>JAUMHL010000012.1:2933266-3016086 GCA_032362345.1 Sandelia bainsii
TGAGATGAGGAAATCACCATTGCATGTTTCTACTTAAATGCCCTACTTTCATGATATAATATCACTGTAGTGTGAACTTTTTAGGTTTTCCATAAATTTCACCCGAAAGCCAAATATCCCTAACTTTTTGTAAGTAGTGTATAGGCACTTAGGCTATCACCGAGTGTAGTTGCTGAAGTGTAAACTTTCAATGAAACAAAGAGCTGCTACAGTAACATAAGCAACCAGGAGCAACTCTCACGCAGTGGAAAAATATTATATATACAGTGGATGTGTCATAAATGTGACTTTTTTATATTAACCAGTAAACCCATAAAATAGTGTTTCTTCTTACGGTTGCTATGCTATGACTGGACAATCACTGTTGGTGGAGAGGTTTAGCAAATTGTTTGTGTGGTTTCACAAGGACAGGGACCATAATGTGTCTTTCTCCAGCATATTGATTGGTTATTTAAATGTCATACGGTGACAGTGAGCAGAGAAGAGCTGCTATCTGAGAGCAATACGACGGCACTCACGCTGATGTGACACAGCTGCTGCCACTGGGGCCGCGGAGGCCGCGATGTCTAGCCCTTTACAAACATGCACGCACAAACATACACATACGCACTCCGAGACACCCCAGCATATGTTGAGCGCCCCTGACCTGACAGCCTCATCTCGAGTCGTCAAACTCTTTACCCGTGCTCTGTCGGCCTACTCTCTCCCATCCTCCTCCAACGCATCTTTGCCTCCACCCACCCTCACCACACACACACAAACACACGTACTTCCCTCCTTGTTCTCCAGCCCATACTTTTCTTCCAGTGCTTATATTCTCTCCTTAACTGGCCCCCCTCTTCATGGCAGGATTAAAGTATTAGGGACCACATATACTGAGCACACAACAGACTACACATGTCAACTTCATGACAGTATTGAGAGGCACACTAAGACATTGTTGGGTCTGGTCTTCTCATGGACTGGGTTGACATTAGGAAAGACAGAGCAATGACAGAGTTAAAAACTAAATTTTGCACCAAGCCTTTTTACAAGAAACGTTACATAAATTAAGCAATAATGTAAAACCTGCCCGAGCTAAAGTTCGCAAATTAATTTGCAGTTAATGATATTACCCAAAACTAACTGAGGTGCAGTCTTGTGGTGTCTGATGCTGCTATGCCAGGCTAGTAATCGAGGTTTGCCCCAGCTTGGTTCAAGATGAAGAAAGCAGGCAGGATGATGGGAAAACAGAAGGGATGACGGACATAGTTTCCTCTCTTATGGTACAGTATAACAGCTGAGGGCATGCTCTACAGGGCAGCTCCCATGGTGTCCAGCTCAGTCAAACTGCCTTGGGCAGTACATTCCAGTATTTCCTCCTGACAGTGACAGTCTCTCAGGCAAATGGCAGAAGGACAGCTGGATTCTAGAGATGGCATGTGAGCAGAGATATTCAAAGCATTTAAGCTACGTGACTGCTCCTATCAGCAGCTAGGGGACTTTGTCATAATTTATTGGAACTGATGTTGATGACGATCTTGATTTGAGGAAAAAAAAAAATTCTAAACACGTTGTATTTCCCTTGCTGGACATAATTTTTATGATATTTTAAGCAGTTTGACCATTTTAGCTCGTCACATCTGCTTTATACAAAACACAAGAAATCACATAATACTAACAGTCATTTTTTGATCTAGATGTCTGCACAGTTGGCCAATAAACACGTTCTGTTGCATTAGAGAATGTGTGTTTTTAACATGGTCCATGCAAAGGCATTTGACAACAGACGAGCACTGTTTTGAAATATGCATCATGCAGCAACGTTCCGCACTTGTATATAATGTACAAAACGTGCACTCAAGTCTGTCTAATTGCTATATGAGCATTATCTTTTTATCACACACACACACTCAAACACACTCGCACAGCTCCAGACAGTTCAGATGAGACTTGTCACGTCTGTTGACATAAGGCCCAATTAAAGGGGAGGATTAAGCCAGGGCTGGGTGACCTCTTCAGGAATCTCTCCTTAGACGCTGTGTGTACACTGTCAAAATCTCTGAGAGACCTTCCCTTTAAGCACTTTCACCTGCTAATTAAGACACTCATGCACAAATGTCTTCTCACACATTTAATTGTGCGTGCGTCTATTCAATGCGCACACAAAGACAAATGTACCCACAAGTGTCAGTGGTAGATTTGCAGCTTGAGAAGCTTCTATGTAAATATTTGACTTGAGCGTTGTATGGGGTTTTCGGAGCTCGCTCCAGCACATGTCAGCGCGCAGCTTAACAGCAAACAGATAGGGCATGTTATTTATTACATTAAATTATTATATGTTTTGGTGTGTGCATCCCACTGGTGTGTGCAGAGGCTCCCCAGCAACAAAGGCCAAGGAGTGTTTATGGTGTGAAGAGATTAAAATGAATAGCGGCGGGGCAGAAGCAGTGAGCTGTTGCTGGACAAAGCTCTCAGTGACTGATTAGTGCGCTGTCACTGCAGTTTTTACACAATGTGGAGAAAAGGCCTGTGATAATCACACACTTGACTTTGGTATTCTTTGTATTTAGCAAACTGCAAAGGGACCGAGTAGGGCATTGGTGGATATTTTAAGAGAACGGTAACTTTGGAACAAAAGTTTAGCTGGAGATGGGGCTCATGAGTCTAAATGGTGTGGACAGACAAAGTAAAAAAAAAAGGAAAGAAGTAGACATCCGCTGAGATCAAATGGAGGGAAGAATGACACAAGGACAGAAAATAATTCTAGCAGCAAGGAAAATATTGTGTTAATGAGGTAGATAAATTTGCTTTTGTTAAACTTTAAAAAGTCCAGTGGAGTATGCAAAAATCACAGGATGCATCTTTTGAAGCTACGATAACAAAATCCTCTGCACAGAAAACAGGTGATAGTACTGTTAGCACCATGTTTGCCAGTTAGACGCTAACTTTTCCTAGTTTGTGTTTGGCACTAAGCAGCTAGTTCGCTGTTGGTTTATCAGTGTTTTCACCAAAACAGCTGCTGCTGCTATAAATGGGTTGATGAAACCAGTGAGACCAGAGCAAAACATTAAAGTTGTGGGCCCAAACAGTGAGCTAA
Organism: Sandelia bainsii; assembly: GCA_032362345.1. NCBI lineage: Eukaryota > Metazoa > Chordata > Actinopteri > Anabantiformes > Anabantidae > Sandelia > Sandelia bainsii. The sequence goes on from JAUMHL010000012.1 coordinate 2,936,346, forward strand.
AAGACGATGAAACATTCCTCTGAATTCAAGGGAGCTGAACAGTAAGATTGTAATCATAGGAACTGAATAGTGCAACTGTAAAAAAGAAAAGCGTTGTAGCTTTGTGTTAGTTGGAAAATGTACAGTATGTGGTAAATGACAATTTAAACAACATTCATATGTAGTTCTTTAGCTGAAGAATAGACTGAATATCTTCAAATCGGGACTAGTTACCTTGAAACAAGTTCAATAATATTTGCTAATTTGCATATAAAAGATGTTAAAATAAGATTTCATAATTTTTTGCTTTATTTCAATTTGTACAGTGTGTGTAGGAACAGGAAGCCTTCCTGATCAAGGGCCACACAGTGTATTTCACTGTTTAGTCTCTCCACATTCTCAGCTGTAACCACTGAACACTTTAATCTGGGTTTAGGAGACAGTAGCTCTGTGGAACAACAGCCATCGCGGATTTTGGCACCTGCTGTGTAACAAACATAAGGAAACGTAAATGAAATCCACACATTTTATTATGTTGCATTTTGATGTTGTTTTTGATATTTTTAAAGTTTCTAATATTATACATTACGTTATATTCCGTCTTACACCCGATTCACGTCTGGGTATAAACAACAGCAGAGGAATCTTTGACATGTCCAGCTGACATCCTGTGTTGACGGACATCTAGGAGCCTCGGTGAGTACAGGAGCTCCAGTTGGCCAACACCACCCTCAGAGGAGTGGGCACAGAGCTGACAAATGTCCGGCTGGTATGTAGGAGCTAGAGGAAGGGATGCTTGTCTGAATACATGCTGGAGAATGTGCTGTCACACTGCTGATAATATAAGCCCCTGCTTTTCATGTGCCGGATGATTGACTGGCCTCACCTGATCACTTATACTGTACATCCATGAATGACAAGAGGTTTACAGAACTGTACAGTGATGTTTTTAGATGTGTGTTGGCTTTAGCTTTTCACCAGTGATATAGAGATTTATTAAAGGACAAAGATCAATCAAAACAAACACAAATAAATCAGATATGATTTATTTATTAAATTAAATTAAATTAAATTACAAAATTTTATTAAAATACGTAAATTCATCAATTTGATGCTATAAAGGCTCTGTTACTCACATACAGCACTATAGACCCATTATCACAGCTAAGTTTTAATCACATTATTGGTTAGTTAAGGCCTTAAAGGTTTAAACTTTGTATTGGATCCATTACCTGCAGTGATCAGTTTATCAAATGTTTACTTAGGGACAAATCATTCTTCTTACTCTCTTTTGTATCTTACTTACAGTATATTTAGTAATAAGGGAAATAGTGGATACAGCAGAAAAATATTATCTATGTTGATTATAATACAAACTTATATGAGAAAAGAAGGAACAAAGAGAAGAATAACAAATATTGAATGTAAAAGAAAATGTGGTTGGGTATCATGTGAAAATGTCAGTGTTGATGTCAAAACAGTATTTGAGCTTTGGAACCAGGAAACATGAGTGACGTAGCAGGTCTATGGTATTTACAATGACCATACAGCTACCAGGGCTCTATATTGCTCAATGCATTCGTTTTTAAGCTGTATTCATTGATTTTTGACAGCAAAACAAGCTGACGTCTGCAACGTGGATAAATAATGGCTTTATAAAGTTGTTATGGCAAACAGAACATTAGCACTAAATAACATTAGATTTCTTTTGGAGTCACATTTCTCTCCACCTTAATGAATGATAAGTCCAAACTTCACTCTCCTAACAACTCTGGAAGGTATTATCTGACTCTTTTACTACTAAGTTCTCCACTGTGTTCCCCAGCAGGTATCTAACTAGTCTTACAGCTGTTTGGTGCTGAGTAGGTCGTGTACAGTGGGTTTATATAATATTACATTTACCAACCTAAAAACCAGAACAGTGAGCTGAAAGACACAGAAATGCTTCATGCAGCAGTCAAATAATAACTTTCTCCAGCTTGGTCACTACAAGCAACATTTATAGTCCATGTAATGGTTTGATAAATGCATAGACAGAGCAGCTTTAAATGAATAAATTTGATGTTAAATTTCAGTTAATACTAACTCAGCAGTGTTACAATGCTGCAGAAGCATTTACAAGTCGTCTAGTGATGTGTGTCTGGCCTGGCTGCACTAGTACAGTCATGTAAATTATGTCAGTTTTATACGCTACATATAAAGTTAGAAGCAAAAGCCAATGAATTACTTTTCATCTGCTGCCACAAGACAAGAAGAGAAATTTGTCCGTGCTTTTTCCACTTTCTTCCTCCTGGCTGTACTGCTGCTCCACTATCAGTCTCAGTGTCTCTATCTTGATTTTTCTCTCCCTATCTGACTCCGCTCTCTCCTCTCTAATGACAGGCAGCAGGGCTGATAGGCAGATATATTTACACTGGTGGTAGGGGAGGAAGAAATCATCAGCCAAGCCCTGTCCAGGCTCAGGCAGGCGTGGCTTAGAGGAAACCCTGGCCGATTAGCCCCTCCCCGATCAGGGCATATCTCTCTGTGCTGTCCCTGGCCCCTGCTCAGAGCTCTCAGCTTGATGGGACCAAAGCTTCAGCAACCCACAGACTCGTACAATCGCACATCAGCCCCTACGTAAGGGAGAGAGAGAGAGAGAGCAGAGAAAAGGAGGCAGGAAGCGAAAGCAGCGCACAGAGAGCAGAAGGCTGCTGCGAGCGTGCACACTGACTGAGAGACACAAGAAAACCAGTGTGTGTGTGTTTATTCTTCTTGCGCTAGTTTTCTTCAAGAGCTGTTGATGAGGCAGGCTGGGTCAGCTCAATCTCATCTCAGCCTGGGGTCCAGAGGTGGCCAGGAGGGTCGAAGTGTGTACCACTTCTCAACTTTGTATGACTTTATTTTACAACTGTTGAACACTGGAACTGTACTGTAAGCATTATGACTCTTCTGGGCTCTGAACACTCCATACTGATACGAAGCAAGTTTAGATCAGGTAAGTCAAACAATGACTGACATGCAGTTTCTGTTCTGCTGTAACTGTGTATGCACTGCCGGGGGGTTTATTCTCACAGTTTGTCTGCCAGCACTTGGCATTTATGAGCAATCCTGTGCATATTATGTCATTGATCTGTCTTAATGGATGAGTTGTATTAACATTAACTGACAGCTGTGTGTAATATATGGCAGGTGCGTGACGTTTCAAGGAATACCAAAGTGAGCCCAGCATAAGTTAGAAATCCTCCCGTGCACCACTCGCCTCAGTTTCACAGTGTGATGGATTAATATGGGCGTGTTCTTAGACGTTCACCCACCTTCTCGTAAAAGCGTGACATGTGAGTGTGATGCCCCGGGGCAGGTTAATGCACTTGTTCTGTGCCAGCGGCCAACCTGCTGCTGCTGAGTCTAAGTCAGCGAGTCGTTCTCACTCTGCGGCTCTGTGCACAAGATAAAGGGAGATTAGACAGTGGAGAGGGTCAAAGGTTATCTTAATGTGGCTCAAGTGGAAGCCGGCGGTGCACGTGCGTGTGTGCGTGCGAGTGCGTGTAGCTGGGCATGTCAAAGGTCGAGCATGGGTACAGACTACAGCACTGATTTAAGTTCTCCCTAACACACAGCAGCTGTGGGGACTTTGTATCCATCGTTCTCCTTCACGTACACAAACTTTAGTTCCATCACTCTCCCTTTCTCATTCACACACACACACTTTATTAATGGCTGTCTTCATTTTAAGATATTTTCTGTGAGCCTGAGCATGTGTGTTTGCACTGTTCTGCCACAGTGTGTGTAGTCTGAGCAACACTGCCACCTCCCTGAGGAAAACGTAACTGACGGTGTCAACAACAGAGCTCAGAGTTTACTCTCTGCTCTGTAGAACTTGATAGACAGCAGCTCTTCATGCTTGTTCGTGAACGTGCAAACTTGTGTCCAGAGTGGCTTCGGTTTCTACTTTCAGTTTTTCCCTGTGAGCTGTAATTGCGTTCCAGAAATGGCCGGGTAAATTATGCTTTTCCTTTGAGTTGTTTAGAGCAGATCAGCAGGGTGGGAAATGACCCCCAGTGCTCCGGGGAACATGACAGTGTGGATAGCTGTGGTCAAAAGAAGCAGGAGTTGTTTTATTTTTTTGAAATTCTTTTACCAAGATGACTCAAATTCTATGTTGATCTAACCAATGTGTTGAGCTGGTTAATTCACCACAGATGTAGAGATGCTGTCTTTATTACCGTAAAGTTCATCTAATCCTAACTCTGCCTGATGTACAGTTGGTAGGATTCATGTTGGGTGATACAAGCTCCAGCCGACATGACAGCTTGAGTTCATGCATGCATGAGTGAAATATTGTGCGTAAGTGAAGTAAAACTGCCTGTAAATCTCTCTGTGATAACCACTGGTGACATGGGAAATCTGGTTGTCTGGGATTTACAGTTTTCTTTAAGCTGCAGCAGCTCGTGTTACACTCAGCGCCCTGTGAAAAGCAGTGATTGTTGCTTCTTTTGCACCACGCTTGAACTACATTATCAAAGCCATGGGAACCGCTGCTGCATGGTTGAAACTAAAAGGAAAGATAAAGATCTCACTTAAGTGCTCCCTGCGGACCGCCAAATATCTTGTGTGTCTGTGTGTGTGTGTGTGTGTGTTGCTGTGTAGTTCTCATGCCGATTTGATTAACAGCTAAAAGGGCTGTGGCCCATGCCCTGAAGCTCACTGCCATTACATAATGGTATGACAGAGGCGTCAAACATAATTTAAATCAGTACTACAAGGTGTCAACCACGCGTTAAACTGTACATCAGCAGCACATGCAAGTGCAGTCTGCATTACACACCTGTTTTTGTATCGCTTACCACATCCAATGCAGAACTGATTGATCCAATATCAACCTTTTTGCAGTGGAAACTGTTCTACATCATATTTGCCACATATTGCTAGTTTAGCAGCGTGTTTTCGTTTGATCAATAATCTGCATGATCTGCAGTATCTACACAAACGTACAGAAGCCTGTATTCAGCAAACATTTGTCCTGATCACATGTGTTTTTGTGGAAAACATGGACATGTTATAAACCTTTTAAATGGTAGTGTATGTCTTGAACATACTGGGGTCACTTGTATGTCAGGCTTATCATATTAAAGAAAACATATGGCTTAAGATGCCATATACTAAAGCTGATAATAACTGTTACTTTGCAACAGATGAGAAAGCATTTACCTGTGTTTTTGCACTGACATCGTGGTTTTTCTTCTTCAACACAAATCTGCGTCACCCTGCTCTGTCACTGTTATCCACGAGTCTGTCAATGGAGCTGCTCCAGAAACTGGATGTTAATGGTGGAGCGTTGGCTCTCCTGCACATTGGCTCTGCTTCTAACTGTCCAAGACCATAAGAATAAAATATGTGAGTTCTGTTTTAAGGTGGATTCTCACTCTATGCAGAGGTATTAGACTAAAATAAACCTAATACTTCATTTAGGAATACCTGTTTATTAGAAGTTATACAGTCGCGCTCATACATCTGTCGTGATCGCATTCCTGCTTGTGCCGAGGGAAAGTTCAGGAGATTCATTTAACAAATTCAGCCAGTCCTTTCAGTGAAGTTGTTGGAGTTTAAGTGCAAAAGCATGGTGTTATTGTTAGCCTGTTACTTTCTCGTTTGGTGGCTGTGAATGTGTGAGGCACAGGAGGAGAATAAATCAGAATATCACTACTCTGGCTTGTGTAATTATCACCACTTCACCTGCACAAACCAGGCCAAATGATAATTTATTTACACTATAAATCTGAAAACATATAAATGTGGCGGTGGATTTGTATGTCCTTTGTTGTCAAGAAAGCCCAAGTTATAACAAATGTCTTCAGTTTCAAAGTCAACAGCGAGAGAGGCAGAGTATTGAATGGTTCAGTGATCTGTGATTACGCAGGCTGGCTCAGGTCCTCGCTCTATGACATGTACACTCTGCAATCAGGACAGGCGGCCCTCTGGCTCTAGTCAGGCTTTTCAGGACAAAGAGCAGATTTTATGGCAGCTGCTGGAGGATTATTGATAACCTTTCAGGAACATAATGAAGAGCAGCAAAGAGCTCTCCCTTGAGTTCAAATCAAAGAAGCTCTGCAGAATTAACTAATGTTAGTGGTTGTAATCAGTTTGTCACTTTGCTTTTTTTATGACAGAAAAGACAATTAACAGTGTTAGTTGGTTTAAAACTAAAGCAATTAATCTGAGAAGCTTTGAAAAAGAAGGAGACCAGATTATACAGCAGCAACAACTAACAACTGTCTGTGATGTTATCTTATCACGTGAGGCATGGATGTAAGTAATGCAACGCAACACAAGCGCTACAACCTAGTTAAAGGGCAATTTCACCAATTTTCCTATTGTTTCCTATGGTTCTTTTTTGGCGAGTGTATGTATATGAATATAATATATTAAACTTCCCTCTGTTCCCTCATCTGTGTTAATCTGTCTCTCTGCTTCAAGCTTAAGATTAAATCATCTGGAGGAGTTTTTTGCTCAAACCACAGCTGTAATATTGGTCAACCAGTTTAATGTCATTTATATAAATTAAAAATTAAGTAAACTAAATACTCCCCAAACTAGAGTCATAGGAAGCAAGTTGAAAATCAGTGACGTTGCTCTTAATGGTTTTGGTTTGTACTAACTACAGTTAGTCTATGTGGGCTGTGTTTGAGTTCGTCGTACCTTATGGGCCTCGCGAGCAAATTAGTATCAAATCAAACTAGGAAGCTATTTAAGATAAAGAACAGATTATGTGGCAGCTGCTGTTCTTCTTCAGAGTAAATTTATGATAACCCTTTCTATAAACATCCAGCAGAGCAGTGAGCAGCCATCCCTCGACTTAAAATCAAAGAAGCGCCGCAGAATTAACTAACACTAACAGTTACATTCCATTATCACCTTGTTTTTTCCATGACAGAGACGCACATACATAGATGAATGTTCATTATTGTAGAACTTGACTAAAATATCTGTCCTCTACTGAGGTTTTATCATTTACATGTTTTGGTTAGTCACCAACTAATGCCTGTGTTCGCTCTCTGTGATGTTGCGGCCAGCAGGTCACGACCCCCTCGCTTTAAACTAAAGCAGATGTCAGATGAAGGAAAGGGCCTGGTGTTACATAATGGAGGTGCACTCCCATGAGAGCACTGTGATGTGGCACCCGAGTTCACAATGCTGAGTCTAAGTCATTACATCAAAGCTGGAAGCTTCGAGGAAATTCATAAAATTCTCAAATGTAGCCAAAGTTGTACAAATATGAACCACCTGAGCGAGATCATTAACAGTAGAGGAGACAAGCAGAAAGCGATTAGGGCCTTGCAGGAAAGGAGGAACATTTCTTACTGGTGTGTCAGATCCAGGATCTCACAGAGAGACCTTCAGATAACAGCGGGGAGGGAAAAAAAACACACACACAAAGACAGAAAAAGAAATGCAAAAGAGCCACAGACCCACAGACATGGAGGAGGCTCTGTGTTTATGACCCCACGCTCCCACCTAGACGATGTCTACACACACACACAACATGTAGAAATGTGGGCGCACGCCACGGACCACACACTGCTGAGGAGATCTGTTTAAAAGCCAGGAGCTGTGTTTATCCTCCGCTACATCCTGCTCACAGAAATATTTGTGAGCATGCAGTTTTGTTTTTTCTATGTTTTCAGCATGTATGTGTACGTATAGATACACACATACATATACACTATATACACAGGTACAGTACGTGTTCGTCTGTTGAACCACTACAAATTGATATGGGTAGCTTTGTCTTCTCAGCCTGCAGCTGAAGTGAAGTGATGCTAAATCTTCTAAATCAAACTATAAGTGAGAATAAAGAAACTGTATTTAAGTCTCTCTACCTGCTTTTTCTCTGTTCCCTTACCTGTCTTTCCACATCTCTTTCTCATCTCTCCCCTTCATTTTGCTCTTCTCCTCCATCTATCTCCCGCTCCTCCTCCCTCCAACTTCAGTCCTACAGTTAAGACTTCAGCAGAGGAGGACACGAGAGCAGCTGGCAGACCAAGGCATCATGCCTCGTGAGTAACGCCTTCCAACACTGAGCCGCCGCTCGTGCATGCACTCACACACACACACATGCACACATCCTCTTACACTTACATGCTTTTACACTATATTGTGACTCAAGCAGACAAAAGGAAAGAGTGAGAGAAACATATAGAACAGTCCAGTCCAGTTAGAAATAAGAATTACAGGTGACAGCTCAGTTCACCAAATGAACGAGAAATGGAGGAAGAGTGGAATTTACAAACTTCCTCGTAGTATCTAGCTACGCAGATAATTTTGGTTTTATCTGTCCGTGTTTGAAGATATGTGGGTGTTCCACTTCCATCGAACTACAATGAAAGTCAGTGGAAATTATTTTACAGTTTATTTATCATTAGTAACCTCTCTTCCCAAGGTGCCTTTTAGTCTGGATAAACCACAGACTTTCCTGTGGACAGTTTTTTCTATAGAAATTATTCATAATTTCACCAAAAATAAATTAAAGTAAAAATAGATACAACTCTGAAAACCACTATGTGACAATGAAAATGCTGGTGTTGAACCATTTGTATTTGCCCACTGTGGCACAACATGCGTTAAAAACAATATTCACATAATAACACCGTATAACTTGTGGGGTGACTGTGGAGCAGCTGGTAGGGCAGCCGGCAACAGCCCCCTGATAGTGGTGGTTCCCCCTGATTCCTGGCCACATGTCGAAGTGTCTCAAGGAGGCAGCCTGTCTACAAAGAATTTCCCAAAAGGGATTAATTAATATCAGTTATTATCACATAAAATGTTCGAAAAAAAATAGCTTATTTACACCGTAAGCAACATTAGCGTTGATTGGGAGTCATGTTTAGGGCCCCCACAACAAAGTCTAATATTCATTTTTCTCTGTTTTGGGCTCCACCAACTCCAAAAAGAGCTTGACGTTTAACAGGTAGTGTACAGTGGGGCTAATAAAGCCTTTTCACCCAAAAAAGGCATTATTAACCCCATAGAGCTATGGGGTGGGAGATATGAAGCGATTTCCTTCAGCCACCTATACCAATTAGCCATTTAGCTACTGAGCCAACAGTAAAAATAACTGTGTGTGTATTGACAGTGTTGGAGAATGTAAAGGTTCATGGGAACTGTGAGCACATATTGTGATTACTGCTGGAAAATAACAGAAGAAGAAGAGAGAGAGAGGAGAAGAAATGAGCTGCAGGATGTATCTGATGCATTTTCTTCTGTGTAAAGTGGTGTAATGTTAAACTGTGTTAGACCTGAGCTTGATTTAACACAAAATACAGACATTAAAGCGTTAAAGAGAAACCGGTAGGAAGACAAGAAATTAGCTACGATGACAGATGCTAGAAGAGCCTCTCAGGCCTCAAAAGAAACAGAGGTCGCCCTGCCACATTTACAGACGCTACCTTTTACCGTTTACAGCACAGCGCTTCAACGCACAGGCAACACCCAAACACAGCAACACGGAGCACGAGCGCTGCACCTTAAACGTCACATAAGACACAGCTATGAGAACATGTCTTAAACCATTACTGTTGCTGGAAGTAATGTTCCTCAGGTCAGTGTGTCTCTGTAGTAAGAAGGTGTTTAGCATGAGAAATAACACAGCAGACAAACTCTTAAAGATGTCTGATACTTTAAAGCAAAGCTGTGGTGTTCTGGCAAATATGGGAGCAGTGAGCGATGCCAGTGTGTAGTGTTTATCCTTTTCTTTTTTTGCACTTATGCTGAAGGAACAACATGGGGACTGGGGACTAGGACTGCTGGCCAGGGATTTGTTGAATGATATCTCTGGCACCATTTGCCATTTCACAGAGGCTCCAGCCTCCAGATAAACTGCTGGTAAGTGTGCGGGGGAACGGAATCCAGAGCCCCGGCGAGGCCCTATCAGTTTCTAGGAGTCTGTCACAGATAAGGCAGCAAGAAGAAACACAATTGGCCAGCGGAGCTCCAAGCTGTTTAAAAAAAAAAAAGGACTTTCAATTGGCTGTTTATCTCTTGATTGCAGGCGGTGCTGCAGATGTAGGGTTCCAAAGACATGTATTTGTTAGTACACACTTTCCTTACACCCACGCACTGGATGTCTTATCACTCTCCAAAACATCGTCTGTCCTCCCAGCTCTTCATGTCTGCCCCCCAAACAACAAGACATTTTTTGGGGCGACACAGCTTCCTCCTCTGCTGCTGTAGACGTGATCCCTCTGATGCCGGCTGGCTCTGCGTTGGCTGTGTTATTCCTGCCGGGGAGATGGACACGGCACAGGGTCTGTGTATATATTACCCAGGGAACATCTGGTGTTTATTAGGCTATTTGAGAATCCGCCCCAGCCTCTCAGGCCTGACTGGCGTGTGGCCTGCATAGGAGCACACTGTCTGTCTGCTGGCCACAGCTCTGACTCGAAACACACATACAATCTAATATTTCCTCATAAAGATAACAGGTGTGTAGCTGCAGGTTTACTGCGCACTCTCGTGCATAAAAACACCCAGTTTTCATCTGCACGGCAGCAGTGCTTTCATCCTCACTGGGTGGAAACACAAAGGGAAATTATTCCTGCCTAATGCACCATACGTCTTCCCTCTCGGTTCAGTGTTTACACTTGACAGATACAGTCAGCAGGTATATGTATTGCAATACCTTTAAAGTGTGTGTATGTTTTAATACAGCTGCACGTTGTTTAAAAGTCTGTAAGCCGGCTTCACACTCACCAGCTCACGTTACATTACGCGGGCATGTCCAGCCACGGTTAAACGCGTTTCCAGGCAGTTTGGTTACACAGTTTAAACACACTTAGAGCTCCGTGTGTCGCCGTGATGTCAAGTCAGGTTTTAAATCAGGCCCGTCAGTGACAGGCGGAGCAGGAGAGTGGAGCACAGCGGGGCTGAGCAGATGATGACGTCGCCCTGCTGGTGGACGGATCCATGCTGGAAAACTGGATCGTCTGATTTACCCACTGCCCTCTCTCTTGTTACATCACTTTACACCTCTTTTATTTCCTCCCTTTCTCCATCATTCTCCCTTTTTTAACCATCTGTTTGAATGACATCTTCGGTTTGTATCAATCAAGCCATTCTTCTCCTCTTTCTTCAGAGGTCTAAACTTTTTTTATTGAATTTGTTTCATTTTTTCCATCTTCCAACCTAATATTTCTCCTTCTTTCCTTCAGTATTTTCTTACTTCTTTCCTTTTTCATTTTCTCCTCAGTGTTATGCATCTGTTCTTCTTTCTCATTTTGTCTTGCTTTCAAACAGATTGATAGATGTCCAATTTGAATTATAACATTAAGCCAAACATTTGCTGTATCTGGAGATAAAGATTTTTTAATATTGGAATCACTCTTAACTTTTGATCTTTGATGTGAATTATGTTTATACGTTTCTTACAAAGCATTACATATCAAGTCTATTTTTCATCAGTAACTTGTCCAGCACAAAGCTCAATGTCATTCATTTCATTCTAGCACTGTATCCTATTTCATCCCTCAGAAATATCCCGCTAAAATTATATTTGACCAAATAAGTGCTGTTGCTCTTTCGTGCTCCCAGATAATCAAACTGGTTTGGTGTGCTCTCCTCGCTGCTCTGTAATCAGTCCTGTGAGTGCTGTGGATAGATTGTGGGCCAGGCCAGGTTAGCGCCGGCCCTGATTATTTATACTGGATTTAACAGAGAGAGATTGTGGAAGGTTGAAAATCTCAACCGCTGCAGCCCTTTAATTACAGCCCCTCCATTTATTTATTCAGTACTCAAAGTGTCTGGCTGAGCTGGGAGTGGAGCAGCTGGACAGATAGTTCGAATTGATCCAATTGATTATTGAAACCTGAAGGAAGCCATGTGCACTGTGTGTTTTGGAACAGCAGGATTGAAGTGCAGAGGTGCATGAAATGAAAGAATAAGACTGTTTACTGCATAATTTAATTGGAGCAAGAAACACGATGCAGCATGGGATGATCATAATATATATCATGATATAACTGCAGTTTAAATGTACACTGCTAAAAAAAACAAATAAGGGAACACTTCATCATCACAATATAACATCAAACATGATTGTCTGTTTGTTGGTGCAAACATACAATCCCCACAAAGCATGATCAGTTTGGTGGTGGCTCAGTGATGGTCTGGGGAGGCATATTAATGGAGGACCACACAGACATCCATGTCATAGCCAGCAGTACCCTGACTGCTGTGAGGCACCGGGATGAGATCCTGAGATTGACTGTGAGGTCTTATGCTGGTGCAGTGGGCCCTGGGTCCCTCCTGGTGCAGGACAGTGCCTGCCCTCATGTGGCCAGAGTGTGTAGGCAGTTCCAGGATGACAAACGTATCGATGCCACTGACTAAATGAGCACCTACAGGATACGTGCAGACATTATCAGGATGCATACTCCTTCTTAGTCACAGTTAGTTGCTGTGATGAAATCCACAAACTTCAATTTGAATGATTTAAGTTTTTCACTTTGGTTTTTCAGTGTGATTTTGAATACAGCCGCCACTGGTTTGTGATGGTGGTTTCCATTAACTGTTATGTCATTTTGTTCTAAACTAATTATACAGTGTACAAAGATTTTCAGCTTGAGTACTTTGCACAATATCAGATGTGTGATTTAAACATTCCCCTAATTTTTTTTTTTTTAACCAATGTGTTTTGTAAGTTAAAATCTATTTTATATAATATGATATATGATAATAATCAGAAGATTTGGCATCTTTATTCTTTTTTTGTTTCATGTGAAGCACAGATTATGTGGAAATGAAATGTGAAAACATTGAGGTAAACAGGAGTCAGGACAGTAGAAGAAAACACGGGCAGGTCTGTAAGCAGAATATACAGGCGCTATCCTGGCTGGTGGACTAAAACTACCTTTCTGCAAGTTGAACATTGTCCAGCATTTAACATGTTATTGTCATGAATCTGTGTTAATACCAGTGTTGAACTACTGTGTGTGTAGAGTGAATAAGATCTGATCTGTTTGTGATTAGTTTGTGACAGCTGAATTAATTCAGACGACTTTTAGACCTTTTAGTTTGCATTTCCTCACTTGGTTTTTTCGTTAGTTTCAGATTTCCTGATCGTATGTCCAGACTTGTTTGAGCACTGTTTCCCTGCTCTGTCCCATGTTGTTGATGTTGTGGTCCTGCTGTGTGTGTCGTGCAGACCCAGCCTCAGACGGCTCCTCTCTGGAAGCCCAGCTGAGGCTAAAGCGAGCCCGGCTCGCCGAGGACCTGAACGAGAAGCTGGCTCTCAGGCCGGGGCCCCTGGAGCTGGTCCAAAAGAATATCATTCCCCTAGACTCTGACGTCACGATGACAGGTATCAGCGGAGAGATGCAATGTGACACACCCTCTGATATCACCTGCTGCATCTCAGCCTGTGTGTGACTCCACGTTTGTGTATGCAGTGGTGGAGTCTAGAGCTTGTTTTAAGGAGAAAGAGAGTGCACACTATTCTACTGACTCTGTGTGCGTGTGTGTGTATTAACAAACCATTGTCCAAGTCACTTGCTAAGCGGTACAAAGCTCTGTTGTAACAACCTTGTTTGACATCACTTTGTCAAACAAGCACCAGCTAAGAGTAGGTTGTTTACTGTAGGTGTTTTATGCACAGGTTTGTGGTAATAGCATGGCATGAACGTTCCATTTAGCCTGTGTCTTAGTCAAAAACATTTAATCAAACCCCAAACCTCACACAAGACCGCACAATAACACAATAACAAACAAGGAAGTGCATCGATAACAAAGTTAAGACTTTATCTTTCACTTGACGGTAATTTTGCCCGCGACCGAAAAAAGGAAAATGTGGTACCACAACCTTATAAAGCAGCCTTCATAAAGGGTTAACAAGCTGTAAGAGTCTCTATTATGAATGAGTTTTTAGCCAAAGAAAAGCTGGTGCATTAGAAACACAGGATGTGTGAACCAGTGACATGCGGTGAGGTTCATGACTGGTGAGGCACTGACTCCTCTGGAGTTGGATGTACAAATACATGACCCCAAAATAGAAGCTTGAAAAGCGCGGGTTACCTTTCTCTTACTTGTTTGAAGCAGATCTTTCAGCTCCGGAGTTGGTCTTGCTCTCTCTAATACCTCCTGTTTCGACTGAAAATCCACTTTAGAAAAATCCTTTAGTTTTGAGACGTAATCTTTCGTTTTGTCGGAACAAATTTAAATGAGTGTACCCTTACAGACTTGTCGGTGACACACCCCCGCCCTCTGCGTAAAAGAAGAGCAACATGCACCTGTTACTCATTGAGCCTATGGGGCTCAGCACTGCCTCCTATCAGTGTGGCACAGTACTTTCTGCCTCACCCTGTGCATTTTCACTGCGCATTTATGACCGATCAGAAAGACTAAATATGTCACACACATTCATTAAATATATTAGACAGACCGTGGAACGTCAGCATGTGTAGCACATGTGTAATCAAACATGTATATTGGCGATATCAAGAGAAACATGTGCCAACTACCGCCGTCAGTCAGTGTGTGTGGCACAGAGGTGCGGCACAGCTCGTCACTGCCTCACCTCACCCTTCTCCCATGTATTTGAACAGGAAATGCGTAAATTCAGCGATTTCGACCATAAAAATGTTGAAATCATACAGAAAACAAATTTATAGAACAGTTAAGTGGACAAATTGATTTTCTCTTATCATCGTTAGTATTTTACTTGTCATGAGAGCCTCACCTGCCTCCCCTGACTGCACGTCACGGGCGTGAACAGTTGTTATTGACTCACCAACATTTATAATCAAATAGAAAAAGAACCAACTTTTAACACTTATAAACTACTAATTATCATTAACAGTTATTTACAAAGTGGTACCAGAGATCTTCTCAGGTCTTGAATCCTTGGCCTCACTATCATTACATCTTACCGGACTTTTCACTATCAGACTACCTGTTTCCTGTTGTTGTTCCTTAATGTGATTCAGACGTATTTTCAAGGGAAAGTGTTGATTTGTTTCACTCGCACAAAAAGACTGTTATTTACATTTTTATGACACCATGCTTGTTCCACAAAACATCTTGAGATCAGTGCCGTGTCTGTTGTGGTACTGAAGAAAAAAAACAAAATTCTTCTTCAGAAATTGCTGCTCTGGCATCAGTATTGGGAAGCCCACTTGAGACCTCCACCTCGTCCAGTGTTTGATTTAAGGACGTGTGCACATGCTCAGACACTCCCCTGATGTAGAGAGTTTGTCTTCTGATCCCTGGCATCTTACTCACTCTCTCTGTATCATTTGTTCCTGTGCAGCTAGTCTTTTTGAGACTCTGATGTTTTAGCAGTTTTATGTTTTCCCCCTTAAGCTTCCAGTAAACATGTTGCGTAAAGGAGCCGATGGGCTGCAGTCAGCTGGTTTACACTACCTCTGCAGGGAGGGGGGGGGGGGGGTCTGTTTATTGAGATGAACAGCAGCTGTATTTGGGTCCAACCTTTCTTCCTTAGAAGTGCTGATGTGTACTGTATTTGACTTTGCGAGCATACTTGTGTGTATGTGTGGGCGTACCTGTGTGTATGTTTGTACCCACCTCCTCCTCCCCTCTTTTGTTGCTGCTTTAACCGGCCCCCCTACAAAGCTCCGTGACAGGACCAGGCTGTTGCGTTCTCCTTGCCTGCAGCATTAACCTCTCACCTTAAAGCTCTACATCCCCTTCCACTGCACCACCGAGGGCTGTTTCAGCGTCTGTCTGGTCATTTTGGAAACTATGTGACCCGCTGGAACTTCTGCACCAGCCACTTGAAAAGCGGAAGTGTACAAGGCTCACAGATTTCCTGTAATTCCTCCACCTCAATCTCCTGATGATATCAAAGTGAGTGTATGTGGCAGAGCGGAATGAGCAAACTCGCACACGAGCCCATCGGAGTGTGTGTGTCGGTGTGTGACTGCGGAGTTAAATACAAACAGGTGGGAGGAAATGGCATTTAGGACAATGCTGTACACTGAGCTGTGTGTGTGTGTCTGTGTGTGCGCGTTGTGAGGTCACTGAGTTGCACAGAATGGGCTTGGTGCTGTGATTGAAACCAGGGTCTGTTCCTGTTGTCACATGTTTGGACACAAAAAGAGAATCGTATACCTCTGTCCTACCCACACACACACACACACACACCAACCTGTACCACCTCCCTCCCCTGGCTCTGTTAGATAGCCTCTCTTAGCTCCCTCCAATCAAAGCTGTGCTCCCTATCAGCCTGGCCAATCAGGATGGTGCTAGATGCAAAGTGTCTCTCACCCACACAGCGTAACACCTCAGGGCTGAGTGTCACACTAGGTGTCAGTGACAGACAGGCAGCCTGTGAATACCACTGGTCACACGGGGAACACATTTACATTCATCTAAGCTGCGACTGAACAGTCTCCTGCTTCTCTTTCTTGTGTCACACATCAAAGGTTAAAGCCTGTTTGTTACAGCTCTTTCAGCCTGAGGCAGTTGGATAAAGGATGTTTGTTAATTTTGCAAATAAAATCAAAGATTAAAAACGAAAAATATGCAGTTTGATATTCTGCCCTGAGCAAAATGTTCATTTTTATTCACACATTTTCCCACTGTATCACTTTTACACATGTAATACAAAGATCCTCTTAGCTATTTTTCTATATATGGAATTTTACAAATGACAACAGATGTTGAAATGAAGATAATATAACCCAAAAATAAGTTTCTATATTATTGTCACACTAATCCTATACTTCCTTGAGTTCTCCTGATGAAGACGTGGTGTAAAACAACATCATTTAAGTGGTAACGAACACTTTCACATGTGGAAAGAAACACAAACTGCTGTTAACATCCGTCAGCTTACTGCCTGACTTCCTTGTTCAACTTTGACTTATCACACTTACAGAAAAAACAACAAACAAATGTTATCCTTTAAAAGCCACCTCACTGACCTTCCACCCGTCTCTCTGTCTGCTCTTCTTACAGTAAACCATGGCAAGTTCCCTAAACAGGAGGACTCTTATGCGTTTGAGGAGGACAGCAGCAGTGACAGTCTGTCCCCAGAGCAGCACCACAGCGATGAGTCGCAGGGCTCGGCCTGCCCTTCATCCGAGGCCGTCGGCAGTACACCGTCCTCCTCCTCCTCACCTGCCCTCACCAGCCCACGACAGGTAAAAAACACATTTTGGCTTTGGTTGTTCTGCCCTCCTGTGGTGGCAGAGCGAACTGCACCACCATCCTCAGTTTTCCACAGACTGTTACACTGAGTCAACCAAGGCAGGTGTCACATTCCCGTGTGCTGAGCCATCCCGCCGGCACAGCTGCCTTCATTTCCCAACGTCTTTCCTCTCGCTCAAGATGACCTCATTCCAACGGTTGACACCAGCAACGGTCACTTGATTGAAATTTGTGCCAGAACAGGGTTGTTTACATCTGACAGACTCTCTGAAACCTTCCAACTGAATCATCGGCTCTCACTGTGTCGTGTCACTCTAAATGTCTGTTTAGAACTCTCTGCAAGACTTTTATATCAGGACATGTGCATTTTTTGGGGGATATTTATTCCATCTGGGTTAAAAAGTGACTGTAAACATCCTAAATTCCTTTTTATAACATACATATCGGCAGCACAAACACTGTCACCAGAGTCGATCAAATATTCAAATACATGAAATCAACTCATAGACTTTTATTAACTTTTATTATACACCATGATTTAATTATTTAGTATCATTTGGCACCAGGGAGAGGAGAGGAGATATTATAACAAAGCTTGATGTATAAACATAAACTTAACAGACCAGTTTACTAAATGAAGAGTAGAGTAGAAGTCCATACTGACCTCGGCAGCTCCCTGACTTTGCATTAACAATTCTTGATTCACATTGAAGTGTATTGTCAAACATCAATGAAAGAATTTCACTCATGATGTCAGTTATGAAAAACAGTGAATGTATGATCAGCAACATATATTGTGTAAGCAGAATTTATGCAGGTAGAATGATTTTAGTCACTGTTAAACAGTATATTACAGTATGTTATGATTATTACTGCTGATGGATGAACTTGTAGATGTTTTAATGTTGCAGTTGATGATCATTCAATAGAAATTTCATTGGGATTTGTATTGAATCACTGATCATCTGTTGGTGAGAAGTTGATCCACACTCATTGTGGGCCTATGAAATTGTTGCATAAAAAATAAATACATAGAATTCATTTGGATTTGGGTGTTTAAACTCCGTGTGTAATCTGTTGTGTAATTATGTGCACACTGTGAAATATTAATGTGTAAAGTGACTACTAACTTAAAGAGTTAGGTTTCCTCTGAGATGTGGTGGGGTACACACATAAAGTAGCAGTAACAGTAAATTCTACATAATGCAAATCTGGTTTGATAGACTTTCCCAGCAGCTGAACAAGCTTACATGTTGTGGCTTTAAAGCCTGTTAACATCTCAATCTACACAGTGCCTACAGTAAAAAAAAGCAAATCACACGGTGCCCATATGTGGCAATATATACAACTAATACTAAGATAGTAATATAACAGATCTACATCTTTAAGCTTCTCTTCTTTAGCCATGATGGACTTTCTTTATGTTTTGCATTTGGTTTGATTTGTGAACAGGGGAGTGGAACCAGAGACCCAGCTGATCAAAACCAGGATGAAGGCCTGTCTGGTTCCAACAGCAGCCCGGCTACTCCCCCAATACCTGTTCCTGCTATTGTCAAGGTCAGCTGAACCTATTCATCCATTTCAAACATTTGTTGCTGCCTCAGTTAGACAATCTGTATCTGTAATCTTGTAATCCCTGTACACTCACACTGTGTCTCACACTGTGTCACAGGCCAAGACATCAGACAAGAACCGACACAAGAAGCCCAAAGATGTGAAGCCCAAGGTGAAGAAGCTCAAGTACCACCAGTACATTCCTCCAGACCAGAAGGCAGAGAAGTCTCCTCCGCCCATGGACTCGGCCTACGCCCGACTCCTGCAGCAGCAGCAGCTCTTCCTGCAGCTGCAGATACTGAGCCAGCAGAAACATGCTCACGCACACTCGCAGTCGTCACAGCAGCAGCAGCAGCACACAAACGCTCCACAGTCTCAGGCTCAGCAGAGACAGCCGACTTTCAGCTACCAGCCCCACCCGCCGGCGCAGACCCAGAAGTGAGTCACACACACAACTGGCAACTGGCAGTGAATAAATCAGATAAATAAAACACTCATCAGCTTCATCTGGACATTCCAACTGTACAACTGTACTGAACATTTGCTCAGGACCATAAGTTCCAGAAAAGGCATCTAGGAGCAACTTAAGTCAAGATTATTAATGTTAAAGGACAGGTTCACAGTGTGTCGTATTAAAATCAAAGGACTGTAAATTTAAAGATAAGCTGCACGCTTGGAGGGATCTTTGGAGACCAGTATGGACAGGAGGACTGATTATAGCACGTTCATGTTCAACGTAAATCAATAGTTGAGATTGTTCTGCATCTGTAGAGAAGTGATAAACCCACTGGTATTAAGTTAAATAAAGAGTCACTTCCTAATAAATGTATTACCCATTATTTTCACTATGTGAAGTGGTCTAGGGTTTTTGTATTTGTTTACTGTGTATTACTGTAGGGGACTAATCCACTTCAACTCTCCCGTTGTAGGGGAGCCAGTGAGCAGATATCAGCCTGCAGCTCCAGTGGTCCGTCCAGCACAGCCAACAGTAACTGCTCCTCCCCGGTCAAGAACACATATCCAAGCCAAAGTAACATCTCACCAATCAAACCTGGGCCCCTGCCAGCCAATCTGGACGACTTAAAAGTAGGTGTTGTAGTGATGGAAGTGAAACCCAGGTAAATATTTTTCACTGAATATTCATCTAATCCAACCTCTGTGTCATTTACTCTATAAGGTGTCAGAGCTGAGGCAGCACCTGCGTATGCGCGGCATGCCTGTTTCAGGGACCAAGACCGCCCTCATTGAGCGACTCCGGCCCTTTAAAGACTCCAACGCTGGCTCCTCACCCTCTGGCTCCACCGACATCACAACAGTGACCTTCCCCGTCACACCCACAGGGTCACTGTCCTCCTACCAGTCTCCGTCCTCCTCCAGCGCTCTGTCCCAAGGAGGCTACTACCCTTACCCCAGCACCTCGTCCACCCCTCCCATCTCCCCGGCCTCCTCCGAGCTGTCCCTCAGCGGCTCGCTCCCCGACAGCTTCAGCGACGTGCCCATGTCCTCACCTACACAGTTTGCCCTGCAGCCGTCACCGGCCCAGCTCAGCATGGAGGACGGATTGGGAGGAGGCAGCCTGGGTGGTGGAGGACAGAGGGTGGGAGAGGGTGTAGGCGTGGATGGCCTTGAAGCTGAAAAGGATAAAATGCTGGTGGAAAAGCAGAAGGTGATCGAGGAGCTGACGTGGAAGCTGCACCAGGAGCAGAGACAGGTGGGTGTTTTTACATCAGACGTTCAGAGAGCAGAACTGTAAACTAACAACTTATTAACAATAATTTAATACATTTAAAATTAAATCTACAACACAATAATGTGTGCTGCAGGAGGTGAATGCAGGAGCTTGTTAGTTAAAGACGTGTTTATGTGATACGACCACTAGAGGCCGCCAGATTCTTCACAGAGAGTGGAACCTGAAAGTTTATGAACCCTTTGGAATTTTCTCTATTTCTGTATATATATGATCTAAAACATGATCAAGTTTTCATGCAAGTCCTAAAACTGCATAAAGCTAAGTCCATTAACCAAGTAAGAAGAAAAAACATGACTCTTTTTAATTTATTTATTGTACATTATTATTCCAGGTACTTATGCTACCTGTGCAGGGTGAGGAGTTTAGACATAAGCTCTTTAGAATGTACAACAGGACCCTATTAGCAGCACTTACTATGAAACTACAATGACATCAAATGATGTTATTATTATAAAAGTTTTTATTATAAAAGAGGATGATTGAGCACTGACATAGTGATATATTAACAACTGTGACCATGTGTGTCAGGTTGAAGAGCTGAAGATGCAGCTGCACAAGAGGAAACGCTGCTACGGTGCAACACAGGACGCCGTCCCTCCTCCATCTCACCCTTCCATGCACCACCAGCAGACTCCAGCCATGATGGGCCAGCACTTCTTTGGGGTGACTATCAAACAGGAGCCCATGCCCCTGTCCTCCAGCTGCCCCCTGTCCTCTCCCAAACAGCTCAAGAGTCCTGCTGGCAGCTGCATGGAGGAAATGGGACACTGCAACACCTCCGTCTCCACCATGGGGGGCCCCGGTGGGCCACATTGTATGGACACAGCTCCTTCCTCAGGCAGCCCCTCCACCATGTCTGCTTTCCTCAGTCCACAGTGCTCACCCCAAGACTCTCCCAATGGAAAGCCTTCTAGCAGCTCCCAACCCTCGTCTCCTAATAACCCCTACCTGCTGTCACCTCCGCTGGGGAGGGACAGCTGCGGTCACCCCCACACGCAGGACAACAACAGAGCACGCAATATGCAGGTATGATGTATGTATAGACAGAATCCACATTTTGAAGTGCACCGTGGAGTCAGACGAGTCATGTAAAATAATCAGGCTGTGCGTCTCAATGTACAAACATAATCAACCTGTCTGTGGAGCTAGATCCACCATCAGTCATTTCATGGCAATTCATCCAATATTTTTAAAAGATATTTAAGTCTGGTAGAGAGACCACTAGCTTGGTTACGATCATGGTCTTTTTCGGTTTGGAGTCGAACTGATTTATCTGCCTTCATGATTGCAAATAATTTAACCACAACCACTATATATGTGAATATTGCCTTCACGTACGCGAATGTTGTTTTCCAACACACGTTTACTTGTGACTTACTACAGATGCAGCAGAAGAGTGGTGGGCAGCCGGTGAACTGTTCTTATCCTTCTGACCAAAGAGGCCTTCAGGGAGTCTTCCCCAACTCAGCGGATTGTGGCCTTAACCACAGCATCTCAACCAAGACTGAGAACCCGACCATGCAACCAAAGGTAAACATGGTGTCACTGCTTTTGCAGTGTTGTCACATGAGTGTCATGTACTTCATCACTTCACATCCATATTACCGTTTTCTTCTTTTCCATTCATTTGTGACCTGTCTCTGACTGTAGAATTGTCTTTTGTTTTGGGATCATTGTCACTCTTCACTTGTCGTATCGCCACTCTTTAAGAATTAATCTGTTTTCATTACATATTCCTTTTCCTTCATGAGAACACAACGCCAACCAATTCTCAAAGTTACATGTTTAATGTGATGAGATTACACAAACACAAGGAGCTGATTGATAGTATTTTTCTTTATCTGCGATACACTCATATTTGGTCATCTCCCCTATTCTAATTGGTGGGCTAATGTCACTTTTCACCTATTTCTCATATAGATGTCAGTTTTGCCCTCTCCTCGGCATGTTCGCCAAAAGTGCCAGGTCTCTCCCCCCGCCTTCAGTAGCTCAGATTCAGATGCATCTGACTTAAGACAGCCCCCATGCTATGAGGATGCAGTGAAGCAGGTAAACTCAAATCCATGCTAAAATTGAGTAGATAATGGCTGGCCAGAGATTTTAACTATCGGCGTTGCTCTAAACCTACTTCTCCTCCTTTCTCCTCTTTTTTGTCTCTTTAAGCCCATCACCTGTATTGCACATCTCTCGTTCATCCATTCTCTTTGTTCACCACACTAACTTTTCACCCTTTACCAAGGCTGAAGCAGACTGGTGTTTTAGTTGTACAAACATCGTTTTTGAAGGCAGACGTGACTCTTAAGTGAGCAAGTGAGGAAATTACTTTTCAGTTAGCAGAGTTAGCAGAGCCAAAATGTAGGCTGAAATAATAAACAGAAAATGAGCTTAGTACATGAGCAGTGTGGAGCACGAGTGAGCAAATTTTAGACAGACTGCAAAGTGGCTTTTCTTTTTAAAGGAGGGAGCATGGCCCTATGTCCCAGTTTTGCTCTGGCAGGTTTTTTTTCCCTTTTTTGGAGTGAGCGGGGTGCAATCTGAGTTGAGCACGGAGCGATAGTCAGCGGAGCGGCCTGGTGCGGAAATTTTCACCACTCCATCCACTTATGTGCTCTGCTTGGTAGCAGTAAAGAAATATCAAAGGTGTGAGGTAATTTAAAACAGCAAACTCTGCAGCGTTTCTGAAGAACTGATGTTTGGCTTCCTCTTTGTGTAATAGTGTTTGCATTTGTGAGTGCAGTGACAGACTGTGGCTACATTCATTACAGAAGCATGATGCCTATATAGTTTGTCCAAACAATGATGCCCCACTCAGTGCTTATCTTCCTTAAAATTCTGCAATGTCTTTTTGTCGTAATACATTAAATATGAATGGAAACATTTTTGACCATGACATTAATATTATTGCAGGCACAGAAAATTAGGCAGCCTGCTTGCTCAACGAGACATTACAGCAGTTAGCTAATTTAAAAAATGCTGACAAAGTTCTGTACCTGAAAAAAATACATTATCTCTAGTGGTAATAAGATGTTTTGCTTTTAGTTACAGGTGTTGAGATGTTGATTTATCTTAACCCAGTGAACTTATCTGTCTCCAAGAAGTTTGTATTACAGAAACTCTATTCTGCACGTCTGGGTAGACTGCTTGGAACCTTGCATAATTTTCATGTGAAAATCCTTTAATATAACTGGGTTGAATTTACAGCATTGTTCATTTATTAAAAACACTCTTCTTATTATCATTACAGCAGCTGACCAGAAGTCAGCAGATGGATGAACTTTTGGATGTTCTCATAGAGAGTGGAGGTAAGATGAAATTCAACACATTATATTAGCAACGAGGAATAAAACTGTATCCGTCACTGCACATGCTGATTAGTAAATTTGCTAAGTTATTGAACCTATAGGTAAATCAAACTGAACCAGTCATTCAGTCATTCCCTACATATTGGCATCAGATCCCACTACCTGCTGTGACCCTCCCTCCTCTCCTCTTTCTCTTCAAGAGATGCCAGCTAACGCCAGAGAAGAGAGGGAGAGGTCCTCTGTAACCAAAGTTGTGCCTCACATTACTGTGTCCCCAGGGTGTCCCGGCCTCCTCATCCCAAGGTTTCATCGACACTATGAACACCTGTCCCCGGCTCAGCCACCTTACGACCACTCAGCCAATCACATCACCGAGAGCCACCTGGAGACTCTTCTGGGAGGTCCACTTGGCCGGGGAGGGGAGGTGGCCCTTCTTAAAATGGCTACTGAGGACGGGACGGCAAGGGACAAACTTCTGACCAGCAGAGATCTGATGGACACTCCTCTGTTGCCCATCAACACCAAGGTCTCTGCTGTCCCAGAGGTGCAGGGGATGGTCAGCATGGCCTTCAGTGAGACGCCATGGGAAACAATGGAGTGGTTGGACCTGACGCCACCCAGCTCAGCCACAGCCTTCAGCGTTGCTCCAACCAGCGGCCCCAGCATCTTCAACACAGAGTTCCTGGATGTCACAGACATTAACTTGAACTCTGCTATGGACCTTCACCTGGAGCACTGGTGAAAGCAACGACACCACCCAAGTGCTGGCTAGCAACAAGCTAGTCATTAGCCATCATGCACAAGACACCAGCCTGAACAGAGCGGATTGTCAGCTCAGACCACCAAAGAACAACTCAATTCTTCCCTTGACAGCTTCATTCCAAGTACCAAAATGAGCATCTTGTTGTAATACAATGAGAAGTTATATAAACAATAGACAGTTGCCCACAGTTAAGATTGACAGCTGAGTCAAAAGTCGAACTACAGAATTTTATTTTGATATATTGTCTCCACTTCACTGATGAGACGTTGATGTTGCCGTCATACCTAGAGACTAGATGCTTTTGATATGACCTTTGTCTGTTTGGACAACGATGCGCACAACTGCCAAATAAGTATGACAGTGGACACATGAAGGATTTTCTAGGTAATGGAAAGACATGGTTAAAGTGCTTTATGCCAACACTTTATGCAATATCAGTGTTACACCACCTAGACTTGAAGACACATTTTGACAATCATTGTATACTTTCTGAGTCTATGTTTGTATTACTGGAAACAATGAAAGGAATTACTTAGTATGAATTGGATTGCTTAGTATGGCCATTTTGTAAATATCATAACTATCTGTACTGACAGAGACAAGTTAGTGTCTGCATATTTTGTCAGTGGTGTGGGAGAGGACATAAACCACAACTCAAGCGTATCATGTAATCATTTCATCATTTCATCATTGGATGTAAATATAAAAACAAATCTCACTGTGCACCTTTAGCTTAATACACGTTTGTCACAGTTTGCTTGAGCTTAGGATATGTGTGTAGAAATGGTTGTCATTCCTTTTTTATACAACTTTCTTTTTACTGTTTGGCTTATTTATCCACAGGATGACAAAAAACTTGGTTATATGGTTTTAATCTCCAGACAAACTGTGCCTTATTTGCAACAACAATTTTATAACCACTTTTCCCCCTTACAATTTTATATTAATTTACTACACCCAGAATGCTATCGACAGATATTAATATAAAAATCTCAAAAATAAGTCAGTTACTCTTTGGCTGCAAAATCAATCAACTTCATTTCTATTTTCTCTTACCAAGTTCATCTATTGTTCTTACAAATTTCACCCTTTGTGTCCAGGCCAATCAGTTATTTATTTTATTATATTTATACTTTATCCTGTATAAAGTATTCTGTATTTATACTGACATTCCTGTGTAATAGACTGGGGCTCTTTTTTGATTTACTAGAAAATTCCAGTGCTACCACATATCTTTGTAAATCAATTCTCTTAAGAAATGTGATACAAAGTGAAGGAACCACTTCGAAAAGCCATGCTTTCTTAAAAGAAGAAAACACTTTAACTTAAAGAATCATACTAAGTGGAAACATCCATTATTAGCACTTGTGAATAGGAAAATGTAATATATTGTGATCTTTACTGTGAATACTGCATATAACATAGCACAAACATGCACCAGAGCCAGCTTAGATACACAGTAGTTAGACAAAACTAAAAAAAAGTTTCGTTTTTGGTCAGTCGTTGTAAAAACTTAAAAGGAATACTTCACATAATAGTTAATATTTACAGATATATGCTTATTAGTTTTCTTACTGAGATATGGAAAGATTGATACCACTCTCAAGTTAAGCTGAACTTGCGTATAGACTCGCAGTGAGCACTGCCCTGTATCAAATATAAAAAAGATGCCTACTAGCATCTATAATTGACTAATTTGCTTCTTTCCCTCAGATTTAAGGCGATCATGAACTGTATTTGTGGTTCACTGTCTTTGGCAAAATGTATAGAAATGATCTTGGTTAGTTTACCCGTCACTAGCACCTTTAAAGCCAAGTAATTTAATCCAATACATAATCCTCTTAAAAAAAACACAATGTACTGTTTTGTCACTAAAGGTGCTGGTGTGTAGACTTTGTTACAGACAGAGCCGTGCCAGTTACTGTAATTCTCCCGTTTTTCCAGTCTTGATACTGAACCAAGCTGAACAGGTACGAGACCGGTATCAAACCTCTCATCTATCTCTCGGAAAGAATGTGAATACACTTTATTTCCCAAAATGTATAGTGTATTATAACAATGTCCAAAAGCTATTATTATAAGTGCATTGGCCAATAAATGTCTTGCATTTACAGTGACATCCTCTGTAAACATCACTTTGTGTTCTGTTTTGACCAAATATAGCTTTTTTTTCCCCCCTGTTGCCAAGTGTTGCACTTGTTAAAGGGATACTGCGGTTACATGTAGGTTATGTAGAATGTAAGACAAAGCTGATACTCTTTACATTCTGTCCTGCGTTGTAAGAAAATCTACAGACCTTTTATTCATTTTATCTGGGTTCGTTTTGCAATAACTTTACTTTTTCCAGAAAACAAAAAAAATCCATCTGACAGAAGCTTCCATGTTGCTTGGCCACTGACTTGTTTTACTTTTGTTAAACAGTATTTGCCTGCGTCCCTGTATACTAAAGAAAGAAGAGCAATAAACTTATCACTGAAAAATCATTTCTGCAGTTTTTTTTTTAAAATTCATGTCCAATTAACAAGAAGCACACGATGCAGGGTTTTGATCTTTTCCATGGGAACTTTATTTTTAATCCTCGATAAAGATACAATATAATATTCATTGCCCTTAATATTATCTTATAATCTAATATGAACATTCTAGTAAATTGCACTTTGTACAACATGTACCCTGGAGATTCATATTCACCAGTGGTAAGTTAGCTTCCTGGAAACGTCCCAACACACTCCAAGAATGGTGGCCATTCTCCAACATGGCTGACATCTGTAGAAGACTATGTCAAAAAAACTCAAAACAGAAAAGTTGTAGGAAGCAAAATGTCAAGGGAAGGTCCACCAGTTGTACAGATAAATTTCAGTGCTGTACAGCTCCTTTAATGTAATTAAACTAAATGTAATAACGCTTTAGTTGAAGGAACATCCCATAATCTGAAATGTGACGATTCCCATCTGTCTAAAATAGTTTGAGTGTTTTACTCCAGCTGATCCTGAATCTTGCGAGAAAGTAAACCACAGTAAGTTACTGTATACTTGTACAGGCTATATCACATTTAATTATTTTATAATATTGGCATTGGCTAGGTTGGGGTGTGTAAGGGCAGCTATTTTTCAATGTTACATTATTGGGATTTGTTGGCAATATCCTTAGAATTTATTGGAAATCTCTACAGTGCACCAGTGTTGAAAGACCACCATCCATACAGACTGTTTGGTTAGAGGCTTAACTCCCAAGTTTGTCCATTCGGCAGGTTTTCTCAGAGGCAATAACAGAGTGTGGATCTCAATAGTCTCAAAGTTGTGACATCCACTTAACCTAGGCACCTGATGCAACAGGTTATAGAGTTCAGAGACGCATCCCAAGTGTAATATGTGGTTTGGCGTGGAAACAGTCTATTATCAATGTAAGCCGGGAAGACATGCCGAGTCACGGAGGAACTTGCTGAGTTCCTGCTGACCTTAGGGGTAAAAGAGCAGCAACTATCCTCCTCTCCTGACACTTGTGTGGTTGGTGGACAGTTTGTCGTTTAGCAGCATTATTTTGCCAGAATTTTTAAAAACGTGGTTGCAGTTGTTTGCCTGTAGTTTGGCAGCGTGGTGGACCTGTGATCAGTGTGGATGAGCAGTTTAACCGTACAGTGCTATGACAGGCCGCTGAGGGGCCTTAAGGCTCATTCTCAAAGTGAAGCATACAGACAAGTTTTCTCTCCAAACCTCACTGCTTGATTTGATCATCTCTGTGTTTAGGAAATGAGCCTCAACTGTTGAGCAGAACCTGCCGGGAACAGCAGATTAGATGTACTATTTACACAGACATTTACATCAAGGGACATAATGTCCTAAAGTAACTTTACATCATCAGGCAATGAAGCATTGAGCAATGAGCCCCAGTTTGTGTCTTTTCTCATCTATTATTTTTATATTTGAGTCAGAAAAACAATTTGTGAAAACCTCAGAATCCCATTTAACACCTATCACAGTTTTGAGGGTATTTCCAGAACATTTAAAGAATCCTCTGTCAATCTGAAGGTAATAATATTCTGTCCACAACATAATACAAAGGTTTCTAACCAAGGACCCAGTTGCAGCTCCATTGTCATTACCCGGATTGACATATCTCGTTTAAACTGTTCAGCACAATTTTTTATTTTTTTTTATTTGGTCTGACAAATTATTTGGCATATTCATTCTGTTGACTTATCTTTTTTTATGCATTTAGCTTTTATTTGATAGTTTGAAAGTAGAGAGGCAGACAGGAAACATGGTGAGAGACAAAGTGTGACAAGGAACAAAGGTCCCCAGTTGGACGCGAACTGGAGCGTTGCAGTTACGTGACATGCGCACTAACCATCAGGCCACCAGTGCTCTTCCGTTAGTTTACATTCCTTGTGTCATGCAGAACAAGAAAAGGAGGTACGTAATTTCTAAAGGGGTGGAGTTCCAAGAGCCAGGAGATCGAGTTTTATGCTAGAAAACTGAAATTTGCAGATTTGATATGCCACTTAATGAAACCTGTATATATCTGGCTAACAATGTTTTTTTATGAACTAGTGTTGCAACTTGGGAGATGTTTAAAGTCATCTTTATTGAGCAGTGTACAGAATCTTTTTTTTTTTTTTTTTGGATGGACAGAAACTTTTAGAACTTTGCAAATTCCTTTAAAACTGTGGTAAGTGGGTAACTCCTGTCTTCAGAAAGCTCGACAGGGATTTAACTTTTGAGAAAACCAATGTCAAATAAAGGTACAAGCTGGGGCTAGCGGTGGATGTGAGAAATGTATACTGTCTCAGACGTGTGTCAAGACAAACTCTCACAGCTTGAATATTGAAAACAAAAAACAAGTAGTAAAGCCACGCTACCATATCCATGAGCTTTCCAGAGAGAAACACTTTTGCATACTCATTCATTAACCATGAGTGAAGGTGCGCACAACAAATTGTGTGAAAAGTGTGTATGTGTGTTTAGACAGTAGGTCTATCGGTATACATCTGTACATGCCAACAGTTCAGAGGTGAACACACATATGCATACATACAGTCCACAATATACAACCCAATAGGTGGCTATTGTTCATTCGTCATGAGCGTCACTGTTCAACATTTTATTTAGTAGATTCTGTATTTTTGTACAACGAGTTCAAGTATATATATATATATATATATATATACTCTATTCCTTTTTTCTCATATAAAAAGATGCATTGCATTTTACTGAGACAATGTAATGTCTTCAAGTTTTTCTGGCTGAAGGTGGATGATAATATTCTAGGTCTGACTGACTTTAAATGAGGTGATGGGAGGTAAAGGCTTAGCTTAACAATATTCTCATTGCACCGGGTTATTTGGACTTAGTTCCTTTGTTCTTTGGAACGTGTGAATAATCAGGTGATCCTACATAACTTTGAGGGCTAAGATGTCAAGCGCTGCATCACAAAGCTCTGTGTCCCACCGACTGCGTGACGGGTGACCCTTCCGCCCCTCCCACCTTCACCCCACTCCTCCAGCCTAACTCCATCAGTCCACGTACATAGGAGAGATGGGTGAGGCGGGGATCTGATCCAGGATGCGGCATACGTAACTGGCGACGTCCACAAAACGCTCTTCATACATCAGAATGAAGGGATGTTTCTGAGGGAGGGTAGAGAACAGACAGAACGTCAGGCTTTGTCAGTGGTTTGATAAAAAGATCGTTGATGCAAAAATTAAGCAGTCAGAATTCGATGTTAATTGAAATACTTACGAGTTTAATAATATTAATCTACAATCCACACAAATTTTAGATGAAGTAATATAATTCCACCAAACATATTTACCCATGCTTGTTTGTTTGTTAGTTTTTTGGTCACTATGGGGCAGCAGAAGAAAACTAAATTTCTACACGTAATCATTTTATAAACCTGTTTACAATGAGCGGAACCATTTGTACATCCAACGTACAAGAGCCAAAAGAAGAACTGATTTGGACAGCAACATTAGGACTCTCATAACACGCAGTCTTAGCTACGGATTTGGGAGATGCTTGTAAAGAAAAATTAAAGAACTGTCTAAAACTTACCAGAAGCTCTCTGTACTTTGGCCTTTTTGATTCATCCTTTGTAAGGCTAGACAGAAAAGACAGAAAAAACAAAAACACCATCAGCATAGGGGTACAAGTATTCAGTGGCAGACTAACCTCCAATATGGTCTGCCAGACAATATGGACCTAGGAGCCAACGAAAACCTGGAAATTTAAAGGGAGCCTCAAGCTCAAGCTAATTACTCACATTAAAATTAGGATAATCATGTTCTACACTTGGATGTTGGCTGTAATTTCAAGTATTTATATTCCACACAAACCAGTCTAAAAGTCCTAGTCCTAAGTCCTAAGCGAACCAATAAAATGTAACCAAAGGTCCGCTTGCTCTGTTTTTCAAACACCTTAAAGCTTTTTAGGTCATTAGCAAGAGCAGGCTGCACAATTGTCATGGAGATGACTGTACTCCATACGTGAGTCAAAAAGTGAGAGAGAGAGAGACTACTCTACCGACTGAATGTGATGGTGCTTACCATAGGTTAACAAAGTTGATGAACTTGGGGGAGAACTGCCTCTCCTCCGAGTTGCTGAGCTGAGGAGGTTCTCCTTTCACCACTTGTGTCAGCTGATCAAAAACACTATTCCACTTGGGGTAAGGAAACCTTCCTGTGGCGAGCTCATACTGAAAGGAAACACAAACCGGACTTTAACACACTGACAGACTTGATTTCTGTCCTCAACTGCTCTACAAATTCAGACATAACAAAATGTAAAGTTTCATGATAGTATTTCTCTTACCAAGGTGATTCCCAAGCTCCACACATCAGACCGGACATCGTAGCCTTGTCTGGAAGCACTGGGGTCTATCCTTTCAGGCTGAAAAGAAACAAGGAAAGACTACTTCAGTGACCCCCACAGGACTGTTTTTAGCTTGGCCCTTCCACAGGTTGGTCAGAGGTGGAATTGAGCTCTAAATCTCTAAAGCTGCTTTCAGACACGCACTGGAAGCCTGACCATATCTAGACATTACCAGACTGAGCTGCATGTGAGAACGCAAGTGTTGCAGAGGGACGACTGGCCTCTTTTCTACGTCTGGTGTATTTTATGTCGTGTGAAACACACTGCAAAAAACATTGCTATGTTGTGCAGACAATGGAAACGGAGTGAAAAAACAGATTAACTAGTGGAGAACTATAACAAATCCAAACGCTTCCGTACAAATGAACTGCAAGATACAATTACAGTGATCTTAATGTCCTAAGCTACGGTACGGTCTTCAAAGTCATTAGAGCTCAACCAACCACTGATGTGTTTATGGGGGTAATTTTCTCAGATTTTAGATTTTATCTTGGTGCTAACATCAAACATCTGTGTGAACTGTAGTTAGATTAAGTAGTAAATGTTAAGTCTCATTTTAGTTTTGTCATAGTCATAGTTAAGCTTTAATCAAAACAAAGTACGAACATTTAAACAATTAAGTGAAGATTTAAGTAAACTGATTCCAGATTATTGATTTTGGTGTTAAGGTACAGTGTAAATCATCATAGGGAAATTTAGTGGAATGAACACTTTTTCATTAACTTAACATAAATATCTAACTCTTACATTTTCAAGCTGAGTCCATTTAAATTTTCTAAGTTTTATTGTTAAAACTGATTCACAGTTCTGACTTGAAGTCTTTGAACTTGATCCGTAGAATGAGTGAAGTTATGAGAGTTCAACTCAACTCTTTGTTGTTGTTGTTTCTATTTGTGATGAAAGTTAATGTTGAATTCAATCTCCAATCCTGATACATTTTAAACTTAACCAAGACCAATATACCCAACACTGACTGATGAAGTGGTGTGGCATTGTGAAATAAAGTGAAACATTGCAGTCAAAAACGATTTGCTTCCTTTTTCTAGCAACACCTCCCACGTGAGGGAAGGTTCTATGCTGTGTGTGAACCAGAGAACCAAAGTGACACCTAATGGACACAACAATGACATACACAGCTATCATTTACAGTGCATTATACAAATGGCTCCTACAACTTCTTTAACTTTTTTACTTTCCACATCTGCAATGATATCTGTGATGTCAGGTTCTTCTCAAGCCACAAGGGACTCTTAGAACAGCTTCATCAAAAACTGTACATTAACACTTTCTTGAAGGAGGATTTCTTGCTTTTTGTTTTCTTATGCCTCCATAGGTAATTTACAGTGAGTAGTGTGTTGTTATCCCATATGTGCAGCGCACCTTTAGGCGTACGACACAAATATTGCTGAAATATGGTGGTTACTTACCGCCATGTAAGGCCTGCAGCCTGCATCTCTGGTCTTAGCTATGGAGTCCACCAGCTGACCGCTGATGCCAAAATCACACAGCTTGATGTTACCCTTTCGGTCCATTAGAATGTTGGAAGGTTTGATGTCTACAACATTAAATACATGGAATTGTGAATTTTCACAAATTTGAATATAAATGTTTTGATATAGAGTCAATACCACGTCCACACAGTTTCTATATTAATTGTAGTTTTGTCTGGGTGAAAAAGTACTATAACTATTTTAACAAATGAATGTGTACAGCTAATGCTCAATATTCCAGCAAGACCAATATTCAGCACAAATACGGGTGAATTCACTAAAAGAAAACCCGATAAACTTACCTCTGTGAATTATTTTCAAGTTTTCTTTTAAGTGGTTCAGTGCTTTAACGGTCTGTTGAAGACAAAATAAAAAACACCTTCAACACTTCAGGTCACTCTTTCAAAATCGTATATAAAGCAAAAAAAATAAAAATAAAGTTGGCAATTTCCTGGTTTTCTGCATAAATTGGTCATGAAATCCGATTTTCACCAAAGTCACAAATATCAACATACTGTACACAATATTTCTGAGCTGATAAAACATGAACATTATGATCTTTCATGTCTTTACTGAACAGACCCATTAAAACATACAGACTTATGCTGGAAAAAGTAAGTGAAACAGTGTTTTAATTACTGGTTGAACCTTTAGCAGCAATAACATCAAGCAAGCACTTGCTGTAACTGTGTATTAGACCTGTGACCAATTTACGCAGAAACCCAGGAAATTGCAAACAGTGCCATTACATTTATGAAGAAAAATGAACTATCTACTAACCGCTAATGTTATTTTGCCTAATATTTCTTCTGGAATGACGTCATCTAATGCACAATATACATATTTGTAGAATTTGTCTAATGAGGTAGACATAAGTTCCATACAAATCCAGCAGTCCCCCTGAAAGAAAGAGTCAAATGTTAGTTTCTCCAAAAACTCACTTTACAATAACTACTACTACTATTGCTAATTTCTACTTTCTGCTGACCATCCAGAAGTTTAGGATGTCACTGACTGATAATCAGTAAAACAATTATCAATTTGAATGAATGAATTAAATATAATCTTATCCAGACTTATGACTGTACAGTGTGGTGCATTTGAGGACGGTAAGGATTTGTCAGACCTCTCTGAAGAGAGCGCCGTAGAACTGAACAATGTATGGACAGTCACTACTCCTCATCACCACGTCAAGATCCATCAGCAGCTGCTTCTGCTCCTTCTCATCCACAGTGGAGCGAATCCTCTGGAGGACAGATGACAAAAACACATTTCCACCTCTGATTTATCCACACGTTGCAGACTATTTACTTTACAATCATTCAAATTTGCTGTGATAGATTCAAGGCTTCATCATCACTTGTTTTAACAAAGGTAACCTCTGGATTCTGTATTTTGAAGACATTTATTGTTTGGTATAAGCTCAGGTGAAGTGTGTCTATTATACCACACCTTCACAGCCATGATCTGGCCAGTGGGTTTGTGGACCATCTTGTTGACAGAGCCATACGCTCCGCGACCAATCTCCCCAAGATCTCTCAGATCCTCTGCGGTGAAGTCGCAATGCTGCTCTGGAGAGATCTTCAGCTTCCCCGACGACTCAATACTGTGTGTCCGCAGACGCTCTCTGGAGGAGGAGGACGACAGGGGTAACATAAAGGAGAGACAGGAAGGACAGTGTGGAGCCATGCATTATACATTAATGTGGATATGATTAATATTTAATCAGTAATCTCCTGTGCTCATGTGAATCTAAAACATTTAAAGGTTCCGTGATACTGCTTTCAGATGGGAGCTTTTTTAAGTTTGGTGAATTCTGGTTGAGGGCTGATTAGAAAATAAAAGTGACCGCAGCCTCGATCTATTACAGTTTTGCTTTGATTTTGGACAGAAGACACATGCATATATTTCAGATTCCGCCTATTGATCAAAGCTATGTAACCGTTAACATCCTTGGAACACATTTTTAAATGTTAACATTGTCAATTAACATTGATTTTCTTTTTCCAGTCATGCACAACCTCATTTGAGAGCACAAGTTACCAGCCCCAAAAGCACAGAGATCAGGCAAGGCTTTTGTTTTTGATTTAACAATTAGCATCAAGCTGCTTCGAAGAGTCAAGTCGAGCTCTGTTTTACATTCATGGTCTGAATATACTGCAACCCCTCAAATCTCAGGCCTCCACTGTCAAGTTGTGACGTTTAACCAACAAATGTCTAAACATATTAAATATAGCATTAAATAAACAACCATATTAGATATTTTTGCAATATCAGAAATCTCTGTGGGTTTTTTTTACTCAAAAGTCAAAACACACCCATCGAAGAGCTCGCAAAAACATTTTGCTATATTGTTTTAAATTGAGAGAACACACTGGTGAGCTCAGGAACACTGAAAGGCCACAACTGTGATGGATGACAGAAGAATCCCTTCCCTGGTGAAGAAAACCCCTTCACAGCAGAAAGCCAACAATTAAGAGGAGACTTCACCAAAGTAACTAAAGAGGGTTTACAACAAGATATAAACCGACAGTAAGTCTCAAAAAGAGAAAGACCAAAAAATGTAAAAATAAGGCTGCAGAGTTCTGGACAGATGGGACAAAGATCAATTTGTATCAGAATGATGAGAAGATTATGGAAAAGCGAATGAAGTTCTGAAGTAGATGGATGATGAGTTGGGGCCCAAGGAGCCAATCAGTTACCAGATTGTGGCCCAGTCAATGAGATTCACAGATTACCGAAGCTAAAGTTACCCTTCGGCATCACTATTTGGTGCACCAAGTATGTCACTCCTTGATGCCATGGGAATGACGTCAGCTGCCTGGTGGACCTCTGATCAAAACGATTGGTTACAGGAAACATCACGGCTTGATTGACTTTATGCACAAAGACAACTGGGTTAGGGTTAGGCCCAAAAACCTCAGGGTCAGATTAAGTAAAAAAAATTTAATAAATGCTTTCTGGAACAATCTTGCTACAACACACAATTTCCCACACAATAGACAGACATCCCTGCACGTGTTAAAATGACACTTCCCACTTGGCGATGCTAAGAGGTACCACTGTGGGATGAGAATGGGCTGATCAACAGTTGTTGACAAGCCAAACAATGTAGCTATACATTGATAAAGGCAAAGAACAAGACTGCTGGCAAGCAGGGACAGATGTAAATAATGTAGCCATGATATGTTTTATAAAAAAGAAAATAGTTGTGAGAATAACACAAGTATTGGTTTTCACAAAGTTTCCTGGCAATGGACCCAAAATTTCGATGTTTTGTTCCCTGAGCCACTTAGTTATCACTTTTGCCTTATGGCATGTTGCTCCGTCATGCTGGAAAAGGCGTTGTTCTTCACCAAACTGTTCTTGGATGGTTGGGAGAAGTTGCTTTCATAGGATGTTTGGGTACTAATATTTATTCATGGCTCTGTTGTTAGGCAAAATTGTGAGTGAGCCCACTCCCTTGGCTGAGAAGAAACCCCACACATGAATCATCTCAGGACACTTTACTTTTGGCACGACACAGGAGTGATGGTAGCTGTCACTTTTTCTTCACCCGGACAATCTTTTTTCCAGATGCCCAAAAGAATCAGAAAGGGGATTTATCAGAGAAAATTACTTTAACCCATTCCTCAGCAGTTCAGTCCCTGTACATTTAGCAGAATATCAGTCTGTCTCTGATGTTTTTCTTGCCTCACTATGCGTGCAGATGCACTCAAACCTGCCTGCTGCCATTCCTGAGCAAGCGCTACACTGGTGGTGCCCCGATCCTGCAGCTGAATCAGCTTTGGGAGACTGTCGTGGTGCTTGCTGGACTTTCCTGGGTGCCCTGAAGCCTCCTTCACAACTATTGAACCTCTCTCCTTGAAATTCTTGATGATCCAATAAATGGTTGATTTAGGTGTAGTCTTACTAACGGCAATTTCCATGCCTGTGCAGCCCTATTTGTGCAAAACAATGATGAATGAACGTGTTTCATTGCAGGTAATCACGGTTAACTGAGGAGGAACAATGATTTCCTCCTCAATGTTCTCACCTGTGTTAACAAGAGGATCACTGAAATGATGTCAGCAGGTCCTTTTGTGGCAGGGATGAAATGGAGCGGAAATGGGCTTTTTGGGACTAAGGTCATTTTCATGCTAAAGAGAGACTTTGAAAATAATTACAATTCATCTGATCACTCTTCATAACTTTTTGGAGTATATGCTTATTGTCATAAAAACTGAGGCAGCAAACTTTCTGAAAATTTATATTTGTGTCATTCTCAAGACTTTTGGCCACGGGTGTACATTCAACGTTCAAGTTTGCTAGATCTCAGTGATACACAAAATGTGTTTAGGTTAGTAATAAGTAAAATGGGAGGCAGCTATAATTACAAAATACACTTGTGACTTGCATGTGCCTAGGGCCTGCTGAAACACAGGACACGCTGGTCTAGACATTGTAATGACACCCCATCCCAAATGTCTTTACTCACATGTGGGGGTTCTGGAAAGAGGGAGCCACTGGGTTGAGTGGGAGCCTGGAGATCGGTTTCACTGGTGGGTTGGCGAAATTCAGCTTCAGGGCTTTACGTTTACCTGTCAGAACAATGAAAGAAACACATCCAGATTCCCACAACATGCACACCACACTGTGGGTTCAACCAGCTGGTGCAAACAGAGGGTACACACAGTGTGATAAACAGCATATGTCAATACACACTTGAGATAAGCCTTTAGTGTACAGTGATGCCACAAACCTTTCATATAACCTAGGTACCAGCAAAGCACTGTGATTTGTACAATGAAATCATACTAATAGGACAATAGAGAAGGGTGTAACTATTGTGGCATCAATGTAATTTTAAGATTCAGTCTGTTGGGTTATCTCAAGTTTGTCTCAAGATCACAGGAAGGAACAAAATGCTTTTTTAACACAAGCAAAGTGACCACATGGACATAGATTCCCAATGCTCCGATACCGCAGCATTTCTTTTAGCTTAAGCAGATACATTTTTGTACAAATAACACATCTCATCAAGTTATTTGAATATTGCTGTTCCTGCAATAGAAACAAGTACAAGTACCTCGCTGCAGGATACTGACACTGAGAATCCATGTCCAAAACATTTCCACTGAAGAATATTTATAAATGTGCAATTCAAACCTCAACAGTTGCCTTGTGATATCAAAGAGACCCAACACTAAGACAGCACGTGATTCAGATTTAGGACTGATTGCAGTAGAATTAGACTTTACGTTGAAGCTACATTGAGACATTATGACTTGTCAGTGTGTTTAATATGAGATATCTCCACAATATAATTGAAAATTATGATGAGTGTCCATGAAAATTGCTATGTTTAAGTGTTGAGTCCTTTTTGCCGTGCCTTGTCCAACCATCTCGAGTGCAAACAGATCCCTCAACCTTTAAGCCCCGGTGCAAATTAATCTTTCTCGGCCATAAATGAATTTGTGATAGTTCATTGCAGTCAACAGTGGACAGACTCCCCAACTACCAGAGCACCACACAGGCAGTTTCAATAGTTTACGGTGGTTTCCTTTAACCCATTTCATCCAATTAAATATGAGCATGAGAAACACATCAGGAATCTGGAGCTCAGTTAACAAAGCAAATCAGTCACTAGGCAGCAGTACAGCCAGTCTCAGCCAGTGATTGAACAGAAATATGGTCCGACTGAAAGGCAGCGAGAAAAGGAAACCACCTGAGACTACTGAGGTTTACCCACAAAGAGTAGAGGTTGGTGTGCTTTGTGTGCGAGTCTATTGCTTACTTTGGGAAACTCCAGACAGGCTTATCTGAAACCCTGAAGTAAAGAAAAAACATCTTCTTAGGGCTTGTTTAGGTGCGACTGGGTCATTTTTAACAAGTGCCATCACAGCACGAGTCAATGCTGAAAGTGGGAAACAGGGCGAGTTCCTTAGCTGGTAACAGAAACAGCATTATTTTGGTGGATCTGGGTCAGTGCACTGCCATGCAACTGCATGTGTAACTTAAGGTGGTTCAATTGTATTTCCAGCAGAATGAGGAACAGTTAGGTTTACTCAATATTACCCTCATAGGAGAATGTATTACAATGACTGATTTATTGGTTTGGTTCCTCTCTACTGTCAGCCCTTGCAGTTGTCACTTCAGTACCATTCAACAGAAATGGAACTGAAGTTTAAAGAAAATCAAGTGATGCTGAGATCACTCTTGTTTTAGTTGTATACGCCAACTCTGAGTGGTATGCCACTGCTGACTTGGCTATGCTGGGTTGCATATGCAGTGTTTTTTGATCACCTTTGGGCAGAGCCAGGCTAGCTGTTTCCAATTTTGTGCCTTGCTGTTTTCATTTCATCAAGAAAACGTGATCATACCTCTGCCTTCCAGCATCAAAAGACAGAACGACCAGGCATTGAATGATGTGGCATTATGATGTGGTGACATGGCTCTGGCTTGGTTCTGTTTGCTTTGAGACAGACAAGGTTCTTTTCCATCTCGAGTTTTAAAGTGGCACACAGCATCAACACATTGGCATTTGCCAATGTACAGTCCCTCACCGAAATTACTGGAACAGCACGGCTAATTCATTTGTTGCACTGTACGCCGAAGAAAATAGATGTCAGCTTTTATTTCATGATATGTACACCTTAATACATACAAAACAGAAATGATAGCATCTTTTGGGTTAGATGATCTGAAATTTAGAGCAGTTGAACATGACTGACAAGTGTTTCTTATTATGAAGGTGTGTCATATGAGATTGATTTTCAAACAATAACTAGCTCTAAATGACTCCTCTTATTTTTTGCCTTGGATTTCACCCGTGTCAACTGCTCTTTGTTGTTCAAAAAGGGTAAGTCAACGTGAAAATCAGAGAGCTGTCTATGGGGGAAAAGTAAGCTATTTTGAAACTGAAAAACCAGAGCCACTGCGCAAACATTGGTAACATTCACTACAACAATGTTGAATGTCCTAAAAAAGAAAGAAACCTCTGGTGTACTGAGCAACATATGCATAATGGGTCAGCCAATGAAAATATGGACTGGCCAAGGCAATCACCAGACTTTAACCCAACTGAACATGTA
This sequence comes from Sandelia bainsii, assembly GCA_032362345.1. Taxonomy (NCBI): domain Eukaryota; kingdom Metazoa; phylum Chordata; class Actinopteri; order Anabantiformes; family Anabantidae; genus Sandelia; species Sandelia bainsii. The sequence goes on from JAUMHL010000012.1 coordinate 2,976,265, forward strand.
TTTCACCTGCTGAAGAGGGAATTAAAGGGAGAACTCCCAAAAACATCAGTGAGACACAGTCCTGGTGCAGTTATTGCAAACAATAATTTAATTTACATTAAAACCATCTGCTCAAATGTGGGTCTAACACAAATGGTGCTATCTTCTGTGTTGCTTAAGGTATCGTGATGTACAAAGCATCAAACAAAAGCTGAAATTCTGAGCTTCGGTCTCATATCTTTGATGTATATATTTGATCTTTAGCTTACAGCAAAAACAGACAAATCAGCCTCGCTGTTGCCAGTAGAATATCAGAGGCATATACAAAATTAACAACAATGTACTACTGAAGCAAAGAATTTTTTTTTAAATGAAACAGCCACATTTTGATATATGTGCTAATGAGAAAAACTGCAAGAGGGGCTGCTTTATACAGTATCAGATAGAGCCTGTTTACTACATTTTTCTATAATGGAAACTTGAATAAAAGCATGCTGATAAGTGGATTTAAAAATTTAAAAAAAGAAAATTGGACCACAGCAAGGGATTAACAGAAGAAGGTGGGTAAGGGACATTTCCATGAACTGTTCTGCCAATATATGCTCTAAACATACATAATGTAACGAAATATCCTCCAACAGCAGAACAAAACCTAGTAAAATAAGTGTGTATACCTGTTTCATTTTGACATCTCCAGCAGGTGTTGGTTTCTGTAAGGTTTAGATAAAACATTTGATACTAGACATCTGTCACAGGGTGAGAAAAACACAACTGTTGACCACTGCACTGTTGTGAATGAGGTTAGAGCTGCTAAAAGTCAATTAATCAATTAAATACCGTCCGTTCCCAGCAGCCACCGCCACATGCCTCCATTATCGGACACGACCCTGCCTAATATGAGAGCTAACACTTAGACCAAACTTCCTACGGACGGCTATGAAAAATTGTTAGCTGGCGCTATGTTTTGGCTCGGTTTCTTCGTCCGATAATGGAATCAGAGTGGGTACATAGAAATCAGGTCGCATCGCCGAAAGTCTCTCTACATCACGAATGTACAGACAATAACACAAATACGTTCATTTCTAACGGCGTTAACGCACCACAGACGTGATAAACATTACCGAGTTGTTTCTTTCTTTTAATTTCACGTAGTGAAACAGGCTGAAATCTCGACAGAACTAAGGTTAGCCACAGCAAACAGCGACTGTTTGACGACGAAAGCCAACACCACTGGATTTAAACACAAATGTTGTTAAACATTTTATTTTTACACTTTATTTACTGGATTTAACTTGAACTGTATTATTCGTACATTTTCTTTCCTACAGACAGCGGTGGCCTGGCTTGGTAAGGGTTAGAGAAGCACTTCAGCGTAGGCCTTATAACTAACTGTTACTTGTAGCAGCCCGAGGCTAATCACTTCGGTGATAAGACTTTTATTAAATTCACCTTTAGAATGTCACACTTGCGTGGATTAGGTTTTTCTTTCATGAGAGTCATGTAAGACCCCAGAAATGAGAGCACACCACTGTCCCACTACAGGCCTGTGGGCTCAGTAGCTACACACAAGCTACCGAATCAGTGCTAACCCAGGAGCTACTTTAAGCTAGGCGAAGAACGACAGAGCGGGATCGGAAACTGCGCAAGCCTTCAAAATAAAAGCGTGCAGCTTCAAAAATCACTTAACTACACTACTAAACGTACATTGTAGCGTGAATAGATTAATATTTAGGTTTAATGTCTTTACCATAACGTTACATAGAGCCAGATTATTTAACATGCTCAACACTTAAAAACAACATAATAAACAAAGAAAGAACACCTTTCTGTAGTATTGCTAGTGCTGTCACAGTCTTGAATGCTTTTGTGTCCAAATAGCCTGCTGCATTAATTCTACTCCAGCGTCTACATTTTGCATTTACACGAGCAGATTATGTAAAATTTAAATCTGTTTATTGTATATTCATATAAACTTATTAACACACATAACCATAAGTTTTATTTTGAAAGTTCTGACCGGAAACGTTGAATTATTGTGTCTGACACAACTATGCTGTTTCTGCTTCTGGAAAGCTACAAGCTACCTTTTCCTAACACTTCCAGTATCTCCAGTTGAACTAAAAGAATATGAAATAGAGGCCATCACCGCCAACCTTGCATGCTGCTGCTCTGTATCTGCTGGTGAAGCTGGTGTGACGTCGATCCTACGATGCTGCTGCTGTTGCTGGAGCTTGTGGAGTTGCTGTCAGGACTGGGAGTCGCCATTGTTGTGTTGGATTCCGGCAGCAGCACTCGGGCTGCAATGCAGAGTGAAACTTCGCCCTCTCTGTCTCTAGACGGGACACTGCGCCACTTGAACTCAGCAGCTGCACCACGGCCACGTCTTGTGGCGCTGTTGCCTTCAGGGGATGTCGGAAATACAGTGCATCTTGACTTCACATCAAAATATTTGTCATATTACCTACACTCCAGTAGGTAATTCACAGGTACTATGTTGCAGTGAAATACAGTGTTCCAGCATGGTACTGAGTTATTTGTTTTTTTCTAACAGCATTTCCACCCTCACAAACTATTTTTTCCTCTATTATTATAGAGTTGTCTTCATTGTTTTGTTGCATAAATTTTATTACCCTATTCCCATCTGTGTGAAAACTGGCAATACCAAAATTAGGAGTCATAATGGAATTTCAACGACTCTCTCTGCAAAGTGTCTTATGCAGGTATATTGAATATATTAGTTCCCCGTGTAACCTGAATGCAGCAGATTCACCAAGATAACACTTGTGTAATAGATTTCTTTATTTGTCGTATTGTTTTCCAGTGTAATCATACAGATTTTCATTTATCGTGTGCTGCTCTTAACACTTGAAAACTGTCAGGGTGACACTGCACTGATACATTTCAAGTAATTTCTCACTACATTGCACAATACAACACTCAGCAAATAGCAGATGAAAATAAGTTATGTGCAATAAGCAACATGCAAAAAAGGCAGCAAGTAAAATATTTGCATCATTATGCACATGTCCTCACTCAACCTCTAAATTAAAACAGTCTGTAAGTTCTATTCCATATTTAGTCAGGTTTTTTAAAAAAAATCATAAGTGCAATAAATTACCTGAGTTATTTGTTCTGCTGAGGTATGTGAACATCACATCCTGCATCAAAACACAGACTATGTGCACCTGTGGCCTTTGAAGAAAAGTAAGAGAATAAAGGATGGAAAGTTACAGTACTTACATTTCTGAAATCATTACAATAAATAAAGTATGTCCTAATTTGTGAAGTTTTCCAGCTGAGAAAAATATGGAAAGGCCTGTGCAGTGGGATGAAGATGGATGCATGTACATTTTTTCTTGTAAAGTGCATCCTATACGATTTTCTGACTTCTTCAGATAATTTGACAAACTTTCTCTAAATGACCTAGTCTGGAATATGTGTCTCTAAATCCAAGATATTCCAAATATATTTGCTCACAGCCAAGAAATAACCTATGACTCTTAATGTGGCATCTATGATCTATGTGTTACTTTGGGGAAACAGAAGCACTTTATTCCTAATCCTCCCACTTCCTTTTAGCATCATCCTGTCCTTGTACACGGAGACTAAGCCAAAGGCGTTGCTGTTAGGTGGCGTCTCAATCACGCCCTCTAAAGTCAGGTGGTGCACTCCTGTCTCTTTATCCTGGCAGTATCCACCATCATGGTCGTGTCCCGCCATGAAGCACACCACGCTGCTGTGGGAGCGTATGATGGCCAGGAGCTCATCGAAGTCCCAGGCAAGGCAGACGGGGTCCGTGGACCAGGCGTAGACAGGGAGGTGGCCTGAGGAGAAACATCGGATTATCAGAATTTTCAGTCAGTTATGAGCAACAATAACAGTGACAGAAGTGCAGTGTTGTGCACTAAAAAAAATTACACCCTGTGCTCTACACTAAAATAAACCATTTCAGACAGGGGGTCAGAAGTACTACATAAAGGCCCGTTATACAGTTGCCAAAGTACCAGATTGTCTCCATTTATAGACAGTTTGTCCAACTGTGGACTGATGAATATCTGAACTCTTTCCAGCTACATGCAAATCAACAGCACTTGATCGTAGGTCTTCTGAGAGCTCTTCTTTGCGAGGCGTGGCTCACATCAGCTGATGCTGCTCCAGGTTTGCGAACACCTGACTCCAGTTGATATTTAGTGACGTCAGAAGTCTCATGTTTCACTCACTTTTTCCACCATCACTTTGCATGTTTAATGGGTATGTTCAAGACATGAAAGATTGTTAGTGTTTGTGTTTTATCAGCTATAGAAATACTGCGTTTGTTGATATTTGTGACTTTGGTGAAGATCAGATCATGTTTCATGTTTCAATTTATGCAGTAAACCGAAAATAGAATTTGCAAACAGATAATTGACTTTTTCTTGCAACTGTATTAACAGTTTTCAGAATTGTTAAGTATCCAAAACTATTTCAGTAGAGTAAAAACCTTATAATTATATCAGTGATCTTTCCTTTTTAAGATACAGATTCACAACAAGGTTATGAAACACTGGTATTTCAGGTTCCATATAAACTCTACACTAGTTAGTTTCTGGGTCTTTGGTCCTATAAATATCACTGGAAATTCCACAAATACATCAATTAGCAAATCATAAACTTTACATTAAATTACTACAGTGACAACCTGAAACATGCCAGGTATTGTATATTCTGACAAAGTAACAGATTTTACTTACTGACAATCGTGACTCTTTCATGTTTCTCATCGGCTGAGGACAGCACAGAGTCTAACCAGTCCAGCTGGTCTTTACCGAACCCACCGTTGAACATTGTAAACCTCTCTCGTAGGCTCCCGCACTCTGAAACAAGAACGCACACTATGTTGGTCTCCCTGGTGTGTAAATAATGGCTGCGGTGTAACAAAAATAAAGGAAACTCATTGTATGATCAGTGTTTGGTTGACTACATCCACAGACTGTATGAGTGCATTTTCTTTTCTGTAAGCAGTAATATGTTGGGTGGTTTCGATGTACCTTTGGTTTAATACGGCCTGAATAAAGAGGGAAAAAAAACAGTGAAATGACCATTTGCTGTTTTAAAAAAATGGAACAAGTACATTTTACTGTGACATATAATGCTAGTGAAAAATATTCAACTGATGGAGAAACAATTCCCCTTTGTCTCTTTTTAAAGCCACCCTGAGCTGTATTTTTATGTGTGGTTCCCCAGCTTGTTGTATTGGGCAAGTACAAGTTGCAAATGAGCACGTGGGCAGAACAATTCCAGTTTGTGCCATGGAGTTTCACTTTTTTACTTGTTTCTCAGTGTGCAGGCTGACATCTTTATCTGATATGGAAAGACTAGTAAAGAAAAACATGTATTTTAGTATTTTATCCTAAGATGGTTATGAGAGTCTTTGGTTTGATAGTTAAACAAACTGTAGCTGCAATGAAGACGGACAGTTTTCTGACTTTACTTTTCTAGCAGCATTCAAGCTGCTGTTTGTGCTGGAAGTTGCAAATACTCACATTATGTGAGGTTAATGGCAGGATAATTAAAATGTTATTTTGTTCTCAGTTTCCAGTAACTGTTGTTAGTTGTTAAAAAACTACACAGGATATGGTGTTTATGGTTTAACCTTTATGTGAATTAAATATTTCACATGAAATGGGTTAAAATTATAATGAAATGCTGATTAAACTAAAAATGCGAACATTAATCAGTCAATAGAAATCCAAGGCATAAATCTAATTTAAGACTACATTTGTCTTTTTCTGAGAAGTCACAGCATTTATTCTGTAAAAGAAAAAAACAATATTTGCAGTGAAAACTCTGACTAATGAATCAAAATATTTCAGTAAATAAAGGGGAAAATGTTTCTGTAAAACGTCAGGTGAGAGCCAGGTATTTCCCAGCATGCCCTGAGGTCTTGTAGTCAGTGAAGATACACTGCATTTTTAATTTTGGGATTCACAGGTTTTATCTAACAAGTCAATTTTGCAAGTCCTTGCTTATGAATTCAAGTTTTACTTCTAAATTTCAATGTGTAAAGTTAAAATTAAAATATGTAAGGAAGAATTGTACTGATTCAAATGAAAAATGAAACAGTATTTTTCTTTTCATTGACATAAAACGTTATCATATCATACCTGGGGGACAATTGAGATCCTTGTTGTTGTTGTACTGTTTTATTAGATCCATAGCACTGCAGTACTGTTCACTGGACTCGTCTCTGCCCAGCAGGCTCACACTATAAGCGTCCAGCACCACAAACGTAAACCCGGGGAACGGGCTGAAGTGGTAGGCGTAGATATCAGAGCCACCCTGTGCTCTGCTCAGGCTGTGGACCGTGCTGCTGTTGAGCTTCGACCGCAGCAGCTCGCTCCTGCTGAAGTTATAAAACTCGTGGTTCCCCCACACATGGTGAACCTCCACGGGGCTGGAGCTGAACTCTGTCAGCACCGTGTCCAGTGCTCCTTCAGAGGCGTCGCGGCTCTTGTTAAAGCCGTCGATAATGTCTCCCAGCTGGAGGATGAACTCCGGCTTGACGACCGACTCGGACCAACTTTCCTGGGCGTTCCTCAGCAGCTGAAGGCTGCTCCGGTAGTACCGCTTCCTCGTGTGGCTGTAATTGTAGCCGTCATCAATGTCAGCGTACTGAATGTCCGCTATCACGCCGAATGTAAACAGCGGAGCCTGTTCGGCGCCGTCGTCCATTTTTGATGAAGCTGCTGGTGTCTGAGCGCGTTTAACGTTACTGTATCTACCGAGGAGCTGCCTGAACAGGTAACACCAGCATGCTACCGGTATCCTTTCATGATGAAACCTGTTTCCTTTTTCGTTCCGCGGGATGACTTCACAGTAACCAGCGTAATCCAAATTGGCAACTACAGCGCAACAACACCAACTACTTCCGGTTGACCTTCAAAATAATACTGTATGTATTCAACAGAAAAGGAGCTTTGTCAAACAGTGCATCATCAAACAAAACCCAGTTTACAGGAAAATACTTTACTGACCTCTTTTATTCTACTTGTTAAAACAAACAAAGCGAGATTCATCTGATTTATTCCTCAATCTGAATCTGCACTAGATTAATAACATCTTAACCTTCATTTTGTTGATTTACCTGTCTCTTTATTCCAGGAACAGACACTCTAAAGAAGCAACAGCCTCATTTGTAGTTATTTTTCTTTTAGGATCTGAGGGCTTATTTTGATGAATTACAGATTCACAGTTTAAGCCACAATAAGTATTATCAAGACTACACTTTCCTTAAAATTAGGAACAGTTGTATGCACACACAAACACCCAGACACACACAACTCCTATTCATTTAAGTCCAAGTAACGCACACTGTTCAAATCACCAACACAACTGCAGCATCCGTATTGACATATTTATTGGTTTCTAAACAGTGGTTAACAGGATTGTGGACTGATCACACAGGTCAGCTCCCCACCTCCTCTTCTCCTGAAGCAGTTTCTTTTCCCCGAGCTGACAAAACAAAATACAGACACACACATACACAACAGTGAGTTGAGTGCTAGTTTTGATCATATTTTCTACATCTGACTTTCAAAACTTTTTGGAGTGTTTTTTTCCCTTTTTGGACGTGTTTTGTAATTTGCAGCATGTTTCCTTTTTGTATATGCTTTCACATTTGTATGTGCTTTGTCTCTATGGGGCACCATAGAGATGACAATGATTTAACAATTTAATAAATTAAGACATTGTGATTGGGGGGTCTTACGTGGATGACATTCTGCTGTGTGAGCTCAGTATTTGTAAAACCTTAGCAACCACCTTTGATAAAGTTCACCTGAACTCTCTTTGCCTGGAGTCCACTGCGTCAGGCCAGTAATACACTTGGGTATCCACTTGAGGACCGCAGTGGAGGAAAACTCGCCCCATTCACCCTCAGCTTGGTCCTGTCCACAGTGGATAGAGTTAAAACATCTGCAAACTCTTGAAGGAAGATGAAGAACACTGCAGCTCGCGTCTCAAACATACTTCTTCAACTTACTTGAAGAAGTTATTGTATAGTCCCTCAAGATGACCAGTCACATCATAGAAATAAAGTCAAACGTGCTCTCAGAACAAGCATGCGTGCATACTGAAAAGTAGTACTAATAGTTGTAGTACCAGCAACAGTAATGCATTCTGGTGCATGAAAAGACATTCTCATATTTGAAAATGCCAGAAAGTCAACATGCAAGACAATGATGTGACTGAATGATCTATCGTACTGCTACAGGCAGACGGCACAGCATCAGTGATTGTTCATAGACACAGTGGCAGCACCTTCTCTGCTCCTCCTGAGGCCCCCGAGGTGAGATAAACCTCCCCAGACTCTAGGTAGGACGACTTCTGACTTTTTACGTTTTTACCATTCTCCTTAGCGTCTGCTGGCTGCAAGTGCAGTCGAAAGACTTGTTGTAGTTATGTTGTGTCTTAGTGTATTGTGTCCATATCATATGACAACCGGCAAGTACAGGAGAGGTCGATTGTAATGTGGAGATGAAATCGGTTCACAAATTGAGTTAAAACAACAGGATTGTGCTGATGTTGAATTACCTGCTCTGCATGGTGGTATTCACCATGCTGCTCACAGCCAATGTCAAACACATACTTCCCTGGGCCATGAGGCTGCAAAAAGGGGACAGAGTAGCAGAGACAACTCTAACACATTAGGAAAACAACATCTGTTTTACAATGTCAACATTACCATTACAAAAATGACCACAATTACTATCGCTTTATTCAAAAATGTACAATTCTGATGATGTAAGAACAACATGTTGGAGGCATTGCCACTAAACTCATCAAGTCAGTGTTTTTGCCACTTGAAGGAAAATAACAAGCTAAGAATTGCAAATGTTTGAACTATTATGGCTTTGTAAGGTTGATATGGTCAGTGACTGACTGTACAGTCATTTAAACTCTCACATCCGTCCTTTATAGCGTAACTGAAATATTCTAAATAATTCCAGTAACCACAGGCCGAGTCAAGTTTTTTGTTAAAATGAATCATAAAAGTCAGAAGAACTTACGTTATTGTTGGTAAAGTTACCCTTGTATCTATGGTTACGGTGGATGTATTCTCCGGCTGACTCCATCTTGCCATTCACCCATGTGCCCTTGAATTGTGAACCACTTTCATGGTAGTGGTAAATGCCCTGACCGTGCCTGGCAATCAGACAACACCACGGATTTCAGTGGTTTTCCTATTTCCATTTTAGACATCTAGGTTATATATGTACTGTTATTTTCAAAATTCAATTCAAGATTCAATGCAGATTAACAGCAGTTTAGTGACCTTGTTTCAACATTCACGTAACTATACTGAAGTGTTGCCTTTAATGATATTGAAACAACATATGGAACCTAACAAAACTATGTTCGCATAGCACTAAAGCCATATTTCCCTAAAGTAAGCAGGCTTTAAACAGATAGAGTAAGAGAAATTCTTATACAGTATTTGTATCTGAAAACTGAAATATACTTGTCAGTAACTAGCCAAGGACTTGTCATTTAAAACGTGTAAATATACCTCATATGATGCAGCCACTCTCCATCATATTTGTCTGCATTGGGGTAAGTGTAGACACCATGACCCTGTCTCAGGTCCTCAACCCATGACCCTGAGAGGACAGATACAGAGAAGGACGAATAGTTTTGTTTCTAAAGCTCTGTCGCAGGGCTTCAGCTGGCTCCACGTCAGCTCAAAGACTCTGACCTTCACTGCACTGTAAATTTTGAAAAATACCCAGTACACACACACACACACACACTAATGATGTATCATGTAAAGCAGCTTGGTTATACCTTCATATTTAGAGCCATCTGGATAGTAGAAGGTTCCCTGTCCATGTTTCATGCTCTGGTAATAATCTCCCACATACTTTGCTTCATTCTTGAAGCGATATGTCCCCTAGTAGAAAAAACAGTGTTAGTTAAATAAATATTAGGTAACAAAATGATAACTAGTGTAAAAAAGTAAAAAATAGTGGGTGTTAAATTTGACTAGGAGAAAATCTCTTTAATTGAAGTGTACATTGACATCATTGTACTTAATAAGCATGTCCTTTTTAGCACATATGTCTCATTTTCTTGGTCTATCAGCAATTAAAAAAGGTTTTTCAACAAAATATTTTCCTCACTATGTATTGGCATAGCTGCTAAAGTCATATCCTAATGTTTATAATAATAATGCTTATTATTTGACACACATTTGATTTAAATAAAACAGAACCAGTGGTAGATTACATTTAGACTACACAAAGGCACTCATCATACCTGTCCATGTCTCTTGCCGTTCTCATACTGTCCTTGATAACTGTCTCCGTTGGGCAGAACAGCTTTGCCGACTCCGTGCCTCTCTCCGGCTTCATTTCTGTCCCCTTCATATTCCTGTGACAGTCAAAGAAATGAAGGAAAATCACACATCAACAGGTAAAAGTCCACGAACTGTTAATGCAAACGTTAGCTTTAGCCAGCTAACGTTATACACAACAGACTGCAATTGCATCTAGCAAACTAGCTAGTTAGCTAAGTATATTCTCCCACCCCGAGTTTACTACGTTCCTCATCGAATTCAGATTCTACATCCGACATCGTTCTGTTTCAGCTCTATGACTGGAAGTCTTAAATATTTAATATGAATCTCAATAACGTTAGTAAAGCTGTAAAGAAGCTTCACCAACTTTGTGGATATGCTCCGTGGTTTACAGTTGTCATGACAACGAGCGACACGTGACAAAGAGCCCCGCACGCGGTTTATCCTCTGAGCGGTATTCTAGTACTGTGGCGTTAAATACTTTTACCGTAACTGTTCAGACACGCGAAAAAAACCCGGTAACTTTACGTCGCTGATAGTGTGCGGTGAGTTTTGAGAGGAGAAAGCGGTGTTTTTGTATTTTTTCATTCTTGCTGAAAACATAGCCTTACATGTCAACGTATATGGAGATACAGAGCTAGTCTACATATATTTTACGTTATTCCAGATTAGTTAGATGATGTTTTGTTTTTAATATATTACCTGAACACCCAATTTTAGCTAGCACTGTCCTGTAATACTAGCAGAAGTAGTACAGTCCACAATACTCCAGGTCCTCAGCTTCTAATTCAGCATAATTGTTCTATATACTAATAAAACTTAACATGTGAACACTTTTAATGCAGGTGTGCCTCTTGTTTTCACTCAGGCAAATCCTCTGCGTCATAATAGCTGACCCATGGTGCTAACTCAGCTAGCTACCCTAGAGTTTTCTTTTTCTGGCGTTAGCAATAACAACAGCGCTGTAAGTTAAGTAGGCCTACTCCTAGCTAGTTCAAACATTAACACTACTAAGAGCTTTTTCGTATTGACATATTGTTTTTGTACTGACCTTTCATACATTTTATTATAAAATTATTACAGCTACTTTAAAGAATCCTTATCAAAAATGTAGATTTTCTTTTTTAGTTAGTATCATTTAACACTTGGTTATCAGATTTGTTATATTCTTAAATATGGATATTGGCCAAAAGTTTAAACCTTCAGAATTCACTTTTTTGAATTGGTTATAATATTAACAATTTATAACTACAACTTTAGTAATGTCCATATAAAATGTAAGCACTTAAGTTTGATTGTTGCACAAGACCATCCAGTGTCCAAAAAAATCTAACAATAGGCATGAGCGTGAAAAACGGACAAATGTCTAAAATAAATATCAGAAAATACTGCTTGTGCTTAATGATAACAAATGAGGAACGATTATTAACAGCTGTCCATCAAATGATAACAAAGTGCATCTCTAGCAGATAATAGACTGAGTGACCTCTGCTTAGCAGCCCTTTTTTTAGACAACTTGAACTTGACTTGACATTTACTCATAAGCCATGAGATTTTACCATCTGTTGCATTAAAGATTAGAATGAACTGTGGTTGCAATCCTTTGCATTCATTTAGGCTTTCTGCGACTCACGTCTGAAGCAGATATTCAGTCAATAAAAACACACATGCCAGGTATAAAAAAAGGCAAATGAAAAGAAGTCTGTGGCCGCAGTGATAATCCACATTGCATCACTCTCCTCACACTATCATCAGAGTCCCTAAGAGTATCTCCCTCGTGATGAACTTCCTAAAGCTGCACATTTTCAAGATGCAGGCAGAAAAAGGCATATGTTCACTGGGTGCTTGTTCGGATTTAACACCTTTCCTTTCAGTTTACAGCCATCTAACCTTCCAACTATGACAATGATCTCAGATTTGAAATGAGTGACAGTTTGAAGATTCATTTGTGTTTTCCAACACATTTCTTCTTTTCATTCTTAATTTTGCAAAGTTGTTTTCTTTTGCATTATTATTTTTCGTTATTGTCTTTTTTGTGAAAAGCAAAGGTCATGGATGCATTTTGTGTTATATTTCAAAACAGTTAATAAGCCTCAGAGATATATTGTATGCTTTACTACATACACATATCAACCATGTTATATTAAAAGAATAGGTAAAGTGACTTAAATCTCTTGCTATTAAGCTACAGCATTAAACATAATGTTTCATGAATTCTGTTTGAATGTGACCATAATCATACAAGACAAAAAACACTGACATTGTTTTTTTGGACAAGCAAATCATAAATACAGAGTTATGTCTGAAATAAATATACACTTTTGAATAGTAGCTTAATAGAAGTAGTTACTTTAATTCTGAGAATCAGACAGGAAGATAGACGCTATAGTCCTCATAACTGGATATTATGATGACAGTATTGAACAGCCAAGCAGTTTCCCATTCTGTCAAGTCATGTTAAGCTGTGCAACCTCACCTTTACTCCATACTTTACTGCCTGTTTATCTTCTAAGATTCTTTTTAACTTTAAAAATTAGATCTAAATAGGCCATGTGGGTCAAATATAGATTATTTTAAAACTACAATATACATACGTATTAGGAATCAAGCTGGAGAAAGCATGAGACTTGAAAAGAATCCACTCCCCTCTGTCCAGCACTTCAGATAATAACTTATAAAATTATAATAAATAAGAAGCTACAAAACTCACCAGCCAAACGGTGACCTTATCCTAGTAATCTATGAAAGGGAATATCTCTGCATTGCTGCCAGAGTAGAGCTTATTTCTTCTAAAGAGTTTTTTTTTTTTTAAACTTACATACTGTAACTTTAATTAAATAAAATATATTATATTGTTCACATAGAAGCCTAAATATTTGTTTTTTAGAAAATATACTGCACATTGTACTACACCTGAATGTCATAGACTGTTGTAGACTTCCACATATTGTGTGACATGTGCACACTGGACTTATTAACAATGACTATCTATGGTATATAGGTCTAATGGTATATATAAGTTTCAAATGCTTCAGTGGTTACTAATTGTAGAGAGGCATATTTAATACTGCTGTCTGGTGGTAATCTTCCAAAAATAATAATTAAGATGCTAAACAAACACTGTCACAGTCCCTGAATGCCTGGAAGGTTTTGGCATCCATGTGAGTCCTGTATCTCTAGCAGAGGTCACCCTCCTTTGGCATTCATTCTTTTCTTGAGCTGCAGTTGCTCCCCATCATGGATATAAAACAAAAGCTCAGCGACATCTCCATGATAACACATGCCAAACTAATCACTTCTCTCCACCCACATTCATTAGAGGCTTTGACCTAAATATAGGTGATTGCAGTATCTCTTAATACAACAAGAGAGACCCTATAAAAGCAGTAAGGGTCAAAGCCGTCCACATTTTTCAGCTGGGACTCCTGCTGGTGAGGGCATTCTTCTGTTACATTGCTGTGTGATAAAAACTGACTTTCAGGTGTCTGCAGGTGGTGTGTACATAAGCTGATCTACTGTTGCCCACATAGGTAAGAGTTGATAGTGATCAGAATGACCTATATCTGTTAAAAGATACCTTACTGTTTTAACCTAACTTTGGTCGTTTCAGTCCCCTCTGGGGTGTGGTCCAGAGATGAGTTCGGATGCTGACATTAGTGTGTTTGGGGAGGCTGCCCCGTACCTAAGGAGGCCTGAACGAGAGAGAATCGAAGCCCAAAACAGGCCCTTCGATGCCAAAACTGCAGTGTATGTAGTGGATCCTAAGGAGCTGTTTGTTAAAGGCACTCTGCAAAGCAAAGACGGTGGCAAAGCGACCATTAAAACCTATGCAGGGCAGGTATGTAAGCTGGTGCACAAAGCAGTTTTCATTTATTACAGTAGATTTTTAACCACCTTTTCTGGTTTAATCTTGTCACATCATGAACTTTTATTAAGAACAATGCATTCACATGGCAATAAAATATAGATTCATTACAATATTACAAAAACAAAGAATTAATAGAGAACACTATTGTTATAATTTGAACTGACTACACTTACAGTTTAAAAAAAATCCCTCACACTAGAAGATTAGACAAACTGGTGCTGGTGCTCTCCACATAGTTTTGCTGATCAAGGGCACGTCTCTCTCCACATCACAGGTTGTAACAGTGAAGGATGATGACGTCTTCCCCATGAACCCGCCCAAGTTCGACAAGATCGAGGACATGGCCATGATGACCCACCTCAATGAGGCCGCTGTGCTGTATAACCTCAAAGAGCGTTACGCAGCTTGGATGATCTATGTGAGTAATGCAACATTTCTTTGCTGATGGTAAGTGTCACACAATGCCAGAGACGTTCTTGCTCAACAGAAAGCACAGAGACAAATATCAAAGCTGCAGTATATTTGCTATATATGATACTGAAAAAGTATTATCTTTTTTCCTGACAAAGGAAAACAGCATAACTGCATCTTCTGCAAGTTGAAGGTCACATGTATATGATCCTTAGTGAGATTTGCAGTCCTTTTCTGCATCAGTGATACTATTGTCACAATAGCAGGTTAACACTTTTCACTATTTATCCACTGTACTCTGGCATAATTTGAGAAAGGTTATGCATCATAGAAAGAAACTGGTGATAAGCAGGTAGCGAAAGATGTACATGTCTATTTTAATGTGGGTTTTTTTAAATATCATGGATAGGTTATTAAATTCATCTAATGTATATACGATCACTCTCTTAACGATCTCAGTAGTATAAAATAGTAATCCAGATACAGATAAACAAATCAACAAATCCATGTTTACTCAATCAATTTCTACATTTTGTTTTATTATAGACCTACTCTGGGCTGTTCTGTGTCACTGTGAACCCTTACAAGTGGCTGCCAGTGTACAACCAAGAGGTAGTGCTGGCTTACAGGGGCAAAAAGCGCCAAGAGGCTCCACCACACATCTTCTCTATCTCTGACAACGCCTATCAGTTCATGCTTACTGGTAAATTGAAATTGGGGAAAAAACTATTGTTTTTTGTTCTATTGTTTTCTGAATAAGGTTCTGATGCAATGTATAGTACCTTTCTAATATGACTGTGGTGCTACTTTTTCTAGATAGAGAAAACCAGTCCATTCTTATCACGTAAGCTGCATGCAGATGCAACTGTTAGGACTCTTCATATTTACTGACTAAAAAGAAGTATGACATTTCTAATGTATTCTCCTGTTCTGTAGTGGAGAATCCGGTGCAGGAAAGACAGTGAACACCAAACGTGTCATCCAGTATTTTGCGACAATCGCAGGGTCTGGGGACAGGAAAAAAGAAGTTAGTGTATCTGGAAAATTACAGGTGATAATAATAATGGTGATAATAATGTTTTTGTACTCACTAAACACATGAAACAGTATCTACTATTGAACCTATAATTGATATAGCTTCTTTATCAGCATTTGCATGATCTTATTTTCTTCTATCTGTTGTTACAGGGAAATCTGGAGGACCAGATCATCTCTGCTAACCCACTGCTAGAGGCTTTTGGAAATGCCAAAACAGTCAGGAATGATAACTCCTCACGTTTTGTGAGTGAAAAGATGGGAACTTTGTTAAAACCCATAACTGATTTGTTTCCTAAATTAGTCATTTGTTTTTGTCTTTCAGGGCAAATTCATAAGAATCCATTTTGGAACCACAGGAAAACTGGCTTCTGCTGACATTGAAACATGTGAGCTAGAATACTTTGGAGACATGTAGTATTTGGTTGCTAGTCTTTTGCTCAGGTAACTCTTGTTTGTTTTGATAGATTTGTTGGAAAAATCCAGAGTAACATTTCAGCTCGCTTCAGAGAGGAGTTACCATATTTTCTACCAGATCGTGTCTAACAGAAAGCCTGAGCTCATAGGTAATGTTATAATTGAAAGTACCATAGTGCTTTTTTATTACAAGACTCTGGTTTGATCAGCATGTTGTTAATTTTCTTTTAGAGACTCTGCTCATCTCCACCAACCCTTACGACTACCCATTTGTCAGCCAAGGAGAGATCGGCGTGGCCAGTATTGATGACAGTGAAGAACTGATGGCTACTGATGTGAGTCACGTTTCTTTTCTTTTCTTTCTTTTCTTCCATCACTGCTAACATGTACATCAGCTCCAACCTGATTTCAGAGTGCAATTGACATCCTTGGGTTCACTGGAGAGGAGCGGATTGGCATCTACAAGCTAACAGGTGCTGTGATGCATTATGGGAATATGAAGTTCAAGCAGAAGCAGAGGGAGGAGCAGGCAGAGCCAGATGGAACAGAGGGTAATTGTCATTCATCTGTGCCTTAAGCTTTTATTTTTGCTTTTAATTTTATTTTTTTGGCATATGTAAATCTCTAATTTTTATCTTTTTCTGCATCTTATCCAACTTTTCTGCTAATAATTCTTTTATTTTATTCTTTTCTTTGAGCAGTGGCTGACAAAGCAGCTTACCTAATGGGTCTGAACTCTGCCGACCTTCTGAAAGCACTGTGTTACCCCAGAGTGAAGGTTGGAAATGAGTATGTAACCAAAGGGCAGACTGTTCAGCAGGTATATTTGTTAAGTAGTAGTAGTATATTACTTCTTAAAATAGTTTGTTACTGTATTTACCTCATTAAATTTCTTATAGTGGCTAATACTGTGTTCACAATGTTCCAATAACTTTAACTTTATTATCAGTCAAATCATATTTTATATTGTTTAAAGCTTTAATTTACCAAATGTGCTGCAACGTGCAGGTCTACAACTCCATTGGTGCTTTGGCCAAATCAGTTTATGAGAAAATGTTTCTGTGGATGGTCCTACGCATTAACCAGATGCTGGACACCAAGCAACCCAGGCAGTTCTTTATTGGAGTCCTGGACATAGCTGGGTTCGAAATCTTTGATGTAAGTTACCTCAGCGCAGTGTATGCACTGGAATTTATAATGAATTTGTGGTTGTACTGTAAATGGTTTGTTCTGCAGTATAACAGTCTGGAACAGCTGTGCATCAATTTCACCAATGAGAAACTGCAACAGTTTTTCAACCATCACATGTTTGTGCTGGAGCAAGAGGAGTATAAGAAAGAAGGCATCGAATGGCAGTTCATTGACTTTGGAATGGACCTGGCTGCTTGTATAGAGCTTATTGAAAAGGTGGGTTTATTCAAACATCATATTATAAAGTTATAGAAAAGCATGCCTTATGTTGTGTATAACATATTTTGACTGTCCTTAACAGCCAATGGGCATTTTTTCCATCCTTGAGGAAGAGTGTATGTTTCCCAAGGCATCAGACACCACCTTCAAAAACAAGCTGTATGATCAACATCTTGGAAAATCAAACAACTTCCTGAAGCCCAGGCCTGTCAAAGGCAAGCCTGAGGCTCACTTCTCCCTGGTTCACTATGCTGGCACTGTGGACTACATCATCACAGGCTGGTTGGACAAGAACAAGGATCCACTGAATGAGACGGTGGTCCAGCTCTACCAGAAAGCTAGCCTCAGACTACTAGCATTCCTCTATTCCACCTACGCTTCAGCCGATGGCAAGAACTGTTAGGGTTCTAAATATTTTTTCCTCATTTAAAGGTCCTACTCTATAATTTAGACTAAAACATTTTTATCTTTTTAGAGAACTCTGGTGGTGGAAGTGGTGGAGCTGCTGCTAAGAAAGCAGCAAAGAGAAAGGGCTCATCTTTCCAGACTGTGTCAGCCCTCTTCAGGGTAACTGCATACCATATACATACTTTGATGCTAAATGTGGTTTATGTGATTTTCTGTAACAAAGTAATGATAACTGATAATCTCTGACAGGAGAACCTGGGAAAGCTAATGACAAATCTTAGAAGCACCCATCCTCACTTTGTTAGGTGCCTGATTCCAAATGAAACTAAAACTCCAGGTATTTTATTTCACATTCCTTGTCAGACTTTTTAAGTAGTATCTTATGCAGTTTGATTATAAAATGACTCTGGCTGGCTTTTAGGTATCATGGAACACCATCTGGTTATCCATCAGTTACGATGTAATGGTGTGCTGGAAGGAATCAGGATCTGTAGGAAGGGCTACCCCAGTAGAATCTTGTACGGGGATTTCAAGCAAAGGTAAAACGCAATAAGGGACTTTAAATTAGAAATTAGAAAACAACCTTTTTTTAATCAGACTTTTTCTTGCAGGTATAAAATACTGAATGCTAGTGTGATCCCTGAGGGACAATTCATTGACAACAAGAAAGCTGCTGAGAAGCTCTTGGGGTCTATTGATGTGGATCATACCCAGTATAAGTTTGGGCATACCAAGGTAAATGACATTTAATATGACTGAGTGTTTCAGTATGTTTAAAACAAAATGCTTATTGGATCGCATAAGAACATCTGAAACTTCGGAAGTTTATAGCATTTCTAAACACCTGTCAGTAATAAACCAATTGTGTTAAAGTGAGAAAGTAGGCTGGGTTTGAAATTTCTCTCTCATCTTCTAGCTTTAGCATTTTATGTAAATGAGTGCAAAACCATTATTGCCTTCCGGGATAGGCTTTCTGAAATGGTTATTCCCACTTATAAGGGAAGAATTATGCTTGTCTGTAGGTACCAGTGAAAGTCTATGTGGAGAATGGTGTTACAGGTAACTGTAGGTCGCAGAAACTCGCTGAGTGGCCGACGTGCACACCTTCCAAATCTCAACAGTGCGCGAACCTGTGCAGAACACAGAACATAGAAGTATAATTTTACCTAAGACTCATTATTTAAGGTTACAAATACGTTCAAAAGCCACAGCGTTGTTGGAGAGTTAAAGGGCTAAGTTTTGACAGGTTTCTTGCTGCACCTTCTAATGCAGGCATTCAGAACAGGTGTTAACACTTGACAACACAACACATCACACTACCTAGTTTGTGTTAAGGAAACGGAACCCTTTGGACTACATAACTGATGTTAAGACAAAGAGATGCATCATTTTATTACAGTAACTGTGAGTATTATATGATATACAAAAATCTGTGTTTTCTATAGGTGTTCTTCAAAGCAGGACTCCTCGGTTTACTAGAAGAAATGAGGGATGACAAACTTGCCTCTCTTATAACCATTACTCAAGCCTTGTGTCGTGGCTTTCTCAGAAGGAAAGAGTTTCAGAAGATGATGGAGAGGAGGTAATCAGAATTATGATAGATGTGATCACACATATTCAGTTAGTGTGCATGTGCTTTCAAAGACTATAGACTGTATTTGAAGGAAACATGCGGATCCCAAGCACTAAAAATGAACTCATCACTTTCCAGGGAATCCATTTACATCATCCAGTATAACATTCGCGCTTTCATGAATGTAAAACACTGGCCATGGATGAAGCTCTACTTCAAGATCAAGCCACTTTTGAGGAGTGCTGAGACTGAGAAGGAGATGGCCCTGATGAAAGTTGAGTTTGCCAAGTGTAAGGAGGATTTAGCCAAAGCTGAGGCTAAGAGGAAGGAGCTGGAAGCCAAAATGGTTTCCCTGCTTCAAGAGAAGAATGACTTGTGTCTGCAGATTCAATCTGTAAGTTTTTGCAATATACTATATATATCTATATATATATATATATATATATATATATATACATATATATATGTACATGTAAATGGATATTGTGTGTTTTCTGAAACAGGAATGTGAGAGTCTTGCAGATGCAGAGGAAAGGTGTGAAGGTCTGATAAAGAACAAGATCTTGCTGGACGCTAAAGTCAAAGAACTCAGCGAGAGACTAGAGGATGAGGAGGAGGTGAATGCTGAACTGACCGCCAAGAAGAGGAAGCTGGAGGATGAGTGCTCAGAGCTGAAGAAAGACATTGATGACTTGGAACTCACCCTGGCTAAAGTAGAGAAGGAAAAACATGCCACCGAAAACAAGGTACTATACAGTATGTGTGTTCTGGATGGTCGTCTGACCACCAAACTGAGTCACTCCAGTCATTACCTTCACATTGACTTCTTTTTACACATTTAGGTGAAGAATCTGACTGAAGAAATGTCCTCTCTCGATGATACTATTGCCATATTATCCAAGGAGAAGATGGCCCTGCAGGAGGCCCACCAGCAGACACTGGATGACCTGCAAGCAGAAGAAGACAAAGTCAATTCTCTGACCAAAAATAAGCTCAAGCTGGAACAACAAGTTGATGATGTAGGTCTATGGCCACTAGCTTTTAGAAATCATAGCATGTGGGGCTTGATAATTTTGCTGATAACCAATGCATGTGTTAGCTTGAGGGCTCTCTGGAACAAGAGAAGAAGGCCCGGATGGATGTCGAGAGGGCCAAAAGGAAGCTTGAAGGAGATCTGAAACTATCTCAAGAATCCATAATGGATTTGGAAAATGACAAGCAGCAGCTGGAAGAGCGCCTTAAAAAGTATGCAGTATGCAGTGCTTAAAAATAACAAGTATTTAACACATGATCTAATCATATGGCATGGTTCTACATAACAGGAAAGACTTTGAATTCAGCCAACTTCTAGCCAAAATTGAGGATGAGCAGAGTGCAGCTGTGCAAGCCCAGAAGAGAATCAAAGAACTTCAGGTACCTTTAGAAATCTAAATTTAAATGAGTAATTCCAGCAAGTCAAAGGATGACCTTTGATTTTTGTTGGTTTACTCAGGCTCGTGTAGAAGAGCTGGAAGAGGAGATTGAAGTGGAGCGTGTTGCCAGAGCTAAAGTAGAAAAACAAAGGTCTGATCTGTCCAGGGAGCTAGAGGAGCTCAGTGATAGGCTGGAGGAGGCCGGAGGAGCCACCGCTGCTCAGATAGAGATGAACAAGAAGCGAGAGACAGAGTTTCAGAAACTGAGACGAGACCTTGAAGAGTCAACGCTCCACCACGAGGCCACCGCTGCAGCTTTAAGGAAGAAACATGCTGACAGTGTGGCTGAGCTGGGAGAGCAGATTGACAACCTGCAGAGAGTCAAACAGAAGCTGGAAAAGGAGAAGAGTGAATACAAAATGGAGACTGATGACCTGTCCGGCAACATAGAGGCTATGGTCAAGGCAAAGGTAAGGTACACAAGTACAGTAAGTGCGTATGATCAGAAAGTCATAGTAAAACATTTGACTAATTCATTTTGCCAACCATGCCAGGTCAATTATGAGAAGCTGTGCCACTCTTTGGAAGACCAACTGAGTGAACTGAAGGCAAAAAATGATGAGAACAGTCGTCTGATCACTGAAATAAATGCTCAAAGGGCAAGACTTCAGAATGAAAATGGTACGCACCAGAGTTACATCTCGTTTAATTTACTTTTAGAGTCAAACACATATGTGTTTTTAAGTAGTTTTTCAAATGTCTTCTTGAATGAATTTCTTGCCCAGGTGAGTTTTCTCGTCTCCTTGAGGAGAAAGAAGCGATACTCTCTCAGATGTCGAGGGCTAAGCTTGCCTTCGCTCAGCAAATTGAGGAACTTAAGAGACAAGTTGAAGAAGAAATGAAGGTTTGATGCTTTACTTCACTCAAATTCCACAGTCAGTCAGTGCTTGTGATCGTTGAAAGTCAATAGGGAATAACTAGTTAATTTGAATTTGGAGTCTCAGCTAGGCTAACTTAATATGGTTCCATTACATTTTCCTTGCAGTTGCAGTTTAAGCTTAGCAACAAATGCTTTTCTCTACTGTGAAAAGAGGTTTGAAATACTTCAGTAGTTTGACATTTTGGGAAATACACTTATTCCCTTTCATATAGATATGAGTTAGATATTGTTGTAGTTGTTTCTCCCTGATTCCCGTATTTATGTCAAGCTAAGCTAATGATCTGTTGGCCCTAGCTTCATATTTAGCATCTAGATATGAGAATGTTATTTAATTTATATCTAACTCAAGGCAAGAAAGCAAGTAAGTGTATTTTCCCAAAATGTCAAACTGTTCCATTAAGGAAATGGTTTATAGTAGCAAGAATATTTGAATCTCTACATAAAAGCATAATAAGAAATGCTTCTCTGGTTCTCTGTCAGGCTAAGAATGCCCTAGCTCATGCTCTCCAGTCTGCTCGTCATGACTGTGACTTGCTAAGGGAGCAGTTTGAGGAGGAGCAGGAAGCTAAAGCTGAGCTTCAGAGAGCAATGTCAAAGGCCAACGGTGAGGTTGCCCAGTGGAGAACCAAATACGAGACAGACGCAATTCAGCGCAATGATGAACTGGAAGAGGCGAAGTGAGAGTAGTTCTAATACCATACAAACAGATATGCAGATTTTATAGATATTTAAAATGTCAAAAATAAAAACCTTTATGGATATTTTAATGTGTGATTTGCAGGAAAAAACTTGCCCAGCGTCTGCAGGAGGCTGAAGAGGCCATCGAGGCTGTGAATGCTAAGTGCTCGTCTTTAGAGAAGACGAAGCAGAGGCTGCAAGGAGAGGTGGAGGACCTCATGGCTGATGTGGAAAGGGCAAATGCTCAAGCAGCTAGCCTGGATAAAAAGCAGAGAAGCTTTGATAAGGTATTGAAGTAAATTATGCACAGTTATTATAAATGATGCAAAACTATATCCACTGATGCTATGAGTCAAAGTAATAATCTGCTACATTGTTATTCTTACAAACTGTCATAAACTAATCTCTATTGCTGATTGATACACGCCTTCATATTTATTTCATATTTCAGAGAAATATATAATATCATTTCATTTAGCAACAGCAGTTTATTTGGTATATACAGTAGAAGACCTGGATAGTTAGCATGAGCAAGGATAGCCATCATACTTCACTTACAGTTATTACTGTTAATTAATATGTTAATAGGTTTGTTCCTCTAGTGGAAAAAGTTCAAATCAGTAACCTTAAAAATCAGACAAACCTTTCTTATCCAAACCAGTGTTATTTGTCTTTCATAGGTTCTGTCTGAGTGGAAGCAGAAATATGAGGAGAGTCAGGCTGAACTGGATGGATCACAGAGGGAGTCACGCTCCCTCAGTACTGATCTCTTCAAAATGAAGAACTCATATGAGGAAGCTCTGGACCAGGTTGAGGTCCTCAAACGAGAGAATAAAAATCTGCAACGTTCGTATTTTTTTAAATTACTGCAATTAGTGATTGAATTTTAGAAAATGTCCCAACTTTTCTTAATAATTTTTTATAAAAGAAAAAAAAGCATTTGATGGGCGTTCATACTTCATAAGGAAATTAAAATGGTTGTTGAGGGAATGTGATACATTTTTATATTTATAGAGGAAATCTCTGATCTGACTGAACAACTTGGAGAGAACAGCAAAGCCATCCATGAGCTGGAGAAGGCAAAGAAACAAACTGAGATTGAGAAGACGGAGATCCAGACTGCTCTCGAAGAGGCCGAAGTAACACTGTGTGATAGTAGAAATTATTTACTTCTTGCAATCAGATTTTTTTTTTTGCCAGATTCTTATTTTTATCTTAACCTGTTCTCCAGGCTTCTCTGGAACACGAGGAATCCAAAATTCTCCGCATCCAGCTGGAGCTCACTCAGATTAAGGGAGAACTTGATCGCAGGCTGGCTGAGAAGGATGAGGAGATAGAACAGATGAAATGCAACCAACAGCGTGTTGTGGAAACCATCCAATCGGCTTTAGATGCCGAGATACGCAGTAAGAACGATGCCATGAGAATCAGGAAGAAGATGGAGACTGATCTCAACGAGATGGAGATCCAGCTGAGCCATTCCAATCGGCAGGCTGCTGAAGCCCAGAAGCAGCTGAGGAACATGCAAGCCCACCTCAAGGTAAAATATCATTGACAGCTTCAACACAAGCATATTTTGTATAAAAATTTGAAATATTTCACCATCCTTTCTCTCTGCAGGAACTAACACTTCACCTGGACGAGGCTCTGCGCAACCAGGAGGACCTGAAAGAGCAGGTGGCCGTGGTGGAGCGCAGGAGCAGCCTGATGCAGGCAGAGGTGGAAGAGCTCAGGGTTGCTCTGGAGCAGTCGGAAAGAAGCCGCAAGCTGGCTGAACAGGAATTGACTGATGCCTGTGAGAGGGTGGGGCTGCTGCACTCTCAGGTGAGACATTTCACGTTTCCAGAATCATTATAGGTTGAGGTTTTTTTTTAATCAGTGGACTTTGTTGTAGTTGTGAGTGGTTATAGAGTATGGTTTTAAATTTGGCTCCACCTAAACCAGTATTGCTCTTCTATCTATGAACATAACTGCTGTTGCTGCAGAACACCAGTCTTCTCAATTCCAAGAGGAAGCTGGATGCAGACATCAGCCAGCTGCAGGGCGAAATGGAGGAGGCAATCCAAGAGGCCCGCAATGCAGAGGAGAAAGCCAAGAAGGCAATCACTGATGTGAATATCAAATACTCTACCTCTATATTTAGCTATCATAAGTTTATATAGCATGATTTGGAACTTTAAGAAGAAATAGAGAATTACAGAGCAGCCTAGGGGCCGTAATTAATTCAAGTTCTGATGGTGTTAGGTCCAGCTTGATTGTGATCATTAACAAATGACAAATTGTAAATGAAACACCAGCTTAACTTGCTGTGTGAACGTAGGCAGCAATGATGGCAGAAGAGCTGAAGAAAGAGCAGGACACCAGCAGCCACCTGGAGAGGATGAAGAAGAACATGGAGGCCTCTGTGAAGGATCTGCAGCACCGTCTAGATGAAGCTGAGAACCTGGCTTTGAAGGGGGGCAAGAAGCAGCTCCAGAAACTGGAAGCTCGGGTATGACCCTATGAGATTAGCATTACTAGTAGCATCACTGACAACAAGAAATAGAACTGATGTTAGGTTTGTGGGGTTTTGACTTGTAGGTGCGTGAACTGGAGGGTGAAGTGGAGAGTGAGCAGAAAAGAGCCACCGATGCAATCAGGGGAATCCGTAAATATGAGAGGAGAGTCAAGGAGCTCACTTACCAGACCGAAGAGGACAAAAAGACTGTTCTGAGACTGCAGGACCTGGTAGACAAGCTGCAACTCAAAGTCAAAGCCTACAAACGGCAGAACGAAGAAGCTGTAAGATCTTTTCATCAAGTGAGAAATTTTTAGATTGTTAATGTGATTATACTGTAACTTATTGTGATTTTTTCTACAGGAGGAGCAGGCCAACGCTCATCTTGCCAAACTTAGAAAGGTGCAGCATGAGCTGGAGGAGGCCCAGGAGCGGGCCGACATCGCTGAGTCCCAGGTCAACAAGATGAGGACCAGGAGCAGAGACTTTGGAAAGGTAACATTTCATACATTTATACAGAAATTATAGTTGGGTGTAATTGTATTGTTACTGGCATCACACAATACATCACCACTGTATCAACCACACACACATCAACAGACTACTACTACTTTTAATTATTTTATTGGTTTATACAAAGTATCACTTTAAATTCTGCTTCAGTTACTAACTATATGCTCTAAAATGCACTTAAAAATACAAATGCTCAACAAAACAAAAAGTATTTAAAACAGTATTGAATTTGTTGCTGTTGAACACATGAATGTCCAGGTTTGTTCAACAAAATGTCAGTTGTGATGATGATTGTAGTGAATTTTCTAGGGATTAATAAAAATATTATAATCTGTATTACTATGGAAACTTGGCCTGAAACAAAATTTTTATTTTATAAATAAACCTCTTGTCCTTTTTAATTCAGGGCCGTTTGTAGCAAATACACTGAATGAAGTTTTCCTTATTTATATAAAACATACTAAACAGTTACACAGTATAGTTTACTATATGTAATTGCCATTACCTAGTTTTTATCTAATGAAGTACTGTACTTAGGAAATATACACTAAAGGTTTTTCATTTCTTCTCCTCTCCTTTTCTTTGCTTTTCCTTTCTTACGTAACCTTTCCCTCCCTGTCTTGTCTCAGGCTGCTGAATCTGAGTAGCCCTGGCACCGATGACACAACCTCTATGCAAGTTCTTAGCCCAAGTAACTAGAAGCTCAGTAAAGTTAACAAACCTTATTGTTCTGCAGTGAAACTGTAGCAAAATAAAGTGGTGTGAAGCATAAGCTTCGTCTGTTTTTTCCTGCATGTGTAATGAAAGCCACCAAAATCTGAGCAGCAGCCCATAATCAGTCTATAATCATTTGTCACAATCCTCTTTGTTAAAATCAGCACAGATGAATGGAAATTTAGCATTTATCATAGGTCTTGACCTATTGGCAGACTAGTGTAAGATTTGTAGTGCTAATTGGTTTCATAGAAGGAGTGCGTGGTTTACATAGTGCAAGTCCCCCTCACTGTGTGTAGTTAGCATCTAATTTGAGCAACTGTTTGCAGGGATCAGTGCAGTTCCCAGCAGAATGCCTGCTGGCATTTACATCCAGAGTTAAAATAGCTTTCCTCTTCACTGTCATTCATCTACATAAACTACCTAATGCTAGCTTGAGAGCAGTGGATCAACCTTGATTAGTCCAGTGTGTTCAAAGGACCACATGGACCAGCCAGAAAGCCTCTAGAGGATTCATTTAAGATGAGCATGTATTTAACTGTGTCACTCTATCCTTGAACATGTTTGTTTAGCACATCAGACAAAGGGATTCTGTGCTGCTTTTATTTGTCACTGCAGGAATTCCATTTGTCTGAAACCTAGATTAGAAGTTAAAGTATGACATGGAATTATAATACTCATCAACATATCTTCCACACTTAAAGCTATGCAGAGTTTTAATTGGATTTCTGTCAAGATCACCTCAATCACAATTTCAAATGTCACAATGTTAAATTCAACCAATCATTTATCTTTGTGCCTTAGTTTCACTGTTTTCTGGGATCGTGTAATACTGCATAATCTGCAGCTAGATGGCTCCCTTGAACAAGAGATGTCCTTGTCCTTCAAGTCAGTTGATTATATTGTATTTTCATTTTAGTACAACACATTGTAAGCTTTTATTGACCTTCTAAAAGTTGATATAGCTAACAAGTTAGCATTCATGTGGAGTCATTTTTTCATTCCTGATTAATGTAAGTCCAGGCTCTGTTTTGCTTTCCACAGATCTCTGAGAAATATATTTGTATCTATCTGTATCTATCTATCAGCTGCTAAATACTAAAAAGGCCTCATCAGCTAATGGCTAACTTTTGTTGCTGCAAAAGAGTATACAGTGTGCTTAACAGAGTTTTCACTTAAAACAGCTTCCTCTGACTGTAAACAACTGTTGATGAGGGGCAGCGAGTAGCTCAGTGGGTAGAGCAGTCCTTCAAACCCAAGCATGAGCAGTTTGATTCCTTGTCCTGCCAGGCTACATGTTGAGGTGTCTTTGGACAAGACACCGAAACCCCGCTGTAGTGCCGACATGTACTGTCTGGCAGCAGTCCAAAAGGATCAATAAAGTATGCCATTATTATTATGAGAGTGATAAGACTGAACCGAAACAGTGAGCTGAAAGGCACTAAAATACTCATTAACACAGAGAGCAACTGCAGCGTTTACCCATAGTTATAATTATAACAAAAAAATAGTGCAGCTTTAAATATTTAAATATTCTTTCTCTAAGTAAATAAGTCCAATATCTAAACAGTAACTGCAAAAAACTTAATATAAAGAATCTTAATACTTGTGATGATTTGTGTTATTGAGTAGTAGATAAAATTGCTAATGTGAATTATTCCTCAGTGGTCACGTATCAGTTTTTTCCACACACGACTGAAGAACCCCCTCATTCCTTGCTTCTCTTTGTTCTTCTCTTCATCTGTTGATCAGGCAGAAAAAATACAAGTATTGTAGTATTATAGTATTGTACTATGTTATTCTCAGATAATTCATTAAGAAAAGTTAAGTAGATATTTCTTACCAGTCCTCTTTTGAGCTGCCACAGAGCACACCTCTAGAGTCTGAAAAAAAAAAAAAGTCATAAATCTTACAATTCATATATTTTACATCATTACAATATCTTGTAGGACAGATAACAGTACCATTCTATAGTGTACTTTAGTAGTAGTTTAAAAACAACTAGAATTACCAGGGGATCCTTCTCAGTAGAAAGCTGATGGGGAGCCCATCTGTTCACAGCACTTTGCACTCTGTCATCCATGTCCTGGATGGCACAGACAACACCCTCTCTAGCAATGAAAAAGCTTTCATCAAAGTCCATGAGTTGGAAGGTTTTGGAGCGATCAAAAAATCTTTTGTAAATGGCTTTGACCATGTCCCAGGCCACTGATGTGCAGATCCGCAGGAGACAAGCTTTAGTGAAAGATGTATTCAGGCATAAACAAGTAGCTGCTGCATCAGCCAGCAGTTTGCCAATGTGAGTGCTGGCGGCTGCAGTCCTGCTTCTCAGAGCAGAGGTCGAGCTGAAATCCCTGCTCTCAACAGGAGCCTCTGAAGTCTTGAACTCAACAAGTGGCTCTGGTTCCTCTAGGAGGAACTTTAGAGCTATATCCACCACCTGTGGCAGTAAAGATACAGTAGTTTTCTGCAGCTTGGTGAGCAGGGCTAGTTTAACACACTTGCTGGTGTGGGTGCCAGTAAAAGAAGAGAGCAGGTTGTTAGACAGTTGGCAGAGGAAGATCCATGCATCCTGCTCTGCTTTTGGGCGGATTACTGAGAGAAACATTTGCATCCCCTCCAATGTAACCTTCATATGACAGAAAGAGAAAAACAGAAAATGAGTGTTGGGCTATAGAATGTAAGCAGTGTTGCTCCAAAATGGCTGAATGTTTTCTTTACCTTCCTTCTGAACTGCAGTGAAAGGTAGCTCTCTTTTTTAAGCTCCTCCCAGAGCTCCTGCTCCATCTGATTTAAACAGAGGCGTCTCACTGAGGTCCAGACCTGTGCACATAACTCATTACTCAGTGACAGCTGGTATAGGTGTCACTTCATTTCACAAGTATATAATGTATGACCTGTACTGAACTGGTAGTAAGTATACAGTACAAAAATGGTCCCTTTCTCATGAGTGATTAGAAAACGTTATTTGACAAATATGATACTTTCATTTTCAGTTTCAAACTGTTAACTGTAACAGTTTAACTAACTTTAGTCAATGTTGAAATTTACTTTTACCCCAAACCAACCCAACCAAGTCTGTTTTGTGGCTAAACAAGTTAACACTATTGTAACCACGATAGTAAAGATCCAGCACTTGATATCGCAGGATACCAACCTACCGAGTCTACTGGCACAAAGAGCAGAGACCTACTAACCCATACTGATATCAGCACATAAAAGCCAGTGAATGGTGTGATAACACCTGAAGGTGTCAGCCCGCTGGTAAGATATTTGAAATGAGAAACTTTATTAACAGCACATTCAAAGCAAAAGTTGCAGTTTAAATGTACATTTACATACAGTTTCTCTACACTATGTTGTATTTATTTACCATTTCAGCCAGAAGGAGCTTTCTTACTTCCTGTGACTTGGCTAATTCTTGGAACCTTTGAATATAAGAAAAACTTTGTTTTCCATGTTATCTAAGTTTTGTGCATTTACAATTAGCTTGAATCTGTCACTGTGAACTCACTCCTCCAAGAAGCTTCTTCCAGCCAGCAGCCAGGTCTTCATATCTTTTGCAGATAAATAAATGGGAACTTGAAACTGCTGCTTCATGAGTATAAACTGCCTCATGAGCATCTTCTATAAGATATAATGAATCAACTCTCATGGAGACGCCATAATGTACACATACAGTAACCTTTTCCACTATGGAACAGTACATTTACAGTGATAAAACTGACCTCTGCTTGATAACACTGGTGCTCTCTCACTGAGAAAGAGGATGGTCTCATGTGTTGGACCTGCTTAAGAATAAAGTCAGTGTCCATGTCGAACAGAGTCAAACTCCTTCAGAAAAACAGAAAACACTAAATTAGACATTGTTTGCATTAAAGAACAAATGTACACCAAATCATATTCATTTGGATGGATGGAAACAAGGTAAAATTGTGTCAAACAAAATGTTAATATCCTGCAATAGTTGTTGCTAGGTCAAAAATAGAACCGATGCCATAATCCTAGCTCATTTCAAGTTTTACATTAGGGAAAATGTGTGGAAGGCACCTGGAAAACACACAACAGCACCGCTACTGTTAGCTCCCAGTGTGTGGAACTATTTGAAGCCTCCATGGTCTACAATTGCTAAAAAAATGGTCCCCATGAAGTCAATGGAGATATTGTCATTCTCTTTTTAAATCCACTCTGGGGGGAATGATGGAAATAGTTTTCATAGAAACAACACGGATCTGTTGTTTCTATGCAATAGTCCAGGATGGTGGTTGTCTGTTAGCCTAACTTACTTAACTTAGCTAACTAGCTTAGTTAAGTGAGATTATTGCGTTAGCTAACATCACATATCACACATAGCTACAGTAATGTTAGCTAGCTACCTATATTCATCAATTTTACATGTTATAAACTGGATTTTATCTATCTGCCACAGATGGGGGTTTTGTAGCCCTTTGAGATCTTGTTATTTCGACACTTTCATAATTCCTTCTGTCACATGGGAGATATTGTAATGGTCAAAAATTCCTGAGATGTCTGACTCATAATTATAAGCGGGTTCTTTACATGAAGAGTTAATGTCACTTGGCTGCTCATACTTTTAACAATTTAAACAACATGATGTGAAAGCATAATCATAATTTAAAAACAATTTTGGTCAAAACACAATCAGTACACCGAACCGCAATAAAATAGCCCCATTTCAGAAATGTAAAGTAGTCTTTTGTAATGAAGGAAAGGCTAAAGACAAAAATAATGCCAAAAGACTTTACATACCTGGTACAAAGAATATGTTTGCACAGTCAGAGTGAAGAAAGGTGTGCTTTCAGATGGTTTGAAAGCTGATCGTTCAAGACAAGACAGAATCTGAACTGGTCCTTCAGGCTGACCGTGTGTGTGCGTGTGTCTGTGTGTGACATGTAGTTTTAACAAACCATCATCTGCATCATTCTGATGCTTTTTGTCATTAAATAGTTACCATGGGGCTCATATTCAAAACAAAACAAAATTCACATTAATAAACATGTTGGCATAAGGCTCCCTTCAGCTCTCCCTCTCCCTTGTCTCCTACCCTCTGCCCAGCCCTTCATGTATTGGTCTTATTAAATTATAGTAAACAAGAAGCTACAGAACCTGCTAGTCAAACAGAAATGACTGAAATTTTCTGATTGGTTGGAAGGGTGAGCCTCGCTCAAAAACCTTTAGAAGAGAAGATCTCTGCTCTGCTGCGATTCAGTGAGTCAGAGTCACAGAAGCACTCACATGCGTTTTAGGACATGTTTCTTTAAAAAAAACCTAAATTGTTACATACTATAGCTTTAATCTTTGTAATATAAATTGAATTGACTTAAATGGAATTACATAATTACATTTTGTCTTACACATTTTTCATGGTCCATTTACCCAGAGATTTCATGAAATTTCTCCATGACAACCATCTTCGACAGCAACTCCATCCACACAACATGTAGTGACATTTGCTAGAAGGCTCCAGAAAATGCTAGTAAGTGGACATTTGCTTGAAAAACAACATAAATGTGTGTACACACAAAAAAGTGTGTATCAGAATAACTGATGACAAATTTTCTTTCTGTTGGTTTATTAAGTGACTAATCGTTGCAGTTCTAGTGTCTGTCTGTATTTTGCCTCTTTGCATTAGGACATATTTAATTAACTCATGCTGTACGTGTTGCTCTTTACGTCTTTTTTTCTTTTCTCTGTTCTGTGCCAGCTCCTGCTGTGCTGTTACTGCTCTACACACATCGGAACATTTCTCCTTTTTAACCTGTAGTCTGTAGCAGAGAGCTGCTGTGAGGATGGGGGGAGGCTGATCACTTTTTACTTTTGGCTTCATTTACTGTCACTAGCTGTGATTTGTCATCACATCTGCTTTTCAGTCTATTAATGAGCAGCTGCTGGATTGACTTTCTGTTCACTCATTGTGGTTTGGGGGACATGATCATCATGCTATCAAAGTGCAATGCAGTATTTATACATTGATGCTTCAAACTGTGATAACTGGGTTGATGTGTCACATTAAGGAACAGTGCAAAAGAGGAGGAGGAACTATCAAGTTTTTTTTGTGTGTATTTTGTCATTGTTGATCCAGAGCGAAGCTTCTTCATTTTGAAATGAAATGTCTAATGTGAATTAATAAAGCTGTGACAACAAAGATACTAGTGTTACTCTCGTTAGACCAAATAAATTGTATTTGGTGCTCTCCTGTGTTTTATTTTACTACAGCTTCCACTTCATCAGCAGATACTACAGTGGACAAAATGAGTAAAGTTTTAGTAATATGACATTAAATCATCTTTATATGAAGGTGGCGTCTGAAACCAGTAAACAAAGGCTTGGTCGAAGTTGCAGGCTTCGAAGATGAACCAATGTCAAGTGCCAAAAATGCAGAACTTCCGGCTAAACATTTCAAACTAAAGCATGATATATGGGCAACAACACGTTAAATGAAAATAAAAGTACTTCTTACCAAGGCTAGTAGTGATCTCTGTTGGAGTTACCTTGGAAAAAAATGTAAAATACATTGATCAGTAGCTACTTCCAGTAGTAGTAAATGCAGATAAGAAAAAGAAACACAAAAGTTGAACGTGGTCATAGTAATGTGTAACATGTGTCTTTTATTCTGAAGGCACCTCGACACAATTTCCGGGCCTCCCCTGTTCCGCTAGGTGTAGCTTGCCGCGGGTCTAAGTGTCCTCAGACGGTGCGCGCAGGCTGGCAGACAGGCTGCAGGAGCAGAGCAGCGAGCGGCGTCCTGTCAGCGGGAGGAGGAGAACCTGATCAACTTCACACAGCTTCCAGCCCGCTCCTCCAAACTTTAACTTTGATTCAAAAAGTTTATTTTTATGTTTGTTGTTGTTGTTTTTTTTCGAGGAGCTGAGGACCGTCATCACTGCCTGAGTGTTAGAGGTAAACACTGGTGATGTCTGGATCGTACTGCAAAAGTTTGTACCCGTTCAGCGGGCAGCAGCATCAGCAGGGACTGAGCTTCGAGGCCGGAGAGATTATTAAGGTGGTCCAGCCTCTGCCCGGAGGCTGGTGGGAGGGAGAGAAGGGTGGAGACAGAGGATGGTTCCCCTCAAGTTATGTCCAGGTCCTGGAGGTAAGACTCTATAGACATGTTGTTATTTATTCTAATCACTTAATTTGCCTTCATTAAAACTTTAATTTGATCATCTGTGGAATACTAATTCTATCAAAACTGTATTTTTTTACACTAAATGACATGGGTCAGACCACTCACACTTGAAGCATTGATTGATGCACTAACAACATGCTGTCCTTATCAGATTAACTCCAACCTTCACAGCAGTGAGCTCCCTGCCTGGCTGAGGGACGCACACTTCCTCATTCCACACACATTCCAATGAAATACTCCAGTCTCCTCTCTGTGCGCGTGAATGCACAGGGCATGCTGCTCTCTCTCCTCATGGTCAACCCCTCCCGTCCCCACCCAGTAACCAGTTCTCCCCCCGCACTCTGTAAAGCCAAGTGAGTTCAGAACTTCTGTTCCTCCTGCAGCTCAGAAGAGATCTCCTACTGGTTTTTATTTGTTTGTTTTTAGCTTGTTTGGCTCTGTGATTATAATATCAGAGAAGATGGAGTTTGTGGTTGAGTTTGTGACACCACCCATTATTCTGCCACATCTTGTTGGCATTCTCAGCTACGGCGCTAGTGCTGCCATTTTTATCACTTCTCCACTCTGAATGTTAGCAGATATATACAGTAACATGATGTGTGGCCCATTGACGCCAGGGTAGTGTGGCCTGATTCTGGGCCTCTGCTGATTTAGATACAATCACCAGGAGAATGAAGACAAATCTGTACCGGCAGACAGCTGAAATACAACTTCCCTTCTCTGGAATGGATTTGAATGGGTGACAGTAGGGTGGTGCAGGGAGCAAACAGGCCTGGCAGGACCTTTAGTTTCATTAGGTATCGACACTGCTCGAGTGTTGAAGGCTTTCTGGAGCAGGTAAACGCAATGTGAGCTTTTTTACACACATCGATAAAGTATCACTTTAGCATGTCTCTAGTCCTCTGAATCAATGCCCACTTGTTCAGTAATTCAAATAGCAAAGTGAATCAAAGTGTCAGTTCAATCTGATTATAGGGTGAATATGAGTTGTGAAAAGAAGTGCTCAACTGATTTGGTAATGTGGTGATGTGATGTGTGGGTTTTGGACTGTTGGCGCAACTTCAGAGGACAGCCTTCGGAGGCAAAAAACAGCACGCGTAGTAAAGGTGGAGCTAATTGTAACCATTTTAGGTACTGACAGGCTAATCCATAATACTACATCAGTTTGTAAAGTAAAAACTCTTGCGTAGCCTACGGCAGCAACTTTATATTTCGTAAATGTAAATTTGTATTTCTCGAATGGAGAGATTCACCCACTATGTCACATACTACTATAGGCTGAATCACACATAATGAAACTGGAGGTTCCCCCACAGAATGAATATGTGATCGATAGGTCGATCAGATGTGTTGCGGAGGCTGTAGGACAGCACACTGAAGTGACTGATGGTGAAACAAAAAGTCTCTCCCCTGTTTCCTCATTCTGGTATTTTATTCAGTCAGAGGGGCTTGCTATATAAGGAAGTCACCGTCATTCTTGTAGAACATTGCGTAAATATCCCAGTTTCCTCGCTTTCATGTAGGCTGATCATAAATGATGTTACATTCAGGCCAACATGTGCTAATCACAAGGATTTGTACAGCTGGCCAAGTTGACAATGGAGCTTTCGTCTGCCTCTGTTGTCATCATCAACGCTGTGGCTTTGTTCTACAAACAGCTCCATTCTTCCAAGCACGATGAATCATTCAGAACCTGTTGCTGCCTGGTGCATCACACTCCAGCTAGGCTGTGTCTTGCTCACTAACATTTGATGTTGCCTTAAGGTTAGCTGTAACACTTAATTGAATAAATACCAAACTGCAAAAAGAAAAGTTGAAATATAAGCAAAAAAAATCACCCTCTTGCTCAATTTAGTGTGTTTTACTGAGGGGTTTTGCCCACTAGTGGATCCAGAAATCATAGTGTAGATGAGCCTACGGAAAATAAGTATTACATTCATACCTGCATATTTTCCCATTTATCACAAGCCACAGAGTCTTTCTACTTACTTTTCCATGTATTAAAAAGTAAGTGATTAGTGTTGTTTTTTTAAAATATTGTGATCTTTTTTCTCAGTGCATGTAAGCTATTAAATTAGATGTTTAGAATGTAAACTGTGAACTCTGCTCGATCTATTTCTAGAGAAATTTGTATTTCTGTAGTGATTATGACAAGCCAACAGGTCCAGAGCACCGTGAATCATAGTGACAATGAATCATATGAGTATTTGTCTCTTTAGTGCTCACTGTTCACCTAATGAGCACCTAATGAGGAGGAAATGAGAAGAAAAGCACTAAGAACATAAGTGCATTAAAGCAGCAACTGAAAGACATCAGTGATGACTCGCTTTCCATGAGTTCCTGCCTGGTGACTGTCAGCCACAGCAGTTCAATGGAGGGCACTGTCCAAAACAGACTTGAATGCTTTAATGTTTCGGAGCTTTTATCGGCAAATGAATTGGACCAATTCATTCACTCAGTCAACCTGCTAGCTTGAAAATAATTTATGAGCCACCCCGTGGTGTTTGGAGCTCCCATCACTGTTTCCAGACAGAAATGTTGTGAAGCTCCTCATGCCAGGATCTGGCTCTGCGTTATTGCTCCTTTACTCCATCATTCCATGGAGTAATTTATTATTACTGTTTTCCATCTTTTTGCTTTATGTAATTCAGGAGCACTTCAGTTTTTACCTATGCCAAAGAGAGTATTTTTTATTAGTTTGTTTTTCTGGCAATAATTTCTGTGTGACATTTGGGGATTGCATCAAGGAACTATTGATTCCATTTAGGTATTTCCACAATTTTACAGTTTCTATTTTTTTAGCAACAGCTATGAAACAAACAGAAACCTGATACAAACCTTGAAAGATGACTTGTGGGGCAGCTTTTCTTTGAATCAACAGTGGCAGGTTTCTCAAAGCCTTTAGGCATTAGACCGTAATGAATTTTAGAATTCTGCACTGTCTCATACACTGTTTCTAAATTATGCATATAGACTGCAGTAGCTGATAAAGATATATGTTAATCTGGATGATGACATTTAGGTTTGTCTGTTGACGGCCATTCCTGCCAGAAAAAAAAGAAAAGATGGGAATAATAAAAATAAAAATGTAGTACGTCAGAATTATATGATACTAAGTGATGAAGATGAATAACTAAAAAACACAGTCATGTAGGAAGTCAAAATGAAAAAAACTAAATGGAAATTATAAATGACAGGTGGCCAAAGTATGTGAGGAACAGAGCAATGGTTTTGCAGGCCCCTCCTGAATCGTGACATCACAGTTTGGGAGGGGCCAGAGGATTTGGCCGAACAAAACTTTTAAATCCAAACTGGCTAAATTTGACTGTGTAGTGCCACTTTAAGTAGTAAACCAAATTTATTACTCATAAATGTCATAATTTCGATTTATTAGGCTCTGATATTACATTTATTTATTATTTCTGTGTTTTCATCTTTATGTTATGAAAATTGTATAGCAACTTTTGATTGAAATAATTTAGTACTGGTCTAGGTAATTTTAAAAGTTAATCAATCATAAATGTAATAAATAGTTGCAGCCTTGGCTTTCGGATAAACAGGAACTGTTTATTGCTGACACTACATCATCTGCAGTTGGGACTGAAAGTGAGAACTTTCCATTACAAGGCAGTGTTTCAAAGCACCAGGCCATGCTGGAGGCCCCTAATAGAACCAGTTTATTTCAAAGAGTTTGTGACACACACTGGGTTATAGCCTTTAACGGTGAGCATTTAATTGGTCAGAGGGCAGTTACACACTCTTGTTGCTCTGGGGATCACGTATGACATTCCCATAACATATCAGGACTCCCCTGCAAGTGTTGCAATATCAACATGGGTGGTTAATATGTATTAGAAACCCTGCAGCTGGGCCATGTGGAGGAGACGCCCCCCTGACTCCGTCATTTGGATGTGCAGGTTGGTATGCAGTGTACAGTCAAGTGGGACTTTGTTGCTCCACTTGTAGAGGCCAGTAATTTGAAGTCAGTTTGAAGATGTTGTAATGCTGATTGTCCCAAATTTTAATACTGGCCTCACATTATAATTATAACATCTTGTGTTGTTTCTCTTCAGTGTGAACTAATGTGTGTTGTTATGTGTCTGTGTATCCAGGAGTTGTAAATAATGGAGAACTACTTTGTCTCCCTAATGATTCTCATGGCAGAGTGTCAGCTGTGTTTATTATGAAACTGTAGAACCGAAAGTGAATGGGGGGGGGCTTCTAGCAGAGGTTTGGATGGTGATTTAGCCTGGCATAATCCCCGTAGTGGAATGCCGGGGGTCAGCCCACTGCTGTACAGCCACCAGCACACAGCCCGGTGCTTCCCCTGCGCGCAGGAAAACCAACACCACCCCTGCTGTGCTGACGTCATACCAAAAATAGAGTCATTTCTTGTCATGGAATTCAATATGAGGCTGTGAAATAATAGGTAAATGACTGTGAAGCAACCACTGCGGTACCTCTGAGAGCACCATGTTAACCACAATCTGTTTGTTTTGAAGCTGAAGAATAGATTTGAGGTTTTCAAACACCTGCTAGCAGAACTGTCACAGGGGAAAATTTGATGTTTGTTGCCTTGGTACATAGCAACGGTTAAAGGGAGTCAGAAATGCTTGAAGAAGACTAGTCTGTTTGGGGCAGCAGGTCAGTTTAGCAACTTATGATTAGTAGAATAAGATAAGATTCTTATCAAATTTATATTATGATGGCAAATGGGACGATTTTAGGCCTTAATGCTTTTGATCTTGAGCAGTTACACTTTAAGTATTCTGAGTTATAACGGGAAAAACATTGGCTCAGCTATAGAGTAATTGTTGTTATTTTAAGCCTTGCTCTCATTTTCCCTTTTTTTTCTCAACATATTCATGAAATTTAGCGAAAATCTTGTGAATTCCTCCTCTGTTGTGCTACGTAACTACATTTTTGTTCGTATGGCTCACCCGGATAACTCAAAATCAGTCGCTGTTTGAATCTGATGAGGTGACATCTCTGTTATGTTGAATTGAGGACGTTCAACAACAGTGCTGTGTGAATTAAAGTGTTTACCAGTACACAGGATCTGAGCTGATTATTGTGCCTGCTAATGTGGGAAAACGCTCCCACAGTGCTGACTGTAGTCAGTATAGCAATGTGTATATCTTTCATATTTAGTTTGAAGGCATGTTCTGAAATCATGTTGCATTTATTGTATCTGCTGTATAATCTATAGTTGAAGGCTGGAATGTATAGCCCTTTTTTGACTGAAATGCTGCCTTTTATTAATCTGTTAAAATGACGGCTTTGTGGTATTCAGACAGTGGTCACTTTAACATTAATGTTCCTGAAGACTTGCGCTGTGTTAAATGTGATATGAAAAAGCTACTAGGTCCAACCTAGTAAGATTGCCATCACGATTTTTACAGAAAAGTAACCCAGGTGCTCATCAGTACATGAAGCCGACACGTTCAAATGCCATCAGATTAATGGAAAGGAGAAATGTCTGAAAGGGTCTTATGATAAATGATCACTTGAGATATATTCCTGCATGGTCAGCTCCCTTTTCCACCACAACAGCTAGTCGAACTCCTGCACTCAACCTTAGTCACCCGTTCTGCCTTTTCTATCTCATCCTCCATCTTGATCAGTCTCACTTGTGAACAAGACCCAGAGATACTTGTAGTCCTCCGCTTTGTGTGGAAAGACCTAATCTGAAGACAGAAATCCACCTTTTTCTGGCAGGGTACTATGGTCTCAGACTTGGAAGTGCTGATTCTTAACCCAGCTGCTTCACACTCAGGTGTAGCGTGCCCTGCAATTCACGCGTTGATGAAAGCAGCAGAACTACTTCATCTGCATGACGTTGGTATTCATATGAGATCTGCAGTGAACATAATAATCTGAATATTATTTACATTAAAGCATGTGATTCATAATTTACAAGCTGTGAGAGGAGTTGGGGCGATATGGGATTTTTGGAGGGAAATCCAGACCAGGTGGAAAAACCCAGATCAGTCATCACACAAGTCTACCAGTCTACCGCTGGCATGCACATTCACGAATGAGGTTGCGTCTGTTCAAACTGAGTTCGAAATGACTCACATGGACACAGCCAGGACCTCTGGCATTACAAAATTCTACTTTGCCAGCTGAGTGAGGCAGTCAGGCCCTGCCCCACAATGGCTACTAAATGGTCAGCTGGAAATGTATGCAATAGTGAGTGACTTTAGTACTGGAGTGGAAAGCAGAACAGTGGATTGACAGTCTGCCATATCTAATCCTGAGAACATAAGCGGGACTGTGCAGATAAGAATAGAATAGACTTTATTGTCATTGTACAGAGAGTACAACGAAATTGTGGGTGCTCCACCCAGCAGTGGTGCATTTACAAAAGGAGGAAATAAAACAATGTATAAATAAAATAAAAATAGAAAGAACAGGAAGAAAAATGCAGTGGCAATATATACACAATGTGCAGTAAATTTACAGATGTTTGGTAATTTACATA
>JAUMHL010000012.1:3026964-3039991 GCA_032362345.1 Sandelia bainsii
GCTTCTACTTAAATGCCCTACTTTCATGATATAATATCACTGTAGTGTGAACTTCTTACGTTTTCCATAAATTTCACTCGAAAGCCAAATATCCCTAACTTTTTGTGAGTAGTGTATGTATTGCGTAATCTAAATAGGAACAGAAATGTATAAATTTGGAGTTTCATGACAGATTAACTAGGAGCTACAGTTTTTACATGTCTGTTCATGTATGAGTTAATTAATCCACTTTTAATTACTGATGTTTAGAGGTGTTGTTAAGTGTAATATTTCTCTCAGCTGTTTCCTCATAATTTCAGCCTGTATGCTAATCTAGGCTAACTGTCTCCTGCCTCCATTGTCATATGTAACACATAAATGACATACTCAATCCAATATTCAGAAAGAAAGAATATAAGTATATTTCCCATAATGCTGACCTCTTGCCCACATTTGAAATGCACCACACCAAGACATTTATGACACTGCTACGCACCTGCTCGAGTGTCTGACTCTGAGCAGGAGTGTCATTTTAAATGCAGATTGTAGCAATCAGACACTAATGGCTTTAAAGATGCTTTTAGAACAGTGGGATGTACTTATATCTTTTCCTCATATCTCTGGTCTTCCTCTGTCAGACTAAAAGAGCCTAAAGAGACTAAAAAGCCAAGACGATTAAATGTTTTCCACAAAAAGCAAAAATGTGTTTCTGCAAGATGAATTCATACCTTAGATTTTTCTTCACCGCTGTACTGTATGCAAAACATGTATATTTCACTGTTGATTTGTCACTTTGCACAGGAAAAATGTCATAGGGGTGAAAATGAAGATGTTCCATTGTGGAGCTTATATTTATTTTGAAAATTATACCTGAGGGATTTCATCTGTCTGTAATGGTACTAAACGTACACTCTGTCTGCATAGAGGTACCAGAGAGAGACAGAGCGCCTAGAAGAAGTGATACTGCTGATAATGCCTTGTTTCTGTCAACACAATCGCCACACAGTGTCTTTACTGAACACACACACACTCACACACAAACACTGGCAGCTTAATACCCTTTTCTGTTCCGCAGACATAGCAGCATAGCCTTCTTTTATTATCCCTGCGTGAACTCATTGTAAAAGCTGACTGATGATAGTAATATCTTGTTTTGGCACGATGGTGACTCTCATGGGCCTTTGGCTTGAGGTCGTAATAAAGGTTAGAAATTGCAGGTTTCTCACCAGTGCTCACCGGTCTAGAAGTGGGTCTCTGTCAGTTTGGGTTCTTAAGTCCTGGTCACACCAGCACAATTTATTTCAGCCTCAAATTTGATCATGTGCTAAAGCTTCTACATAAGTCTAGTACCTACCATTTTCTGCGTTTGACAGGGGGCAGGGGCTCCAATCAGACTTTTTCCATGGTCACCCCTGTAGCCCCATCATTGTGTTTTATGAGTTGGATTTAGCAAACTCATGAAGAAATTTAGCAGTGCCATATTAGCACTGTCATTAGTAATCATATTAGGTGCCACGCCACCACAGTAGAGGGAATGGTTGTGTACAGAATTACTCCTTCTTCACATATGTACTGCTCTGGATATAAAAAACACAAGTTTTCCCAATAGTGAGCAGTAAATTAAAAGGCTACAGACTTACAGTAACCATGGTAACACATTTACATATAACACATATAATGTGTACTACTCCTGCATTTTAGCAGTTGATTATTAAAAGATGAGCCACATAGCAGCTGTCATAACATAATTCAGTAATATCAC
The DNA here is from genome assembly GCA_032362345.1 of Sandelia bainsii. NCBI lineage: Eukaryota > Metazoa > Chordata > Actinopteri > Anabantiformes > Anabantidae > Sandelia > Sandelia bainsii. The sequence goes on from JAUMHL010000012.1 coordinate 3,028,706, forward strand.
CATATTACTGTGTTACAAAAGTTGAGACGTTTTCTAAAGGGTTGCAGCCACATCACAAATGTTGGATTTTGCATCTTCCGCATACATGGCACAAAGCCACAACTCATCTTTGCTTGCAAACACTGAGCCTTTGGCGGGTTTATACCCAATCATGATGCCCTCACCTGTTACCTATTAGCAGATGTGTTTCTGTTACAACGTTTTTGAGCATGTTGCAGACATCAAACTCTAAATTTACAAAAAACAGTTTGTATTTTGGAAACAAGTCCCAACTTTTCTGGAAATGGGTTTTCTACCTGTTTGTTAATATTTCTATAAGAAAATGAGGTCTGGTTAATCTTGACTAATAATGCTCATAATTAATGAATCCTTTGTGAGTTCATTGAAATAACAGCAGGTCACAGTAAAGTGCTTCACGACTTGCTGTCAGTCACTAGATTTTTAGGTCCCAGCTGGAGTCCATGTAACCCTGATGCTGTAGGATCACCAGAACTGTCCAGTTAAAGACTTCCATGTCAGTCTGTGTAACTTACACGGCGTACAGCTCTTGGCGTGTGTGTGATGTTAATTGTGAGGCAACAGATGTGTTCATGCAAGTGGTTCTCACATTAAAACCAGTCACTCTGTGCACCTGTATCCTACATATAATTGCCATTGTGGCTTAGCAGTCACTTTAGAGAGTAATCAGCTTCACAACAGGGTTGTTCACATCATGTACATCTCTGATCATGGTTCCAGTGGTCAAGCTGTGGCCACGAGCGAGGATCTAAAATTAGCCGTGGGCTCCACCCGGGCACAAGACCGGGAGAGTCGCTCCTCCTTTTCCTCTCCTTCTCTTTTTAGATTAAATTAGATGCTAAATGTGCTAATGCCGAGCAGCTTGAAACAAAACAGACTCTGTGCACTCTTTTTTAACTATTTTGAATGTGTTATAACATCCTTAAAGAGTTAAGGTAACATCAAAACTTTCAGTTCTTCCCTCTTCCTACATATGTTTCCTGTGGGAATACGACAGATCTGTTTTGTCTCTGATTTCGGAGGCTTGTCTTTAGTAGTAAAAACTGCATACATTCCAGAGGGACAGGGTCAGAAATGTGTGTTGTGCTGGAACAATATTTCCTAAGAGTTTCAACAATGACATTTTCAGAACTTTTTTTGTGTGTAATAAAACACACCGGCATCATCTGTATCCTGGCTCATAAAGAAAGCAGTGTTGTTGCTGTGGTGTTGTGAAACTGGCCTCTGAGGGTACAGAAAACCTCTAGGACTTATTTTCTGTCTTTGCTGCATGATGATGACTAAATAAAAGCCTGGAGAAGGCTTCGTCCTAACATGCACTCACTGTACGGGCCTGTGGTTTGTTTTTTGTTTTTCTAATTCACCAACGCACTAATTGTTTCCAAACAAACCCATCTGATAACATTTTTCATGAAACAATAGGTATTTATAGCATCCCTGCTATTTTCTCTGGACCTCCCTTTCGTTAAGTTCATCTAGATTAGATACTGTCCTCTATCTAATCCTGTGTGTGTATTTATGTATGCGCTTGTGTTTCTATGTCGCCATAGTAACAGCACAGGGTGCGTGGGTGAGAGCTGTATGTTCTTGTGTCAGGCTTTACTTTTTTTTTTTTATATTCTAGCTTTTCCTTCCTGTATTGTTGGGTGCAGCTATGCTGGGTGCTGTGGTTCGTACCACCCAAGATTCTTCACTTGTCCCAGTCTGACCAGTGGGCTGCTTCATAAACACCTCAAACCAAATACTTAACAGTCCCAGCACACATGCTGTAGATTTATTGCAAGCAGGCAGTCCCTTCACTTCAAGTCTGATTCATACTAAACAATAAAAAAGCTTCTGATTTGGCTCATGAATGAAACAAAATCCATCTGCCTTTATCCAGATGTGCCTGTTACCCTGTTTTGGGGGGGTTTATTATGCAAATTATACAAAACTCTTCAAATTTGGATCCTTTGGGATTTTAACAAACCTCAACGATTAGTAATATGTCAGCTTTGGATTGTTTTTATTCAGAATATCTATGAATGACTTCATCATTTCATCTTTTTAGCTGTACGCAGTCTTCCACTGTTTGTCCCTGCTTGTCTTGGGTTTACATTTATGACTATATAACTTTAAGAATCCTGGTCTAGCCAAACTGAGTGAACTTTATACAGGTGAGCAGTGTATGTTCTAGCTGTATTTTTAGCAAGTTGCATTACTATAGATATACAGGTTTTGAACTAGGTTTTCCCACTTTTTGTATTTCTACCAAACAGCTTAAAATCTTTACTGAAAATGTAAACTTTGGTCCTGATGCTAAATAGTATTTTATTAATACCACTACTAACAAAATGCTGGTTGTTCCCAGCTTCTTAACTACAGTGTCCAGCACAAGTCTCATACTGCCTCCGCTGGTTCAGCTGTCAATCAAACACGTACACCGGCTTGTCCAGTCAGTTGCTTTTCATCCTTTCAGTAAAAGAATGTAACATAGTTTCTTTGAAAAGTGTTGTACGACTTGTGAAATTTCAGTTTTAAAAAATACCAGGAAGTCTGACACAACTCTCAGTGGCAACTTTTTTCCACAAAAGTCACAGTGTAGCTTCTGCTTTTTACTTGTTTTTTATTTTTTATTTTATTGCTATGACACATAAGCATTGTCTGTCATGGGTCTATGAATGGCCTGTTCTGATAAAAAACAGAGATGGGAGCTAATTCACGAGGGACTAGCGTCATATGGTTGTGAATAAAATATAGCAGCATTGAAGCTAACTAGGCCATATCTTGCTCTAACTGTTCAGAATCAGGGATGATGATTCCAGGCTTACAGTTGATGTAGGGCTATTTTTTGTTTTTTTTATTTGCTTTTGACTATTTTCTTTCATACATTCATTTGTTCACACACACAGTGTAACCACTTCCTTCTGTTGTCAGCCACAACCTGGTGAGTGCTACACTTGTCTGAGTCTGAACCAGTAGTATGTATGCAAAATGAAAATGTGGTTAAAACTGCTTTTGGGGAAGCAGAAAAGCATTAATTGATGCTTTTATGGGCCGTAAAAGTCCCTATCCTCATGCTGCCATTAGATGCTTCATACCATTATTGAGGATCATGAATCTACATAATTAAGCTTCGCAAGACTGAAAAGAACAGATGCACTATTCCATAAATGTAAAACTGGGTAAACTGAGACTTGGTTTTATATTCAAGACTATTAAAGCAATTTGATGTGATTGGCAGCTTTTTAGATATCAGCTTGTCTGTGACAAGCTGAAAGGCGCCTGATGAGAATTAGTTGTGCTGCTGCTGCTGCATATGCATCAGTGTATCTGGAGGTATGAATTTGGCAGCTGCCCAGAATGATCTCTCACCTGTTTAAAAACCTGCTCGAAGGAAATGATTAGAAATCTGCATTTCAAGAGCCAGTTGTCTCCCCCTGTTCTACTTGAGTGCCAAGCATTATAGTAAATATGTAGAATTTCACATGTCAAGCTTACGGTGAAACACTATTTAAAAAGCTGCTACTACAAATACATTTAACAACATGTCACATTAAAAATAACATTGATTTGTCATTAAGTTCAGCTTCAGTATTATCCATGTATTAGTTATAATATAAATCTGTTTTTAAATGGTGTTTTGACAGTTATTGTGGTAAGGATAGACAGTCACAATAACAAACAATTTCCCTGAGCTAAGTAGATTATGCTATCTCTCTGCATTAAAAGCCTATATTTCTGACAGTATTGATTTCTTCATGACAAGCTAACTGAGAGAAATTGAGGCATTTAGGGCCAGTGAGTAAAGGCTGTGCACTGGTGTTGTACATCAAACGTGAAGGCGCAGCCTTTCTCCATACGCTCGCTGCCAGTTATCCCCTCCATGCGTGTCATTTGAGCTGATGGGCTTGGCTCAGTTGTCCCCTCTGCTTAGCGGCACCAAACAGAGCAGAGCCAGCCAAAAAGACCCAAATGAAATAAGAGCTCTTTACATGTCTGTGCCTCTTCTTTCTGTGCTGACAGTAAAGGGCTAATTGAGCTCAGTGGTGTAGTGAGAATGGACGTAAATGGAGCAAAAATCTAAGAGCCCTTCTATATTAGAGGCTTTTGTCAGTCATGCTTTTTGTATCCCCCGTTCTCCAGCATCTTAACGGCCAGGAGTCAAACGGGGACAGGTGATACAAAAGTGTCAGTGCTCAGAGTAACTGTATCAAAAGTATTTTACTTTCATTTGGTTGAAAGCTTGTATCTTGTATCTGTTGTATTCAAGACAAGTGATGATCCATATAAAAATGATGTATGTACATTCTCTAACCACTAGAAAATCTTCCACAACAACTAGTGTATTTCAGACTCAGAATCATGTACTATAGCTATAAATAGCAACAGGATAAAGGCTACAATATGGTGGGAAGCTTCAATGTTCAACTGTAGAGGTTGGTGTTTGCTAACAAATTTAACAACCCTTTAAGGTCACCTGACAAACGTTAAGTGAGCGGTATTACTGTGGCATTATGGGTCAGAGCCAGTGTGGATGCAGAGAGATGTACAGCCCGAAATTAACCATATTCTGCACACACTTTCACGGCAGACATCTGCATGATGTGTGGTCAGTATTTCTTTGGACCAGTGTAGCTAAGTCAAGTTTAACTGCTGACTGCATGTGCCAAGTTTACATTTTTGGGTGGAATCACTTCCCCTTATTTTTGCCCACAAATATTTTCAGTACTGTCAACAAAAAATATGACAGCTGGTGTTGCCCTCCTAATTTAATTGTTTCTCCTACCCTACTATTCATCGCTCCGTCAGAGACGACATGGGAGAGGCCATCCAGTGTACCTGGGACCCCCAAAACCTCAATCCGACACAAGAACTCCCTGCCAGCAGGTACTAGAATACTATGTCACTCTGTCACTTCAACTTCCTCAAGTTTTGGTGCCCTAGGGCTGTGAATTCTCTTAAAATTCCACGATGGCACAAAGCGCCAACTCATGCACACCAAACACATACACACAGACGCTTCCTGTGACTAATTTTATCTGCAGAACTAAGGCCTCCTCTGTCTTTCCTTTGGCCTCAATGCTAAAGAAAGGCATACAGAAGGAGGCAGTAAGGTTTCTAAGCAGCGGCTGAATGCTGAAGCAGGCCTCATTCATTTGCATCACTTCTATCATAAACAACTAGTTAGTTTCACCTGAAACCAAACAGAAATGTGTCTTACATTAGCATGCTAATGCTAATCTGTTTAAACCACATGGTAAAGGGTGTATTACTATGCCAACATATTACCTGAAAAATGCTATTTAATATAAATCTATAAATCTATAAATATCATATAAAGTGAGAATTTTTAAAAATACACATCACACTAATAATACAATATGCCTGTTAAGCTAATAGCATGTCTTTACTAAGTTTTAATGGTGTAACCTAATGTTTTAGACCTGTTTGAAACTAACTAGCAGTTATTAGCTTTTTTAACTAATATTTGTTTGTTATCTTTCCTGTGACTCATAAATTCGACTGACTTCGGTCATGTGGCCGTTAAGAGTGAAGTCCTATTTATTAGCATGAATACCTGTTAGTTAGCTGTAGAAATGCTGGCACAAATATCAGGCTAGCCGCTGTTTCCACAAGTTTCTGTTTCTGTAAATCTCCTTTTGAAGAAGTGTTACACATCACTGGGGTTTACTAGCCAAATTATACAAAAATAAATGAGTATCTTCAGGATTTGCTTTTACATTTTGCATTGTTCCTGATTTTATCTAAGCTAAACTAGCTAGCAGTTGCTAGAACTTAGGACAGACTTTGTGAAATGAACTGAATAAATTGAGATGGTTTATAGCCAGTGCAATCCAGTCCAAATCTCTTGCATCCTTAAAGATCGTTATCAAGCTACAAAACAAAAAGACACTTTGCGGCACAGTTTTTAATTTTTTTATTCTCCTAAGTATAGAGCTCTCCTGTACATGCCAAAGAATTAATGACATTTCTTTTGTCATCTGTCTGTTTCTATCGCTCTCTCCGCTCTCTCATTTGTTTCTCCAGTCAATGGATTTCATTCAGGTGGAAGTCCCTTGCATCATGTGGAGCATTCGCACAACAGTCTGGTTAGGAAAAGCAGCACAGAGCCACAGGTAAAGCTGTCTGACTATTGTTCTGCCTGTTCCTTGACAACTTTATGCACACTTGGAGTAGCCTAAAAAATGTGTTGCATGGGCATAAAGTTTCCACTGAGCCACATTGACATACTACTAATTCCTTTTTTTAATCATCATGTTAGGCACAAAATGCATTATTATTGACTCAATAGACAGCGTGCATTGTCCACTCATTGCAGGGTTGTTGGTCAATCCCTGGCTCCTCTTGTCCACATGCCCAACTGTCCTTGGACAATACTTTGAACTCTGCAAGTTTCATGGCAGTTCTGTTCTGCATGAATTCCTACCACAGGATTAAACAGAAACTTCTACACAGATCTGCATCGTCATGGCTTCACACACTTTCTCCTTCCAGGCTTTTCACAGAATTTACACATACATCAACTTCCTTTGTTTAGACTGCTCTGTGCCCCCCCACCATGTGTAAATTGTTATATTGGAACACACACAGAAAAGTATGACTCAGTTTTTTCATGTAAGGACAATTCCACAGTTAGAGGGATGATGGTAGCTACCTGTTTCCATTACCCATTAGACTAACAATTAATATTAGTAAGTAAGATGTCATGATGTAAGAGGTGGAGCACAACTAACAGAAGGATTAGACACATGCTGAGAGTCAGGAAATTAACTGATAAATATGTTTGCATACTAATAACAAAATAATACTTTTTTTCAATTTACTGAAAAATAAACATGTTACTTGTTAGCATCTGTTTGCTCAGAATAATCTGTGCTAAGGACACATTTTGATTAGCACCACATTGTTCACTTACACATTGTTCACTTTACTTCGTCTAGCTGCCATTTGATGCTGAACATGTAGCATACAGTGACCTCGTCAGACCTTCCTCTGTGAAAGCGGCTGTGGCTGGAAACTGATGATGAGGGTGGTTACAGTGAACTAAAACAGTAAAGTTTTTACAGCAGGCCATAAAACCAAAACAATGAGCCAAAAGACACTAAAACTTTCTGTGGAGCTGAGGCTGCTTTTGTGCTAATTTTCAAGCATCAAGCAAGTTTATCACATTATATGTAGCGTTTTTATCATTATTGATGTAAAGGAATTGAACAGTGCAGCTGTAAGGTTTGATACAACACTACTGTAGACCGTACTGTAGACCAGCAACAACTTGTTACTTATAGCATCATTATACAGTTATAAAGATAGAGGTAGAGATATTATAATGATGTAAGATCTGGTCTTTCCACATTTGAGATGATCAAACCCCCTCTTATTAATGGAGAGGCTGATGGCAGTTAGAGCAGATTAATCCCTCCTACAGTATCTGCTCCCTTGATCATAATTAACCAGGCAGTCAGGGCACAGTTATACAGGATCCACCCACCACTTATTCACTGTGTCTCCTCATTTCTCGGCTTTCCTTCCATCTTACACTTGTGCATACACACATCACCAGTCAGTCAAACACACTTGCACATGCTATGGACTATTTTAGCCTTAATTTGGTTTTGCAGCACATGAGGTGTGGAACACCATATATATTTCATTATATATTTAAACTTTTTATTATTTTCTGTTCCCTCTATATGCATACATACTGTTGCTTTATCCAGGAGACTGAAAATTACTCTATTCTAAGCTTAAGTGTTAGACATCACACACACACACACACATACAAACATCCACACTCAACACAAAGAGAGAGAGAAAGCCAACCATGCTTTGCTTTGCTCTGCAGAACTATCCTTCCCTACTCTGCACAGCAACACACACACAAATCCACATACACATGCACACACACACATACACACCAGCAGCAGCAGCAGCAGGAGCAGAGACAGCACCAGACAGACGCGAACAGCGCTCAACAGGAAAACATCTGTGTTTGTGTGTGTGTGTGTGCGAGTGACAGTGTGTGTATGTTGAGCAGGCATGTCTGACACTGAGGACGGAGGTTTTGACGGAGCGTCCTTCTTATTTCTACAGAGCCCGGGATCAACGTCGCCCACCAGGAAACAGAACAAGGAGATGACGGTCACGGTGAGTGGAGGCGACTAACGGAAACTCCTAACTAGCCATGAACTCACCTCGGCTCTCTACAGTAGCCCTGGAGGTCCAGATTTGGTCCCAGCAGGGAGGTGGGAGCTAAACAGTTTTTCCTGCTGGGATTAATTTTTTTTAAATGCATGTGTCCTGCATCAGTTGTGAACAAGAAATACATAACACCTGTGGGAGTATCATTAATACATAATTACAAATATTTTTAATTGATTCATTTACTGTATATTGAGCCAATATTCTGTTTTATTCTGTTCTATTCTACTCCTGTAAGTGTTTTATGCTTGTTTTCAGTTGCTAGTACACAAACACACAGTGACATCATCCTGTCCAGCATCCAGATGATTTCTCCTCTGTTGTCAGGTTGTTGCATCCTGTTTGGCCTCGAGCTCAGTATATAGCAGAGGTGCTGCTGCTGTGACGTTGGAAATCTCTCTCTGACTTTTATTTTCTCTGGTTTTTGTTTCTTATTGTACATTTAAAAGCACAAGCTTGATATAGTGGGGAGGGGCATGTCTCAGCTTCCATAGCAACCGCAGTGATGTTACCAATAAGCAGATGGTTATAATGGGAAACTAGAGACAAAGAAAGGTGAGGAGAGCGGCACTTGGTACTAATTTATCTGCTACTAATACTATATGCTGAAGGTGCAGACTTAAATTTGACCCTTGGACCCTTGGCTGAGTTGTTTTTCATTCTATCATGGTATATATGCTGTTTCTAGTAGAGTAGCTAGTTAATGTTAACTCCATGAGTTGGTTGTGTCTCTGGCTGGCTCTTTTTAAAGTGTCTAAAAAAGGTTTTAAATGATGTGAACCTTGAAATAATGTTATGCATGCTATGTCCATGATGCTATATAACGCTACAATACTGAGTCTAAAGCATTTTATATTGTAGGTTAGTTTAGCTGTGTGAACTTTTATAACACAATAATATGGCAAAATAGTAGAAAATCAAACATATCGCTTGTATGCACCTCTGCCAACCAGTCAAGTTGCAGTTTAATTCCACGTCTGTCCAGTTCATCTGCGAGTCAAAGTATTCACGTTTGTGCCAGATTTAATAAAATTACCTTCAGGTATTTCTGAGATATAGTGTTGTTTAGAAGATAGATAGATAGATAGGTAGGTACTTTATTAATCCCCAAAGGGAAATTTCATTGTTGCAGTAGCTGTTAAAAAAATAATGTTACAGAACAGTATAGAAAAATAGAAAAAATACAAGATAATAAAGATTAACACAGGAAAAATAAAGATTAATACAGGAAAAAAAATACACATCAAAACACATCTAAACAGAAACAAGAACAGGTTGTACTTAATGGGACACACGTGAGGTCACAATGCCCTTGACCTTTGACCACTATAATCTAAATCAAAAAATCTGTTGATTGAGTCCAAATTTAAACAAAGTCCCCCAAAGTACTTCTGTGTTGTCACAGTGGCAAGAATGAGTGGAAAACATGTGAGATCACAGTCACCTTGACTTTTGACCATTGACCACCATAATCTAAATGGTTCACCCTTAAGTTCAAGTGGATGTTTGTGCAAAATTTTCCCTCAAGGCAAAACGTTGTGTTCAGAAGAATGGGATGGACAGCCTGAAAACATAGTGCATAAAAAGATGTTATAAGAAAACATGGTCAAACAACACAAAGAGCTAATTTAGGATTTATTGTAAAAATATGGTAACAAATACAGTGTGTACAAAGGTTTTGATTGTGAGGACTAGTGCTTGAATTTAGCTAACATACCTATTATTATAATAATGACATACTTTATTGATCCCCTTGGGATAGCCGAGAGGAACCAGGAACCAAATCACTGACCCTAAGGTTCATATTCAACTGCTCTACCAACTGATCTACTACCTCCTTCTATTCAGTAACAGCTTCCATGCAGTGGATGTTATCATTGGTTCAAAATTTTGTACCTGACACAGACCCATGGAAAATCTACCTGAAGCTGACGTGCATAAATTAATTTTTAAAAAAGTGAGGCCTGACGTGACGGCTGAGCCCAACCTGAACAGACGCGAGTATAATTAGACTTTATCCAAAATGCAGTCGACAAGAACAGGGAGATAACACAAACCCAGCATCAGCACAATGTGATGCCACTTAATTAGAATAATGATAAGATTGTATCAGTTTTAGTTCTCCTGTCGCCACAAAACTCAGCTTGTGTGTTTGGTTTTTTAAAGGTAAAAAACAGACAACACCCTGCAAACCCTTTGGACACTGAATCGTCATCATTTACTATGCACACATTCACTGTAAAGTGGATGGCTTCACTGAATGGTCAATAGTTGAGGTCACAGAAGGTCAGGAAAGCAACTGCTAGAAGCAGTGTGTGGGTGTGAATGCAAACAAATTAAGAGCCTTGATTGGAAGTAGCCTTCATTTTCACCAAAGGAAGGAAGGGTCAGTAAAAAAAAGCCCTGTTAGCTATCAACCTCTGGACCTCAGCAATGATTAAATAGGAAGCCATTTCCTCAAACAAATTATAAGCTTCATAAGCCAAGATAAGGTTGAATTAGAGGCCTTTTTCTTCCTGCCATTTCAATCTGAAAATTGCCTCTGGAAAAGTCTGTATTTGTTGATTTGCTTGAGGATTTGGCATTAGGCACAAGGGCACTCTCTGGTGCCACTGAAGTTTTTAAAATAGAAACTGTGCATCCTTGCTGCAGGCTGTTTACCTCCTGAGGTTAACTGGAATGAATGTGAGAGCTCCCCTAAAGCTGCCCCAGAGTCTTTGCTGAACCTGGTATGTGTTTGGATCTCTTTATTGGGAGGGCATGTCGCTTCATTTATTTTCTTTCTGAGATGTGTGGTTTCTTTCCTTTTGTTTCTTTCTTTCCTTTTGTCTTTTCCTTTAAATGGGATTGAATAGAAGTGGCAGCTGAAGAATCTGCACAGAAAGTTTTGCATTTTCATTGCAAACCACAGTTTTTTTGTTCAGCTAGACTTTAAAATGATGACTTGTCAAGTTCGTGTGCAGATGTATCCAAATCAGCTGGGATTTGACATCGTTTGTGTTTGACAAACTGAAGAGCTTTGTTACAGAAATGTATACCTTCTTCACCACTGTGGAGGTTTACTGG
>JAUMHL010000012.1:3040051-3069537 GCA_032362345.1 Sandelia bainsii
AGAACCAAGCAGCTCACAGCAGGGAGGCTTGCAGCCAACAGATCCAACATTGCTGCTGGCTGGGAGAATTAACTGAGATAATTAAAGGCAGTCTTCGGCAGTCCTTTTTGCTGATTGCTCTGCGCCATGAACGATGAATTCCAAAAAGGCTGAAAACCACAAAGGCTTTATGTTGACAATGATACCCCCAAGGATGAGGTGCACAGAGAAAAGTGAATCAACAATGCTGGGTTGATTGGAAATGTCTTCTTTGCTTTGGTGGGTTCTTAGATTTGCCGAGACGAGTGTTGCCAAAGCAACAGAGTGCACACTACCTTGAATACCAGAGCAGAGGTTTGTGTGTGTGTGTAAACTGTCAACACATGGAGCACTAATAGTGCTGCTGTACAGTACTGTGGCATCTAATCAAAGTTGCATGTCATGGTGCTATAAACTGCCCTCACTGTGCTCTCTCTCTCTCTCTCTGTCTCTCTCAGATTAACTGTGTGACGTTCCCCTCTCCAGCATGCATGCCAGAGCAACAGCTGCTGAAACCAAACGAGTGGAGCTACTGCGACTACTTCTGGGTAAATTGTAAATCGACATTTAAGAGGCTAGACATTTGTCATCTTCTGCACCACGGCACAAACTGATAATAATAAGGCTAGCACAACACTAGTACCATGAACCTTTGTGTAGCAGCAACATGTGGAAAAAAAGGTGCCATAATAGCTTTTGCTTTCTGGATGCAGTTACAGTGCAAAGAGAAACTGTTAGCAGCCAGTGACAACAAGTGATGTGAATTATTGCAGTGGCACCTGATTAGTCTGTTCTTGAATTCAGAGAAACTCTGACAAGCACCAGATTGTGATGGATACATGAAGGTTAATCTGTCACAAATGAGTTTAACACAAACTGCTGAAAAATGTAGTGCTGGCTGTGATCGACAGGTGTCAGAACATTGCAGCTGACTGCGTATGGGACGTGTAGCTGCAGACCGATCAGAGTGCCCGTGCATTTAAACCACCTGCTCCATCAAGTGTTTTTCATGTTGTGGTTGATCAGTGTGGGTTAGCCTACAGTTAACACACTGGCTTCACAGCAACTCACTGACCTCACCCAAAGTATTATGGAAAATATAGTGCCCTAAATGCTTCATGTTTATCACATATTAAAACATTTTTAAAAGACAAAATTAGTTTTTATGTTATTAGGTGCAGTTTGTTAAAATGAGTCTTCTTCCATTTTTTGAGTGAATAATTTGTCCAGTCAGCATTATGTTGAATTCTTACATCCTTGGAGCACTGACACTCTCCTCTGCCCCTTTATGTAGAGCTGATTAAAGAATCTTTAGGGTTGTCATGATTTGATTCTGAAGCTGATTCTTCTTCAGTTAAGAATCAAGCCTGCGTTACTTTCTTGTTGTAAAGTTTGTGTTGGTTGTCTGGTTCCTTTGCTAGCACTGGTGTTAATTTAAGCCTGTAATGCTGTGCAAAATATTCCTAAATGACTTTTAACCTCCATCTTGCAAAGATAGTTATTAGTTACTAAATCCAAAACGCTTCCAAACATTCACATTTCTGATTAATATACTAATGGTGTGTATAGACCAGCTGCTGCACTGTGCCTTCCCTTATTTAGAATCTGTATCTGTATCCAGATATATTGTCTCATAAAAGCAAAACCATATATTTCAGATTATCATGGAGCCCTTTTCTTAAAAAAAATGTTTTTGGGCAAAACTCATGCAGAATGATGTCATTTATGTCATTAACAGAAGAGATAAGTGTGTGCCTTTAAAGTCTCACGTTTAAGTCTGTGCTCAAGAATTCCCCACACACTGAGCAAACAAAAGACATTATCACTATAAAGCTGTATTGTAAAAACTGTAACGTAAATACCACAGCAGTTGTTATTCCAGTATATTGCATGGTGACTTAGGATGAGAACCTCATAATACAGGAGGGAAACTGATTTATTGATGATTTAGATGATTTAGACCACAAGGGAGATGAACACAAGGAAAGAAGCAGACAAGGACTCTATTTGAGAAAATTCTCAAATCAGAATAACTAGCAGCCAAAGAAAGACAACTGTTGTTTAAAAAAGTCATTCTACCTCTGTTGACATTGCTGCTCCCTGCAGTAAATCATTAAATGAACATCCCCAGGAGCCCATATGAACAAAAACAACACCGGATCCTTTTTATCTTTCACTGTGTCTCCATATTTATCTCACATTGGCCGCGCCGCACACTGAGAATCCGCATCAGCTTTAATAAGATCCCACAGTCAGCACAGTAGGATAATACATTACATGTAACTGGCTGGAGCGAGGTGAGCCAGCTGGCTTCTGCTGCTCTGTTTGGAAATCTCTCACCCCTGCGGTGTAATCTCTGCCAGGTGTGGTGTGTGAGGCTCACACACTGTAGTCATACACACCGAGGTGACAGAAACACAATGAAGAGAAGGAGCGAGTAAAGAAAGGTGAAACCAACAGTCAGGGAATTGGAAAGGACATTTTGAGGACAACAGCTCAGCTTTAATGAGCTAGAAAACTCTACTTCCTAGTACTCTAGACTTCTCCTCTGCTCTCTGGACTGGAGTTTATTCAGCATCTCTCCTCAAGTTACAAGTTATGGGGCATATTATAAAAAATTGGACAAAAATAGAAAAAAGTGGCATATTGTAGCTTTAAAGCTGCATTAATAGATTTTTTGGGACCATTTGGGGTCAGCGGACTAAACTGTAAACACTACACTGACATACATTCACAAAATATTGGCTATTAAACATCCAGTGGACACAGAGTGGCATTCGTTTGGAGTCGTACTTGTTCACCTGACAGTATTCACTCTCTTTTGAACAGTTTCGGTATCACTGCTTCACTATATTGCCACTGCTAGCTAACTTTGTTTGCTGTTTGATGCTGTAGGTAGTGTAGTGTGGGTTTGTTGGAGCTTTTTCCCTTAAAACAGCTGCTGGAAACAAAGCCAATGTGAGCCGCGAGAATCAACAAAAACATTAAAGTTGCAGACCATAAAACCCAAACGTCGAGCTGAAAGATGTTTGCTAGAGCTAAAGGAAACTGAAGAGTTGGTTAAAAAAAAATGTCTGTGTATGTATCACTATGAATGATCTCCTTCACATTACGCTTTAATTTAATCCGTTATTGATATTTAAAACATTACCATTGCAACTTTAAAACATTTCCAAAATAAGGTAGGGTGTATGCAGATTCTAAAGTCTTACTGGTGTCTGCTTTTTGTCCTAACAATGGTTGATTGCCTAAAACTGTAAATTATTTGACTTTTTAATTACAATATTATGTAAATTGATTAACAGTTTCAGCAAAAGAAGTACAGAATTGACTCATGTCAGTTATATCATGGTGGACAGGAGGTGGACTGCTAATGCTTAAGTAAAAGCTCATTTTATCTGATGTTGCTGCATTAGGTCTCTATTTGAGGGAGCAGGCAATAGGAGCTTTTTTATGTTTGTTGCTAAGTGTTTGTTTAATGTGTTTCTCGTGTGCTTGCTGTGTTTATCTCATAGACTGATAAGAAGGATCCCCAAGGCAATGGCTGCATCACAGGATTTGAGGTTTTGCTGCAGAAACAGCTGAAGGGAAAACAGATGCAGAAAGAGATGGCCGAGTTCATACGAGAAAGGTATCTGCTTTTTAATCACTTCTCTCCCCCTTTTTTCATATTTCATCCCCAGGTCTCCATGACAACTATACAGTTGTCATTAAAACAATCAGTTTCCTCTTCTTGTGTTTGTTCATACACATCACTCTGTTGCACAACACAGAAAATATAGAAAAATAGAAATAGAGTTGCATAAAATCTCTGTGGTAATGAAACTTTCTACTTCCCTCTTAGAATAAAGATAGAAGAGGAGTACGCCAAGAACCTCTCCAAGCTTTCTCAAATCCCTCTAGCAGGCCAGGAGGAAGGGTGAGTGACCTTTTTCTGTGACAGATACATGCCAACACTTGAAAAACAGTCTGTAATACTTTCCACTATGCAATTGCTTTGGAGATAAGGAAGCTGTAAATTATGTGTTTCAGGCTCCTTCCTCCACAGTACATTTGGGAATAGTAATAATTATAATATGATATATTATTGCACCACAGAGATAATATTTATTAAGGATGTTACCAGTTATCAGGGTTAGCTGCAGAAAAACAGCCATGGAGCATGAAATGATTGACAATTTACAAAGATACTGTATATAAATGGTTTAAAGGAAATGTTGCTTTTCATTTGAAGTGAGCCACAGTATCAGTGGCCACTGTGCAAGTGACAAATACAGGATAATGAGGAATACTAAAATGTAGTGTAACAGGAGCACGACTAAAACACTGTAGCAAACTGGCTGCATTTCAAATTAGTTTTGCTATTGTTCAAGCTGCACCAACAAACTCTAAGAAGTAGAGTTTGATTATGCTGGATTCAGTCCTGGTGGGGAAGTGTTTGAAGCTATTGTGTTATTGTCTGTTCATGTTCTCTTTCAGTTTAGCTCTCAGAGACAAGCAAACAATTCAGGGCACTTTACATTATAAGGTTTTGGACCTTACAGAATTATGTGGAAAGCATATTCAATGATACAGTTTTATAGAAAATCCAACAAATCCCCCTTGAGCAGCACTAGGCCACAGTGGAGAGGAAAAACTCCCAGGCGCTGGGTGGGCGGCCATTTGCCTTGTGCGGTTGGGGTGAATGGGAAGTGGAGAGGGAGGTCCCCCAGCAGACTAAGTCTATAACAGCATAACTAAGAGATGGTTCAGAGTCACCTGAGCCAACTCTAACTATAAGCTTTATCAAAAAGGAAAGTTTTAAGTCTAGTCTTAAAGGTAGAGAGGGTGTCTGCTTCTCTACTTGTCCACAAACTGTAACGTTTACAGTTTTGCTAGCCGTGCAGCGGGTCCACAAACTGATCACAATTACTTAATAGTGAAGATTTGTTGGTGTTTCTTCAAGAAGCATGCAAATGCAAGCAGATGTTTGACCAGAAGACATTCCCCCCCCCAAAAAAGTTCAGTAATGATGTGCTTTAAAAAGCTTTGTTCCAGCTAACATTATACAGTGAAGACCTTGCAGCAGACAGAGAAAAGCATGTAGGTGAGAGCAGAACTAAATAGTCTAACTAGCATAATGTAGTTCTCCTGTGTAATTTAGTCAATTCAGGTGAATCAGAGATTCCACAGACGTCCTGAGAGATATTAGCCAACATAAGCTTCTGCCATTACCAGACCCAGCATGCATGAAAGGAACCATGTGTTATTTTGTCTTGTCTTTTAGAAGTTAACATAATCTACCTTTAATATGTTTTGAGTGATTTGGTTTTATACAAATAAACATTAATGTCAGTTAGTCAGCCAGTTAGTGAGCCAGGCAGACAGCTCCTCAGTGAGCTAGCCAGTCAACTAGCCAGCCAGGCGAGACATACCGTTGTGAGTCTGGGTCTGGGGGCCCTGTCACTGATGCTGTGAAACAGTACGGCCTTCCTGTAAATCACCGGATGCTTTGATCTCTGTCCTGCAGCATACTTCAAGTGTTAAGAGAGAGTAGAGGAAAGGAGAGGAGGGAGGAGAGAAAGCATAGATGTACAGGACAATGAGATTGGAGGAGACAGACATTTAGTTGTGAGTTGGGGGGTTGGAGGGGAAAGGGGGGGATCTAAGGAAGCCCCGCAGGGAGAAAGAGTTTGCAGCTACTACTATTTACTCCAGTCCGACAGCAGAGGGGACACCACGCTGAGGGCAGCTCTTTGTCTGATTCACCAAGGGGCCACAGGAACATGGAAAGTAAAGTAACAGGAAGCTGAGAGGGCCGCGGACAACTAAAGACACCCACAAAGAGAAGAGGCTGTGATTTGTATTGATGCCGCCTACAGTATTGTTATTAATCTCATCTTTATTAAGAGATTCCTCAGGGACACAGAGTGAGTGCATAGCTACGTGACTAAATGTGTAAAAGCCTTTATTTATAATCCAAGTGTAATATTACAGTATCCCACTGCTAGTTTCATCATGCTGGTACAATGGGAATGAACTCAGGTTACGCTAACTATTCATAAATCCATCATTGGGTTTATGTGTAAAAGTTTTTTTATAACTACTAGCTTTCAACCAGTGGGTTTCTAAATGGTGTCCCACCATCTGTAATGTAGAAGTCATTAGCTGGGCTTACCTTCCCCTGCACTGTTTACATGTGTATAAGATGACCCCTCTTCATATTAGCATGGTAATAGAGGGCTAGAGTGGGAGGGAATTGTCCCATATAGAATCCAGATTATACCAGCTGGCTCAGTCTGCCCACACCCAGAAAAGTGCAACACAATACTTTCATTATGCTCTCCCTCAGGCTGGCTCTGTTGTCAGACAGAACAATTGCTGTTTTGTTGGTCAGTTCCTACCATCCAACCAGCCGCAGCCCAGAACCAGCCATCTATTTATTCCTGAATTTACTATTTGTTTGGTGGAGACATGGCCGTGAGGCATGTGATCACTTTGCATTGCTACCAATCGTGCACTTTATCAGTTGTGTTGAAGAAGAACATGGCAGGAGATTCATTTTCACTGAGATACAGCGTATTATCATTAGCAAAAAAATTGTGTCTGTTTAACCAGACACAAACACAGATTTTCAGCTTTCCACTCAGTTGCATTTGCAAGATGAGAATCAAAGATTCACGATTTTCCAGGAAATCATTTTCTGCTTTATTTATGATGTAAAACTCCAAATTCCAAGTCTTGGTCTGTGCCACGGTGAAACATGAGATTCTATTGGAGAAGGAAGCGAATACCAAAAGTGACAGACGTCATCAATTTCCACTGGATTTTTACTCATAAAAATTAAAAAATATATAAAATGGTCCAAAATGGTTTTGCGATTTTGATAAGAAATCACTTTGATGCTTGAATATGTCTCACTCTCACATGGAGAAAATGTGTGAAACCGAATGTGCGAACATTAAAAATAAACCTAGTAAATGTGTTAAAATGCATTTGTGTTTTAAGAGTTATAATTTGAAGGTATATCAAAAAATATTTGTGGTTATATATGATTCAATGTGTAGTGGACACTAGTTGCATGAATGTTTTGGAGGGATTGCGTAGCTTTTATGCAGAGTGATGCTTTGACGTGCTTCACTTACCATAGAAACCCATCAGTCCTGGACCCGGAGCTTCATGGTGGTGACTGTCATTGTCGTCAGCTTGAACAAATATGAAGAGGTTTTCTGCCTCATTCCATTTTCCGCCTGTGTTAATTATGAATTATTCACTTTCTTCAAATGCTTGTTCTCGTACGACTTAAATTTAATGCTTATCTCCAAAACAATGCAAGTCTTCTCTGTGTTATTGCCCCCAGCTGTGCTTAAAAGCCAAACTCATAGTAGAGGAAATAAGTTGAGGCGTATCTCATGTCTTATACCCCATACGTCCTAATCATCTGTTGAACTGACTGTGGACCTCAGCTCAGCTCTCTAAATTTACTGCTTACTTGTGTATCTGTGAACTTTTGCACTGCCTCTGCTGTTGAGCCCCATCTGTGTGTAGACCTCTCCAGCTCAGTCTCCCCCCCCCCACACACACACTCACACACACATACACACACTGGCCCTACACGTCTTTATGTAAAAGTGTGTGTGGTCCCTTCTTGTGTAAGATATTAAACACTCTCCCTGCTTATCTGTTCTTAGGACTCTGGGGGAGGCTTGGGCCCAGTTAAAAAAGAGTCTGGCAGATGAAGCTGAAGTTCACCTAAAGTTCTCCTCAAAGGTAATTCATTAGATTTTGCTTTGTATCAACAGTGATTAGCTAAAACCTTCCTGGGTGCCCGTTCCTAAAGTTAGAGTGTAAAAAAAATATGTGAATTTTAAAATGAGTGAATTTTCTTCTTCTTTTAGTCAGTATGATTTTCCAGTCCACATTTACTCATGATAAGCAGGCGGTGTACTGTCAGATGTTAGCTGTAGCTACTTAGCAGTGTATGTGCCCAACTGTGTGTGCAGAGTAAATCTGTGCTAAGTTTGTGTAACAGCTCACCCATGGGGTTTTAGAATTTACTGGCTCTTTCCCAGTTTTGTCTTATATTTTCTTCCAGAGACCTCTGCTTTTATTCATGTCATATTTCACCAGACCCTGTGATGCTAGAACATGAACTGATATATCTGTGAAGATTCTCAGTCATCCAGGTCATGGTTATCTCAAAAAAGGTTTTTCAATGGCAACTGGACTTGTTTTTGTTCCTTGACTACGTTTCGCCCTTCGCCCTTCCATTCCAGAGGGCAAACTGATATGTTCATAGCTATCAAAATGTGACCCAGTCTAAAATCTAAACAACTAAACCACCAACAATCAATGCTGGTGTTGTCTAAATCCTACAGAGGAAACCTTTCTGGTAACAGCTCTCGAGATTCAGTGACCCTGAAACATTTGCACAGGCGGTAAAGGTGATATTTCAAATCACGTCACAGAATTACACCAACCAATCACAGATCAATTAACAGTGTTAAACAGGAAGTCAACACAGCATTAGAGGTTAACATGACTCAAAATAAATGTCTACTTTTTAAAAACAAAAAAACAGACCTGAAAACACCAACTTTATAAACAGCAATTGTCATTTTGTGTTATTCATATTAAGATCACACTCATCAAACAAAACATACTAAATACAGTTAAAATCTCCATTTTACACTCGAGCAACAATCTGTGACGATGTATAAATTGGAGTACAAAAATGATGAGCGCCGCATGCCGTTGAACAGTATGTGATTCCATATGGATCGTGGGCTCTGCAGCCTACAGCACATGTGACTCACGAGGCAGACAGCTTGCCTTAAAATGTAATTACACACAGTAAAGGGCTTCCTGATGCCTCTTTGGGCTGAAGCACACACTGTACATATGACACAGAAGCTTTGCGTCAGAGTTTATCACTCAGGGAGGCTGTAGCCTGGACTCCAGTGTTGGTAGCTTCTTGTTGAGCAGGGAATACAGTACTTAGCTTATGAAATCAGCTCAGTGTATATGAAATACATATAACACCTTAAGAATATAGTTAAAAGTAATGTGTGGCATAATCTTTTATAATTAATCAAATGTCAGATCCTTACCTTACTTCCTAACTTGTTTTTAAGGCGATTCCTCTTTATATTAGAGCTGTGAAGTGCATTTGATTAGGAGTTAAGTGAGGGAAGACGAAAGAAAGGGGCCAGGATCACAGCTGGGCTGATGGAGGAAATGGAGTCGGTGATGTTATCCTCTAGAGATGCACAGATGTGCAGCACTGTTCCAGATTCTTGGAGGAGAGGGAAGGATTTAAGTGGAAATTAAGTTTGAAAGAGAGATTCCAGTGAAGGGGACATGTTGGCGAGAATAACACATTTCTTATTAGAATCACATAATCAGCGACGGGCTCACTACTCACAGGTTACTCATTTAAAAAATAATCAGTATGTTTTCACACTGGATCATTTAACTTTACTTTCAAACCCGTTTTTTCACCTTGAGAAATCCTGGAAAATCTGAAAAGAAAACTGAGCAGTGTTGATATCTAATGGTGTGGTTGTTTGACTCCATAAAATCAAACCATTTCCCATCTAAACTAGAACAGTGTGGGAGGATGATGACATAATGTAGAAAGCGACAAGATGGAGTGGAGCTAATTATCATTTTTAGATAATTAAAACAGATATATAGAGAGAGGATTAAAGTGATTTGTCTTTTTAACTGATAACATTTTTATTACTGAAATTCAAATAGTATAATTCTTTTCATGAGTTGCTACTGTGAGAAGATTTTACATAAACAATACTTTACATGCATGAAGAGCTACTGTGTCTGCATCTTTCTACTTTCATACAACACTACAAACCTGACATATAACTTACAGTTATCAGGAATGACTGGTTAATACAATCAATTCAGCTTCACACTACATGGAGTCATGTTTGTTTGTTTTTACCGTGATGCTGTGGAAATACAACAGAACCGGCTGAAAATTACTTTTCTATATTTGTCCCGTGGAAAACTTTATGTCCTCACATGACATGTTCAACTGAATGCGATGAGGAGCCAAATACTCTCTGGCGTACATTAGTTCAGTGCCAGCACGAGCCTGGTAGATGAACAATCTCATACTGACAGTGTTTTTGCTTCAGAATGCAAAGCTTTGGCGTACATTTGACAAAAATGTCCAGCTGTAGAGTTAGATCGTCGGAACTTGAGAGCATGTTGGTAACTGGATGTATTAAAAGAACGAGGTAACGTGTTCCAACATTATTGTCTCATTCATTCTAGTGAAAGTTGCTTACTGCTGGCAAACATGGAAAATGTTTTTCAGGTTTCAGCATTTTTGGCCCCCAGAGCTTAGACTCCATCTTCCAGTTACGTTGGACCTGTGACTCAAACTGTGATAATACAAAGAGAGATTTTTTTTGTTTAGTTAAGGAGAAAAATATAGCTGTACTGTGACTTTCCTGTGGAAAGTAAAGTGATAAATAAAATTATTGTCGTTAACAAAGCCAAACAGAAAGTGGTGTGTTTAAGGACTCGGCAAATAAACCTCAAATATTAGCTAAAGAATGTGTCATCATGTGTTGTAGTAACGTACAACTTACTGAAATGAAAAACTGCTTTTTGCCTGCATAAGTTTTACAGTCGCTGTTACTATTTTAATTTGAAGGAGTTGTAAAAAGAAAACTAAGAACTGTGCTAATGTGCTAAACTGCTAACTGCTACATGTAAAGATTAGCTTGTTGTTTAAGGTTATGTTTCACCCTCAAAGTTATGGTAAAATAACTATAACAAAACTACAGGATTTTTCTTTTATGTCAAAACTTATGACACCTAGAACATTGGCTCTTGGCCTTTAGTTGAGAAATGTTAAATGTTAACTTAAAGCTGCAGTATGCAACTTTTTTCTTTTTTTTTCTTTGGGCAGAAATATGTCCTTTATAACTTACCTTATTGTGGAAAGATGCTATCTTTGCTCCCCATAAAGTCATATTATATATGACTTTAGGAGTGGGGTCTCATGCTAGCGCTAGCTGAAGCTGCATATTGCAGCTTTAAGGTCTTGTACATAACAGCTTTCTGGGTGCTGTTAAAACCTAATAAAAAATATCTCTAACTACTAAAGCAAGTGACACATGTCGCCTACAAAGAACCTGTTTTTCACACTCGCTCACAGTCCTCAGGTCCCCAAGAAGCGGTCTTCAGTTATGACACATAAAAATAAGCTATTATCTTATTTGTTGGTCAGTGTTGAACTGATGTTACTGTTTCGAGTAGCTCCAGAGTGAAGTTGAGAAGCCTTTGCTGACCTTCAGGGAGAACTTTAAGAAGGACATGAAGAGGTTTGACCATCACATCGCAGACCTACGGAAACAGCTGACCGGTCGCTACGCAGCGGTGGAGAAGGTAAAAACACAGATATGAGAACAAACGCAGCAGCTCTAACGTAACATTGTCCTTGAATCTGCCAGCAGCAGATTTTCAGGAATCTTCTATCTGGTGATTAAAATTCCTCATCCCTTTCATAAGCAGACGGGTGTTTCCTGTCACTGGAATGTTTCCTCCTTTTTGTGTATGTACAATGAAAAGCGATCGGTTAAACTGCAAATCTGTCGCACATCATCTGTCGTCTGAGTAGCATTCACTCTGAGATAGAAGCAGATACATGTTGGCTGTCATAAGGCAGCTTTAAGAGAAGAAGATGGATGAATACTGAGAAAGTATCACAAACTACATTATCACTGTGATGAATGGAAGCAGACTGTAACATCCTAATAGTTTATCGCTTTAATTAAAATGTTTGTTTGCAGAACGCTGCGCATTTGTTTAGTTAGCAGCAATTTTATGGTAAAGATCAACAAAACTAAGCCTCACATTCCCCCCCTAGATGAGCAGCTGTGAGATTTGAGCATGTCTCTGACTTCAGTCCTGTGTCTTTAACAGGCACGTAAAGCTCTGGCTGACAGACAGAAAGAACTGGAGATGAAGAGTCAGCAGCTGGAGATCAAACTCAGCAACAAGATCGAAGAGGACATCAAGAAGGCCCGCAGGAAATCCACACAAGCAGGTCAGAGCCGGCGGTCAAAGGTCAAACCACAGGTCACAATCTCACTTAGGTGTTAGTTATTTTAAATGGGAAGGAGTGTTGCTCAGTGTATTTGTCTTGCAGGCTCTCATGTGTGTTGGGGTGTGGAAAGTAGAGTCTGCCCAAGAATAGCTGTTGATTGCTGGGACATTTTGCATTTTGACTGAAAATCTAAAAACAAATAAAGTTTCAAATTCTTTGATTAAATCCAGAAATATATCTTAAGTCAGTTTGCCAGTGAGGAAAATTGTAATAGAATAGAAAAATAGTTTAGACAGTTTAAAAATTAAAAAAATGAACTGCACTGGCACATTTTTTCACTTCTTTAACAACTCAAGCAAAATTATTTGGTAAAAAATTTTGGCAGTTATATCGTGCATCAGATTGTTATTGGAAAGAGTCCCAGCTCTCAGGCAGAAACTTTATTAAACTAAAGGAAACCTTATGGAGTTCGTGATGTTCATAATGGAAGTGGTTCACCCTCTGGGAAGCACGAATGAGCCAGCAATCTGCACATCGCATTTCAAGCCTGAAGCATTTGTGTGGCAGTAAAGGAAAAGTCAGAACATTGGGATTTATCATCTGGTGACACTGAATATCCTAAGAGCATTTTTCTCTGTATAGCACATATGTGGATCTGGATTTCATCCTTCCAACCCATAAAAACCAGATGTAGGATTCTCACTTG
Source organism: Sandelia bainsii (assembly GCA_032362345.1). Taxonomy (NCBI): domain Eukaryota; kingdom Metazoa; phylum Chordata; class Actinopteri; order Anabantiformes; family Anabantidae; genus Sandelia; species Sandelia bainsii. The sequence continues at coordinate 3,052,834 of JAUMHL010000012.1, forward strand.
TCAGAGATCGTCTGAGAATAATCAGATGTGTTCAGCTGTGAGCTCTGCCTCTAGTTTAGACTCCACTGAAAGTAGAACTCATACGGCTCAGTAAATAGTTCACTTATTGGACATAATTCCTCCTCCAGTGTTTCTTTAGCCCTTCATTTTTGCAGTCACTTGAGATCGGCTGTGAACCAGGATGCTGTGTTTGTCTTTTTACATGAGTCATGAGCTTTATCAGCACTTTTAGCCAGACTGGGATTTTTTTTTTTTGTAATGTAGGGATGGGAGAGGAGGGAAGAAGGGGGGGTCTGAAACATTCTTCGCTTGACTTGTCTGTGTTCACACCAGACTGACAGAAAGGCGTGGGCATGGACTAACTCCACAGCCCCTGGGGGGAGATACACACACATACATGCACAGGAATAATCTGACTACAATAATATCCATCCCACAAAGTCACTTCATCTATCATAGATTATAAAGGGTTAAAATATGATTATTCTTAACATTAGTGGGAAGAATGTGTTGGTGGAATGAGAACATTTGACTAATTTCAATGTAGGAAGATTATTTTAGTATTTTTGGTCAGACTTGGCTGTTCTATTTAAATAATACTTACACACAGCGATTCTCTTGTTTGGTCTGGTATAGCGATTAGCCAATAGTGGCTAACGTTAGCTAATGTTTAGATTTATAACAATTTTTCTTACTGTAATGCTAACAATGAAAAATCTGGAGACTCCCTTAAATTTGATACAATATCCTGTAAATCTGATAGTTTTCACAGTATCTTAAGAGGATTTATCACTTGCCTTTGTGCACAGGATTTACACTAAGACAAGGTGCGAGCCGTCTGTTAGCTGCAGCTCTAGTACGCTGCATTCAGGAACGGTATAGAGTGTAGGTTATGTGTGTTTCAAAAGCCCCTAATGCCGAAAAAACAAACAAAGAACAAAACAAAACAAAATCAAGGTATGCTCCAAACTGTGATTCAAAAATCACTATACTCATTGGAAAAATGTGTCATGTTTGTCTGTGCACTAATAAGGATATAGCAGCCACTTAATGAGATTCAAATGACAGTTTGTGGGATGTTTGAGCACCGTTAATCAAATCTGTGAGTAAAACCACACCCACACCGTCCTCAATAAGCAGATTAGCTGAGGTTTTATTTGTTAAACTTACATCAAATAATATCTAAAGATGCTCTTTTCTTTAATGTTGCTTATTTAGTTGTCAGCATTAATATGTAGTATGGCTCACACACCAAAAACAGCACACTGGTCGGGGACTATTTCCTGCTCTGTTTTAGGTGCTCTAGTGCAACAGGAAGGTGTATGTGAGATTCAGTCCAAATAAAGTTTGTGTTTGTGTGTTCATGATAATGAAGGAACATATCACGTACGTACTCACTATGTGTTTTTAATAGTTTCTGAACAGTGCAGCTCTCAGGCACAGACGAACAACATTACACTTATAATTAACTTTTCATCAGACCCTTTAAATTTATATACTTTACTAAATCAACATAAGAAAGCTCAACCTAACTGCTTGTCTTGAGCAAAACAGACACATTAAAACACACATATGGATGCTAAAGTTTGGAATATGTGTGCGACCTGAGCAAAGTCACTGGCTAAGAGTAAGCAGATGTAGACTCTCCACCACAGTGTGATGTCATGATTCGACCAGGTCCAGCGACATGCTGTTACACACAAGTAAGAGTCCTCCACACACACGCGCGCGCACACAAACACACACACAGAGTCATCCCTCCTCTGTGCTGCTTATGCAACCGAGGAGAAAAACAGCCGCAGTTGTTGATGGTGCTCGTGGCGTCTGGCTGCCAGTGATGATGACTACAGTGTGAAGTAAGCAGAGAGGAGACTGATGCCAAAACAACTAAAGCACGGCATCTGTCTGCTCATGAGAAACACTCATTATTGCTTCATGCTCACGGTCTCCTTTTACTGCACCAGGGATTTTCCTAATGTTTTCCTATCAATCATCTTAAACCATGTTCAAAATGCTGTTCTCTTTTGTTTGGTTTTTTAGCTTTAGAGGTTAACGTAAGGGCTTATCAGCATAATCAGCAGCTCTTCTGCATTCCCATATTGTCTTCACCTTCTTTTCATAGAAGCATATTCTGAGCTGACCTGAAGACCCTGTTTGCTGCACACTACAGCAAGTGCCGCAGCTTTTTGATGTGCTACAACATATAATCCACATAAAAATCCATCTGAAAAACTACTGCCAGTAGATCAGTCATTCTAAAGCCATGTTGTCCAAAGTCGTGAAACTAGTTCACATTCCAGTGAAAATGTGTATAAAATAGAATATTTGATGGAAAGTTACACAGTTCAAAGTCAGTGTATGTGTAGCTTCAGTGAGGAGGTGGAAACTCTATTTAATAGCATCCGAGTGGAAGATTTTTATATTTACGAAAGGATCAAATGTGAAATGTGCTGTTTGCAGTGACTAACCCACGGAGAATTATCACCCCACTCTACAGTCTTGCTCTGCTCTGTGCAGCATTTTTAGCCTCTTTAAGCCTTTTGTTTTGGTTTTATGGTTCACACCTTTACCTGTTTTCATTTAGGCCTCATTGCTCCTTCAGATTGATATACAGTTCTAGCAGTTACAGCAAACAGGCTGTGAAAAACTGCGAATATAGTGTGTTTAGAAGCTCACTTTATTTTTCTCAGGGGTTGGTGCAGACCCAAAGAGAGACAGGAGGAGAGAGTACTGGACCGCACAGCTGTTCAGTTGTTGTTATCTATATTACATAGCCTGTATTGTAGGGAACATTAAGTGAAGCAGTACAACTTTTTTTATGTTGTAGACCTGTTTGAACAATTTTTTTGAGAATCACTCTCCTCATCTGTCAAACAGTTAATACAGGATTAATATGAACATAATATAGTCAGGAGACATTCAAAAACAGATAATATTGTGAAATATTGAGTCATCTGCTGAAGAACAGAATGATCAGCATCATTTCCTCCCTGATCTAATCTCACACGTGATTAGTGTTTTTGCTGTCAGCCTGATACAGACAGTAACATTAATGAAAAGACGGATTAGACCTTTACTTTTATGATGATTTATGACATCATAATGTAATCTATCATCAGTCCAGACTGTGGGCACTGTTTGGCATAATAACATCAGCTGAGTGAGGTGGAACAAATGCTGCACAGGTGTAGTAGAACTCGGCAGCTGTGAGAGAACAGTTGGGTGTCGCCATCTAGTGGATATATAGTGCACTACATCTTTGGGTGTACATATACTACAGTGTAGGCACAGAAGCAAAGTGAGCAGACTGCTGTGTCATTACCACATATACCTGACAGAATACCTGACCTCTGATCACCATCTTTTTATTCTTAACAGGAGACGATCTGATGCGCTGCGTCGACCTTTATAACCAGTCCCAGTCCAAATGGTTTGAGGAGATGGTCACCACAGGTTTGGTAAGAAAAAGAGTGTTTAGTAGTTGTAATTAAGCATCTCACAGTTATTTTACATACAATTTTTCACAGAAACGTTAAAGTGCAAAACTATGTGCCAACATGAGGGTGTAAAGTTAGGAGTTTATGATCTCAAAAATGTAAACCTTTTTCTATATTACAATAAATCAAAAATCTGATTTTTTAATTCACTCAACCTTTAATTATCTGACCAAAGCATAAAGAAAAGGTGTTTTTAGTTGTTTTCACTGAATATCTTTATTCTATTTTGTATAAGCAAATTTAGAGTTTGATACCTGAAATATGTATAAACAGTCGGGACAGAGACAAAATAAGACTGAAAAGTTAAATATTCAAGACGCGTTCTGGATGATTCCAAAATGAGCAGGTGGCAACAGGTGAGGGGATCATGGTTGGGTATAAAAGGAACATGCACCAAAGTGTATTTGTAAGATTGGTTGTGGGTCACTGCTCTGCACCAAAACTTGTGAGGAAACTGTCAGTCAGTTCAAAAAGAATATTTCTCAACACAAGATTGGAACAAATTGAGGTCTTTTGCCATCTGCAGTTTACATTGTAAAATGATTCAGGAACTTCAGGGGATCTCAGTGTGTAAAGGACAAAGGCAGGAAACCACTGATGAATGTCTGTTAGCTTTGAGCCCTCAGGAGGCTCTGCATGAGAGACAGACATGCTACTGTGATGAATATATATTCATGTGGGTTCAGGAGTACTTTAGAAAAGTGTTGTCACCTAACACAGTCCTCCGGTACACCCAGAATTACAACCTGCAACTCTGTTATGCAAAGAGGAAGCCAAACATCAGTCCTGTGCATAAACACTGCTGAGTTCTCAGGACCCGAGCTCATGTCAGATGAACCAAAAGACAGCTGAAACAGATCACAGAGAAAACAGATATTGGGTTTTTGGTACCAAAGGTGAAAACAACCATCCAGACTGTTACCGGTGAAGCGAGCTGAAGCCAGAATCTGTAAGGACATGGGGGGTTATGGATTTGCATGTGTGTGAAGGTCACACTGACGCAGAGGCGTTCACTATATTGGAATTTTAGAGAGCCATGTGCTGCCGTCGAGGCAATGTCTTTTCCTGGTAAGTCAGCAGGACAATGTCAGGCCTCATTCTGCACGTGCTACAACATAGACATCTGCCTCTAATGGAAAATGTATATCATGTATCATGGTGTATGATGAAGAGGAGAATCAGACAACAGCAATCACGGGCTGTTGAGTAGCTGAAGTCTCGTATCCAGCAAATACTCCACTTGAAAAACTGCAGCAATTAGTATCCTCGAGCAGTTAAAAGTTTATTAAAGTGATAAACGTGACTCTGTCCCAGCTTGTAACTGTAACTGTAGTTACAGTATAATTATTCTTTTAAACGTGTTATTGTATCTGCTCAGTGTAGACAGATGGAGGTGTCAGCATTTTCTCTCTGAGTCAGGCATTACAAACTGTTCTCCACAGGAGCTGGAGCGGCTGGAGGTGGAGCGGGTGGAGATGATCAGACAGCATCTTTGCCAGTACACCACTCTTCGGCACGAGACAGACATGTTCAATCAAAGTGTAAGTGCGACTTTTACTCAGTCTAAATACTAACAAGCAGTAAGTAAGTCTTTGGCAAACAGTATTTCATTTAGTGAAGCTACAGCTGTGACTCTTTCAAATTAATCATTACTCTCCATTAAAAGCAGCCAAATATCCCTCATGTGAGAATAAAATTTATATACAATCAATTACCTCAACTACACCAGCAGAGGGAACCAAAGAGCCACTACACTGTGCTCTGAGTGAGGTAAACATGAGGTATCACCTGCTCAGAGGTAAGAAAAAGAAACATGACTTTCTGTTCTGATCCTAAAACTGGCTGCTTGTTTACATGTTTTCAGACAATGGAGCCGGTGGACAAGCTCCTGCAGTGTGTGGACCCAGCCAAAGACCGAGAGCTGTGGGTGCGGGAGAATAAGACTGGAGAAATCAGGCCGGTGGACATAGAGATCTGACTTCAGTGCAGTCTGACGGCATATGTTCGCTTTTACCCCGGGGTCACACACACGAACACGCTGACCCAGAGCCAACATGCCTGGGGACGGGCTGGGAGATGAAATCTGTGGTGGGTTCGCCACATCACCCCCCACTGATCCACGTCTGACTCCTAACAAGACTGAGGGACAAGCAGTCACCGGCTCATCACATCCCATCAGCCATCTGCTGAGGATGGTGTCCGTATTTGGGTGGTTTAGTGCGAATCCTAAGAAAGGGGCAAAGGACAATGGGAACCGTGAATTCTTTACTTTACTGAAGGATTCTCACATGGGACGAATTATGCAGACTCACCAACGATGGACAGTTAACATGTATAAATGTTGAATAGCTTTATGTCATGCAGCAGTGTAATTCTGCAGTTTGTGCTTTTGCTGTGTGACGAAATTCTCTGATTCGCTGCAAGTTGTTGGCAGAAATTAACAGATGCTGCTGAGTTAAATGTATTCTGACCTAGAGTGTTACTGTGTTCTACAATAAGGCTAAAGAATTGTAATACTAACATGTACCATGCGTAAGAATCGACCATTCGCTTAGCCCCACCTCTTTTACTTCCTGTAGTTACACCTGTCGAGTTTATTGTACTTCCACAGCACAAATAGTGCTTGATGTACAACTCCAAATTTTGGAAATGATGGTCCTTCAGTTTTGTTGATTGAAGTTGTGACTATTTCTAGCAGATTTTGTTGGTGAGAGATGTACTCTCATCTTCTATTTCAGTTATAATAACAATACCAGCATGTAGAAATATTCTGTCACAAGTAAAACTCACGTATTTGAAACTTATTAGCATTAAAAAATTACCAAACGTAAAAATACCTGTTGTTACTGCATCATAATTACTAATGCACTGATGTGTAAATGTCACCAAAACATCACCGTGTAATGTATTAGTCGATTATATTTTCTTTTAAGAATCTACACCTGCACCTACACATTCAAAACTTCATTAGGTACACCACTTGAGTAAATGTACTTAGGTACTTTCCGCCACTGGATTTTATTGGTTGCAGTTTTCTGCAAAAATGTCAAAATGTTATCTCCTCTAATAAAAAAACATACGTGAATGTTTTAAAGAAACACTGGATTTTTCGAACATGGCGTGTAATCCCACATGATCGCGACTATTTAGATCCCTGCACTGTTGCCGGGGTTTAAGCGATTAGTCTGTTTCTGACGACTATCATCACAAATGTCTCTACACTTCTTTGCATCTCTGAAAACGAATCTGTAGAACGGTTTAATTTCCCTTTCGAGTTTCACTTCATTCCTCATCAGTTAAAAATCAGTCAATTGCACTTTATGCCCAGGTGATTTAAAAAATATATATATATATATATACTTTAAGTTGCTGTTTATAAAAGTATTCTAAAGAGAACTTAATTGTTCTACATTTTATGACTAATGGAAACTTTGGTTATGTTCTGATGGACCTGGTGTAAATATATGTGATTTGCCATGAAGGGAGGCAGCAGAGTGAAGGATGTAAAATACAGTAGAATCTTACTCAAAGACCATTGGTACTAAGAATATATCAAATAAACAGTGTTTTATATGCAGCGGTATTTACATCTCTCCTATGATGTTCTGCACTTTTTGGAAAAACAAGTCAGTTGCTTCAGTGAGACTCAGTGCTGCTGCCTTCAGAAGCTAAATGTTGTACAAAACCGTCTTTAACTATCATGTCCTGTCCAGTATTACTGCTTAGTTTTACTTCAAAGAGAGCAGAGTTGTTTTGTACATTGACAGGTGAAAGTTGGCATTTTTCATTAATAAAAAGAAAATATCATATCATGTCATAACACCGGCTATCTGTTTTGTTCTTGTATGAAAGGAAAGAAAAATGTATACGAGAACATATTAGAAATTGGGAATAAAAAGTATTTACTTATTTTTTTTAAACGGTTTCACATTCAACAATAAAATGGTTTGATCAAGCCTTATTACAGGTTTAGGCAGCGATAATAAAAATGTGGTTAAAGGTTCTGACAGATACACTAGAACTAATCAAACAGTTTAGGTAAAAAAACTGAGATTTCATTTCTGACCTAAAATAACGCTCTGATGGCACTTTGCAGATCTTACTTGGTAACACTTATAGCAATAATACTTGGTTATGAATCGTTTACAAGCCATTTACAAATTATTTTATTTACAGCTTATTTCATTTGTCAGATCTGATCAATGAACACAACACAGCTGCTCTTCTAGCTAACGGTATTCTAAGTAGTAAATATTGGCTACAAACAAAAAACATTATTTATCTCAAGCTAGCGTAGCATTCTGGGCTAACCTGGGAGAACAGACTTGTTGCTTAAAATCCCAGTGTTACATATTTATGTATTTTTCATTTTAGTAGAGTATTTTACAAAAGCTATTAGTTATTTAAAGCTACTTTGTTACCTCTGCTTTAACTTTTGCTCCACTACAAATCAAAAGGAAATATTGTACTTTTACCTCACTACATTCATTTTCTACTAGTTACTTTTTTGCAGGATTAAATTCTTATAGAAATCGTATTATATTAATAAAGTGTTGGTGTATCATATATAGATTAACCTCCGTCAGTGGAGTATCTTTTTTTTGGTGTAGACAAACGAGCAACTAGCTGATGTCCCTGTCTAACAGCAGTTTTAGCTTCTGTATTGTTACATTATTAAGTTGGGGCATTAGATAAACTATTTATGTTTGGCTCTTTTATTTCACATTGTGTGTAGAGACAGTACACCATGCATTTATAAATGATACTACTTTGACTACTTTAGATTAACGTCTAAAAATCTCAGTAATGACAATATCTATGGCAACAGATGGATAACAAGCAGTTCTGTGTTAAACATGTAAATAAATGTCTTGGTAGCATTCAGATTTAAATTATGGCTTATAAATGACACATACTCATTGTTATAAAGTGTTACCTTTTTGAATGAGATCTTAACACACAGTACAATCTGTTTTACATACAAACATTACATTATGAAGTAGATATAAAAATGTGCTGGGTGAAAGCTGGAGTGTGTTATTAGAGCTGTGATCTTACAGACTGTCCTCAGTCATTACACACCAGAGGCAGGAGCGAGTACAGTAAACACAAGCAGGTGACACACTGTTGGTCTGTTCATGACCTGAATGTGCTGTGAAACTACAGTTTCAGTCTCCCTGATGTTTCAAACTTCATAACATGTCGAATCGCTTCAAGAGCTCAGATGATTTAGAACCTAGAAAGAGTCAGACGCATGCTTTGAAACACCAACAGCAATCTTTTTAATCGATCATAAGCTTCTTGAGGGAGTTGAGATAGGCGGGGATGAGGGAGCTCACAGACTCCTCCTCGTCATTGAGGATCTTCTCTCCTCTGCCCTCGGAGCCCGCAGAGCTGGGTGACCTGACCAGGCTGGGGTACGGTGTGCTGTATCCCTGGGTGAGCAAAGACGAACCTCATTGTCATCATTCACAGATGTAGATGTAAAAAAGTGTTTCTAATCACATACTACAATGGGTGTAAATTCATAAAGTCCTGTGCATCAGTACAATAATAGTCGGTATTGCAGTAATTAGTGTAATAGGACACAGTGGGTGTACACAACGTTTTGGATTATATTCATGTTATGTCAATTTTTTATGCAACATTAGAAATGTATTCAATGTAGGAAACAATCTCTCCATCTTCTAGTTTTAATATCATAATGGAAAACATATCTGCTTCTCATAATGAGAAAAAGAGTTAGAATAGAGTTGAATAAGATGATAGTACTAATACGTTATTACAAGAAATCTCACAAAATGATGATAGGGGGCGCTAATGCAAATACTGTTTTCACTTTGCGTCTTTATCGTGCAGCAAACCATGTGACATGGAGAGAACATGAATTAATTTACCATCTTTGGCCTCATTTCTTCTTTTGTTGGTGGTTCTTCTGCAGCCATTTTCATTTCTACCAAACAGCTTACCTGACTTTTACTACCCCCTGCTGGATGTATTGCGTCTGCTAAGACGCAGGACAGCAAGTGACACATGTTCTCTGTGCACATAAAATACTTGTCTATCACTTGTGTTGACAGCTACAAAGAGTATGAAATGGCCTTTAACAGCTGGAACCAAAATAGAACACAGCAAATCTAAGGTTACTTACAGACGAGTATCCTTTGCCAAAGCTGCCTCTGTTCTTGGTCCTGATCTTTGTGAGCGCTGACTCAGCGATGTCAGCACGCTCCTCAGCATCATCCAGCTCATGGATGGTTTTCCTGTACTTCGCCAGGTTCATGTTAGCTTGTTCCTCCTGCAATGACAACAGTTTGTGTGTGATCGAAACAGCCATGAATATCATCAAGATATGTGTGGAGCAGCAGGACAAGGTGACATACAGCCTCCTCTACTTGTCTCTTGTAGGCCTTCATCTTGTTCTGCAGCCTCTCCACCAGCTCCTGCATCCTCTGCTGATTCTTCTGGTCCTCCTCCGACTGGAACAGCAGCTCCTTCAGCCGACGCTCGTTTTTCCGCAGCGTCTTCATCGTCTCAGCATGTCGCTTCTGCTCGGAGTCCAGCTCCAGCTCCAGCTCCTTCACCTGAACATTTATATACTGTTATTTATCTTTTTCCAATAGCAAACTACTTCATGTTATTTACTTTGTTGTTACTCACAATTGAGTTTCAGAGTACAGAGAAATCACCCATTAGCAATGTTTCTCCTTATTTATTTGTCTTTAAATACAACACAGGACATACAGTACAGTATATTCAAAGAAGCTCATTTTTAGCCCCGGGCCTCTTAAAATATTTATCCTGCCCAGGAACATATGCAGTTACCAGCTCCTAACCCTCTCCAATACTGTTCCCTCAAATACAGCTACAACAGGAAGCATGCTAACTGCTGTATAATGTGTAAAGTTACCTCCAAAGGATCAATATGTTTCTTTTGGTGAAAACAAATACAGGTTTACTGAAATAGATGTTTTGGACTAGATTACACCACTGACATTAACTGAAGAAGTGGGGTTTCTGTTTTATGGATTTTTGTGTGCATGGGGAATTTGCCAGGGGCCACCTACTGTACATTGTCACAAATAATCCTGTGGGGATTATGAATATGCACCTGATGACCAGATATTCTGCTCTGGATCAATTTGTTGACAAACCGTTCTAAATGACTGTGATATGTTTGTGGCGTCGTACCTTTCCTTCTAACTTCTGGATGATCTTCTTGCCTCCTTTCAGAGCCATCTGCTCGGCCTCGTCCAGCCTGCTGCTCATGTCTTTGATCTGAGCCTCCAAGCCTTTCTTCACTCTCTCCAAGTGGAGCGCGTGCTCCTGCTCCAGACGCAGCTCCTCCCCGACTCTCGCTAACTGACACAGTTACACCATTTAAAAAGACATTATGTTAAATCTCTCACGCTATAATATGTCAGTTATCACTACTTGTCATGTGCGTATTTTACCTCACAGCTGGCTTTCTTGGCCTTCTCTGTGGATCCTCTCAGCTCTCCCTGCAGCTCCTCGTGTTCCTGCTGCAGAGTCTGGAGATCTACCTCCAGTTTCCTCCTCCCACTCAGAGCTAACTGAAACTGCACAAGAAAGATAAAAGAGTTCTATTAGGACTTCAGCCTCTGCAGGAAAAGGAGGCAAACACTCTACAGTATGCATCACCTGGTTGTTGAGGTTGCTGTATTTCTCATTAGCCTCCTGCAGCTCAGTCTCCAGGGCCTTGCGGGACCTCTCTGCAATCTCCAGAGCAGCGCGAGTCTCCTCTCCCTCGCTGACCAATAGGAGGCAGCGCCGTTCTACAGCTGCCTGCTCCTCCCTGCGCTCCTCATGGCTCCGTACCTCCTCCTCCAACTGAGCCTGCACCTCCTGTACAACAGGAAGACAATCTGTTGTAAACGACTGCTGTGGAAAAAAAACAAACCCAAAAAACATACTGCATCTCATCATCAGACCTTGATCTGCTGCTGCATCTTCTTGCTGTTCTTGCTGAGCTCTGCGTTGTTCTTGGTGAGCAGATCCACTTGCAGCTCCAGCTCGTTGATGTCAGCCTCCAGTTTCTTCTTAAGCTTCAGACCCTCTGCTCGGCCTTTCACCTCCACATCCAGACTGGCCTGCAGGGACTCTAACGCTCTCTGGTGACTTTTTCTAACAGGGGGATGAATTAATGCACAAAAGAGGTATTACAAAGATTAACTGTGAATGTGTCGCTGCACAGACAGTAAAGCAGGGTTTGAAAGAGAGGAACAGTTTAATCAGACAGGTCTTACCTGCAAAGATAATGTACTATGACTTTGTAGAGGGAGTAAAGGCAGATAAAAGACAGGATGAAAAACAAATATGTCAGAGTATCAAAGAGCATTAGTGCTGCAGACGAAAGAACTGTCACACAGCGAGATGAGGTACCTGGCAGCTTCCATCTCTTCCTCTTTCTCCTGCACTCTGCGCTCCAGGTCTCCTTTAACCTGAGACACCTCCAGCTGCAGCCTCAGCACCTTGGTCTCCTCGGCCTTGGGAGATCAATAACGAATTTTGTGAGTATATAAAGTATAACACTGGTAGCTGGTGACCAAAATGACTCCTCTTTGCTAAGGTGTTGGAGTTGCATTGAAACTGCTCTCCTAAATTTGTCAGTGACATTCAGCTAAAGTCAGATACTGTCTGGTGTTCTGATTTTGTGTTGTTAGACCTTCCTGTTGCCCTCAATACTGTAAATCAAAGCAATGGAGACGTATTGTGCTTTTTGAGTGAAAGAAATTAATATTAAATTAAATTAAAATTTAAAAAATACTATGTCTGGCAGTGAATATACAGTATTACCCATGGGATTCCTCAGGGGTCTGTTCTTAGACCCCTTACTCTTCTCATTCTACTGCACATGCTACCTCTAGAGCCGTTTTCAGACATGCACTGGTTCCCTCTCTAGACATTACCAAGATGAGCTGTATGTGAGAACGCAAATGTCCGAGTTAGTAGGCCTGGACATTAAAGGAACATTAACCTACAAGCTCTCTAGTACAAAGTCCAAGTAGATGTGCTTTTATAATACCTTAAATTGCATTATACTGCTAATAATTGCTTGTCCTGAATAAGCATCAATACATTTCAAAATTAACAGCTGATTTGTTGAAGGTATGTACCTCCAAAGCTGCCTCAGATTCCTCCAGTGAGGCCTGTAACTCATCCTTCTCCATCTCAATTTTCTTCTTTGCTTTCTGGAGCTCATGGACACTCTTGCCTCCGTCTGACAGCTGGTCCGTAAGGTCAGCTATCTCCTCTTTAACGCAAAGAAAAAATACATACACATCTGAATCATGGTTATTAGCCACTATGTGCTACAATTAACTATTATAACTCAAACTCTCTAAAGGACTAGTCTGACACTGTAGGAAATATGCTACTTTTTTAGTTTCCAAAAGCGAGATGAGAAGATCGACACCACACTCTTGTCTTTGCCTTAAGTATGAACTCTGAGCCTATAGCCTAGCATAGTTTAAAGACTAAGCGGATGGAAACAGTTAGGCTACTTCTGTTCAAAGAAATACACCTACAGTAACTACACCTCCAAAATTCACCTAAAGCAGGTTTCACTTATTTTTTAATTTGTACACAAATGGAGCTGTTGTATCCTAAAATTATGTCTCAATAATGAAGAAGTTCTGTTTGCCACCTCTCGACACTGTCTTCTACATTTGTGTACGATTATAATAGTAAGTCCATATATAAACAATATATGAGATACAATGATGTACAGGTGTCGGTTGGTGCAATTCAGAACTTTAGGCAGAGCCAGGCTGCTAAGCTAATAGTCTCCTAGCTCCAGTTCCATGCTTGATGAACAGACACAAGAGTGGTATCAATCCTCTCCTTTGAGTCTTGCAAGTAAATTAATAAGTGAATTTCGTCTTCCTTCAGACCTACTTAAGACCCTCTCACTCATGTGTGTGTTGTGCTATACCCTGGTAGGCTTTGTTCTCCTTGCGTAGAGCTTCAAGCTGCTCCAGAGACTCTTCGTGAGCCGTCTTAAGTTTGAAGAGCTCGCTGGTATGTTGCCTGCTCTCCTTCTGGCAACTCTCAACCTCGGCAACCAGCTCCTCACACTTCTGCTTCCAGTCCCCGAGCTGCTTCTCCAGGACCCGCTGCTTCTTATCCAGACCCTGACCACAGCTGCTGGCCTGGGATAGGAAACACACATTCAAACATACTGTAACAACACAGTTTTTGGCACTGCAACAATCATGCAATATGTCTCCTGCTCTACCTTCTCCAGATCCATGCAGAGCTCCTCCACCTCTCCCTGCAGCCTCTGTTTGGTTTTCTCCAGTGAGAAACATTTGGCCTGGGTGGCTTCCATGGCCTCCTCAGCCTCCTGGAGCCTGGTTGCCAGCTTCTTCCTGTAACACATGCATTATTTAAAGAATCGAGATATAATTCAAAGTAAAAATGAATGACTGCCAGCGTCAACACCACATACTTGGTGTCCTCCAGCTCGTCTGCGTGCTGGATGGTGTCGGACTCGTGTTTGGTCCTCCAGTGCGTCACCTCACTGTTTAGTTTGGAGACAAGGCGCTGCAGTTCCTGTTTGCTCTCCTGCTCCTCCTCCAGCTGTTCTCTTAGAACCTCGCACTCTTGCCGCACTGAGCTCAAACTGCTGTTGACCGCCTGCTTAGACTGTCAACAATACCAGAGATATGAATGTATGACTTATGACATTTTTATTTATTTAGACTGAGAATTTGATATTTCAAATTTTCATACTGAGTTTAAAGCACTGACCTTGACCTCCTCGTCCAGTTGTTTCTTCAGTTCCTCCAGTTGGGTTTGGAGCAGAGTTTTGGAGCGGGTTAGCTGACTGGCTCTGCTTTCCGCCTCCTCCATCTGTCGACTCACCTCTGTGTTATCAGCTGACAGGACAAACAAGAACAGTGATTATTACCACACTGCAGTATCTTGAAGCACTGCATGTGCCAGATTCTGCAACAATCTACAAAAAAGCAGATTACAATGTGATATTTGTTTGTTTGTGTTGTAACTATCTCTGTTTGGTTACAACATCATCTGTTAATTACACCATTAGCTACTAGTGTCAGTGACTCTAAATTACTATAAATGATGAAGACATGTTAAGAGATAAGGTCATTTTCTATATTTAATTATTTTCAATAATTCCCATATCGAGACTATAGCCCATGGCACACCTAGTCACCTATGTTGGGCTGTGGCTGAGTGTCTGTTGACCTAGGTTTTGAGGTGTATGCCAAACCGTTGGCACTGGATGGACCCCTGTCAATGACTTTTCAGCATGTAGAATCAGTGGTGGGCGCAAAGATATTTTATGAGAACAGGATATAATGGATGGGAAAAATGCCCCTTGGGCCAGTGTGCATCACATTTTTCTTTTAAACACCTAACTTGCAGTTACCCAGTTTGGCCACCAATACCATCCACTCTGATTGGATGTGCAGCTTAGCAAAACAGTGCAACAACCAAAACACCAAGGGCCAACAATGCCAATGAAATTGTTAGCAGACATAATCTTAGTTAAAAGTAGCCATAAACTGTGCAGTGAGTGATGGTGGTGAGAAAATGGTAATCAATGTTTCTGTGTAATATCCACAGCTGCTTCCTCTTTTCAAATGACAAATTGTAGACTACTGCCACCTGCTGGTATGGAGAGTTATTTCCTCTCACACAGGTGTAGAATAGCTGTGGTAGCTGGTCATTGGCTGTAGCGACAAGAACTGGCCTTCTCATTGCTAAATGTAGCTTTATGTCTGGTCTAAAACTAACCCTGAATTGGCTTCTTACATAATATCCATTAGTCAGTAGATGAAATTTCTGCTGCTTCTTGTGTCTGTGCTGTACTGTGTAAAACCTGTAAACATGGCATCAATATATAAAAGTCAAGTGTTTAAAAGTCAAACAATTTTTTATAAGCCCTTCAAATCTGATCTAAACTTTGTATTGTTTGTTTATCACATGACTAAATAAACAACAATTTAATTTTGGAAGAAGAACTGTATCTTTATTTATTCTTAAGGGCTTATCACTTAAAAATAACCTTCTTTGTCTGGAGTTGTCTGGTGTTTTGATCACTTTTGATTGACATTAACCAAACAACTCACCAACTTTCATCAGAAGATGATTAAAAGATGATTAAATGCTGTTTGTCAATCAGTTGTTTGACATATGGGTTGGATATAAATTAGAAATGTTGAATGGGTCTGATATCAGTGTACCTGTGAGCCTGTTTTTGGCTACGCTGAGCTCAGTGAGTGTCCTCTGCAGGTCATCTCCTCTCCTGTTGGCTTCAGCCAACTGCTCCTCCAGCTTCTTCATCTGGCTGTCTGAGGACACCTGCACACACGAGTCACATAAGACAACGACATCATTGGCTTGTTAAGAATGACTTAATGAGATAGCAGATCCAGATACCGACCTTAGCTTTCTGCAGACTTTCCAGTGAAGCAGCCAGCTCGTCTACTTCCATCCTCAGGCTCTGCTTCTCCTTTTCCAGTTTGGCTCGGACCCGCTGCAGGGCCTCACACTGCTCACTCAGCTCCACCATGGCATCGCTGTGCCGTTTCCTCAGAGACGCAGCCAGAGCTTCAGACTGGACAGCGGACTCCTCCAGGTCTCTCCTGAGACGCTGCAGCTCAGCCTCGCGCTTCTTGTTCACCTCCAACTGTTAATCACACACATACTGTATGTAAAATTCTACTGTATATTTAAGGAAGAACAGTGTGGAGGCTGCAAATTTTTACTGTATATCACCCCAAACTGTAGCTTCCTGTATGTCATAAGGTACACATACTATAGGTCATTATTGTATATAGCCTAGGTCGATCGCACTTTAGTTCGGGTCTAATTACATTCAGGTTTATTCGGGTTGGGTCTGGCTGTGCTCGGATCCTCATTGGGTCGCGTCTCTCTTTTTTTTAAATTAATTTATTAATCTTGGCTTTCTGGAAGTTTTGGACCAATGAAGACCTCTAGGGCAGATTGTGGGGAGATGGAAAAGGTAGCCATCTCCTTGTTATAAGTCTTTCATTTAAAAAAAGGCTTAAATTAAGGCTAAGATAGTTCCCTGAGGTTTATGGAGATATGATGATGATACATAGAAATCTTGCTATACTATATACACTACTCACAAAAAGTTAGGGATATTTGGCTTTCGGGTGAAATTTATGGAAAACGTAAAAAGTTCACA
>JAUMHL010000012.1:3069637-3099741 GCA_032362345.1 Sandelia bainsii
TATAGTGCATTTTAGGTTCATCCTGAAATTTCACCCAAAAGCTGAATATCCCTAACTTTTTGTGAGTAGTGTATATATAAGGTACCTGTGAGGCAGTGACCCCTCCTGCTTCCTCCAGTCGGTCAGTGAGATCATCCAGTTCTCTGGTTAGATCTGCTCTCTGCTTCTCCACCTGCCAAAAACACAGTTCAAAATGAAAAATGGTCATTTGAATTTTTACAGTATATACAGTCTTATTATAATTTCTTATATGTTTTATATTAAAGACCCTTTGTTTAACATGAGTTCAGCATCCATCTGTTTTGTAGACCACCTCTACAGGTAAAGGATTTCAAAGAAATTCTCACACCAAAGCGGATCAACATGCTAGGACAGGATATTTAACCACCAGCACGCTAGTATGACTGACAGCCCACAGTACCAAGTGATTTTTACTGAGCTCACAGGTCAGGATAGTGGCTGATATCCAATCAGAGCAATGCAAAGGTTAGCTGCTGTAGCACAGTCCAAATCTTATCTGACAACTCCAGTTTCCTGTAAATAATATCCAACAGTCTGTTCGCTGCTAAATATCCTTTGACGTGAAGCCAAGTTGGTTTCAGTTTTCCTGTCTGGTTTTATGTGGGATTTCAGCCTTTATTACACAGATTTAGCAAAGCTGATAATGGCTCTGTAGTAACTGATTTGTTCTTTTGACTTATTTGATTTTGCTAAAATGAAAGAAAAAATATACAGTATCCATATTTGGGAATTTTCCAGGCACATTCACATTTTGTCTGAATCCAAATTTTTTTGAATTTCAGACTCCAAATTACCCAGATGATCCTCACGCTAGAGCATATGCACTCGCAACCTCTTCCAGTCACCCGTCTCGGCAAATCAGCCACATTTATGGGCTTAAAACAAAATAATCCTACAGTTCTTCTAGACTTTCCAAAAGACAAAGAACAGAATGGATCAAATCCTGAGAATAAAAATAGACAATTTGTGAAGTTTATGATGCTTAGAAAAATCTATTCATAATTATATATCTGCTCCTTTTGCTGCTCCCATGATTCACTATGGGGAAAAACTTTTTTGGGCCAGTGTGTATCATGATCAACATGGAAGTTGAAAATACTGCACTAAAGGTCTAAATTTTAGGTAATGCTAATGAAACAATGATTGATTGATTGAATATGTCACTTTTTTATAGTTTAGAAGTAAGAGTCCACAATCAGCCCATAATTATACAGTATTAACTTGTTATACGTAATTATGACTTGTGATATCTTATAACTCTAATATATCTCTAATTTCCATGAGAAATAATGATTACCTGTGGAATAAAACTGGATACCAGTATTATGTGCAAAATAATACAATTTAATAGCACTTTAGTTAACTTTATGCCTTAATATATCAAAAGAAATATAAAATAAATTTCTGCATATAAATGCAAACCAAATAAAACATTTAAAGCTTCAGAAATGTTGATGTATGAATAATAAAGTCCTCTTAGAGACCCTTCTCACGCTCAAACAAGGTAGAGCACACATGGAGAGAGTTTATAATGGAGGGCCATTACACGCACTTGTTGTTTTTACATCAGTGTTTTACAGCTGGTTTATAGACAAGTGTAGATGTTGAGACTGGTCTGTAAAAGCTGGAGTCTCAGGCCTCCTCTCACCTCAGGCAGAATAAGGGAAAACAGATGATACTCACCAGGGGCCTCCTCTTTCACCCCCTCACACCCCCCAGCTCAGTCTCCAAAAAAACCCTGTGGCCCACCAGCTCTCCCAGCCCCTCCCTCTGTGTCTACAACTTGACTGTGTCGAGGGTTAACACCGAGCACTGGGTTCACTCATCACTGTCCTTCACACTACTGACTGAGTCAACAGCTTCTCCAGATCAGCACCACCCGACACCACTTACCGTTCATATGTTAATGGAAGGTCACTGCTCTCGAAGGAAGATTCATCTTCATTTACACAAGAGTGTGGAGGAGGAGGAATGTGTTGTTCAGCCTGTGCATACATGACATTGTATGTTTTTATATGTGTGTCCCATGAGTCCATCCATGACCTGTGCCTGCAGTATAGTTGAAGTTCCTCACTGATCATAGCTGCACACATATATTCAGAATCCAATTTTCTAGTTCTTCATGTGAACAGCATGTAACATGAAAAGCCTGAAGCTTTATTGTTTTGGTTTACATTTGCATTTACGGATTTGCCAGACTTATAAGTGAGGAACAGACATTTGAGAGCAACTTTTTTTTCAGTATCTAGCCCAGCAGTTTGTACACAACTTACTTATTAGACATTATCTACTGTATCTGTGTATGTGTACACATAGCAGCTGATAGTACTTCTTAATAGTAGAAAACAGAGCTAATAAAAAGTAAATATTGGACTTATTATCAAGTCACCAGAAATAAAATGTTGCTCCAGGTCCGCTAAAAATAACTGTGACTGCTAACACTATGAACTTTACAAAGCCACTCTTTTTTTTAGCTTGTTTTAGGGTTCAGCTAACAACTAAAATTATTTCTGGCCACTTGGTGGCAGCACATTGAACTTTACTCAAAACACTTCGATGGGTAACATTAGTATTTATTTGACTGACTGATTTCTGTTTACCAGTGGCAGATCTAGAAAAAATTACATGGGGTAGCAAAGGGGTGGGGGCAGCTGACCCCCCTGTGCCAACCTGTGAACCTATGCTGTTCACCTGTTGAACACGAATCCAATATTCTCTCCTTGTATCATGTTTTTGTTTTCAAACTACTTATAATCTGCTTTCAGACATGTCATGAAACCCTTAACATTTCTTAACATATCTAGACATTACCCGCGTGAGCTGCATGTCAGAACACAAATGTCAGTCGGCCCAGAGTTTCTCCTCATGTGAGAGCACATCTGACTCGGACAATCTCCTGCTGTGTGCTAAATGTCTGGGCCTAATTCTCGTAGCACTGTCCGAAGATTATATGTGCAAACGGCTATAGAAGTATCTGTTTCATTAGTTGCTAAATGCTCCACTGTGTTCACCAGCTAGCTGCTAATTCTTTCTGTCTGGTGTGTGGTGCTGGACAGGAAGTGTACAATCGTTTTTAGAGCTTTTTCACTGAAACCATCTGTCTGCTGTGGCTGAAAATTCTGATGAGGCCGTACCAAAACCTCAAACAATGAGCTAGAAGACACTAAGAAGCTCCATAGAGCTGATGAGAAAAGCAAATTGGGTGATACTTCTCTGTGGGTTTGTCACTATAAGTGAGTCCTTTGACATTACACATGGTCAAATGAATCATTGTTCATATAAAAATATTACATGCTGCAGCTTTATTGTCAATTTTCTTTAATATGGGTTAAAAAGGAGACATTCATCCTGACATGAACAAGAGTGATCCTATTTAAAGATATTGATGCCATATGTATAGCTGTCAGCAGAATACATACTGTTTTTGAATGCTATGTGTGCTTTAGTTGCATGTGTGACACTAATGTACACACATGTATGGTGTGCGATCCTGGCTGGAATTCCAGCAGGGAGAAGTTCCTATGGAAAATAGTGCTGTCTGTCAGCCTCTATCTCCTAACGATATCTCCCCTGTGTGACCTGAGGAGCAGATCCTAACAATAGCGAGCCTGTTTGCAGCAGAGGTATGTTGTTTTTGAGCTCCTCTGAAGATGAAGGCTGTGGAACAGATAAAGACCTGCAAGTCTGTGCCTGCCTCTTTCAGGTGAGGAGGGAGGGCACAGACCCAGTTAGCACCAATAGGAATACCACCCAGAGTGGGGCAAAGTGTGCAAAAACACACCCTCAGGCATTTCTGCATTTACCTACTGTAACATTGAAACTGCAGTCAGGTCTTAAGAGGGTTGAGCAGGTTCTGTGTTTAAATGCGCACATGCTTTAAGAGTCTGTCGTTTGAAATAACAGGCACTTAAAGTGGCCACCATGGTAGATTAGCTTCATATGAACAATGCATGGTGTTTTGAAACACTTTAACATTACAGAGACGTCTTGGAAACTTTACAGTGATAAACAGGAAGGTGGAAAAAAGTCTAGCTCTTCCGATTTGCTTCTAGGAGCAAGATGAGGGGATTACAAGAAACAGAAGGTGTGCTGGTGTGTGTGTGTGTAAGGCATTAGGAAAGACTGGGAAAAATAAGATATAAGAAAAAGGATGTAGGGGTCCCTCTACGCCTCTGGGGTTGCCCTGTATGTTAATCAAAAACACAAGGGCTCTCCCCCATGAGTTTATTATCACAGGTGCAGATAGTTTGGGGTGACCAGAGGCACAGCACTGACACACATACCCCACTGGCTGCCAACAAATCAGCAATCTTTTGGGGGGTTTTCTCGCTCTCTTTGAATGTTCTCGCCAATCCACAAACTGCTCTCAACACCACAGCAGAGCCAAGCTGATCCCAGAGCTGTTTGGCATCCTCCTATCTGCCCTGCGGCCTGACAGACAGATTTAAGGCTCATCTGCTCTTTGTTTCACATAGGGAGGGAGAGGGGAGATGTCATACAGTGCCGTATAGTAGATATAACTTACCTTGGCTCTGATGGCCCGCTCTGCTTCCAGCTCCTCCTCCAGCTCCTCAATGCGGGCCTACAGAGAGAAAAAACAGTCATGCTTTCACTGAAATATAAACAATGACAAACATATCTGAGTTTTAGCTGTTATCCACTGGCTTTATAGAGCCTATATCATTCTGACAGAGAACAAATGGGGCGTCACCTCTGCAGATTGTTTGCTATTTCAGGGCAGCGCTTGTGTGGTGGTGGTGAGGCCGGCTCATGCACTGTGCTTTCTCTGGGGATTTGGCAAGCCTCGGGATTTTTTCCTCAGGTAGCAATTTAAGAGCAAGAATGTCTGTAGCCACCGTCATTATCTGTATTCTGACCCAGGGCTGGGTCTGCTATGTCCGGACAGTCAGACCAAAAAGCATTGGTGCCATTTTCATGATATTCGAGGAATTTGTTACGTTTTCGCTTTCTCTTGGTTTTATAGTGCTGGCTGAAAGTCAGTGATGCTTTTCAATGCAGCATCAAGGACTGAATATACAGTGACACATTCAGAATTTTTACTTTATCTAAATCATTATACACTCTGTGCTGTAATCTACTGTATGTTTTCAGTTGTATGTGATGCTGCTATTTTGGCCAGGACACGCCTGCAAAAACACATTTCAATCTAAATGAGGCCACTTCCTGGTTAAAAAGGTATACTGCATACACTATATTATATAGGTAATCTAAAGGTTAAATAATGTTATTAAAACAAAATCATTTGTGTGTGGTTTAGAATAATTTCTTATAATACATCAATAAACCTGCTATTGGTTATGACTAGATTATAACCTGTCATTTATCATCAATGAGCTATTTACACAGTGCTTAAACATGCTACGTTGGGCTGAAATAATTTCTACTATTTTTACAAACCAAAATAAAAAGATATTTAGTTTTATAACAATATATTGCATAAAAGTCAGTGGACAGATTTTTTTTAAAGGAATGTACTTTTATTTTGAAACTTTGTTTCCATTTTCAAAATTTAAGTACATATTACTTAAGTAACATTTTCAATGCAGCGCTTTTACATATACTGGAGTATTTTTACAGTGCAGCACTGCTACGTCTAAGTGACAGATCTGAGTACTTGCTCCACCAGTGTTTACAGTACTCACAGTCATTCGTGTGCGGCTAAACACTCCTAACATTATTTTATTGGACGCTGCTGCAACATTCAAAACAATCATAATCATCCAACTCAAATAAATCATTGGCAGCACTAATCTCGTGCCAAAGCCCTGCTTTGTACTGCTATTAAACATTTATTGCTAGTTTCCCGACACGGCTGCATCTTTCCATGTTGTGTCATGTTCCGCACTATCTCCGGTTTCTATCTGTGTCTCAGTGTCAGGAAGTTTGTCTGACACGGCGTGTAGCCCAGAGCCATTCACCCCAACAACACTTCCATTCACTGATGTGGTGAAAGCCACTCAACAGCTACACGGCAGCCAAAGCTCAACCATGGAGCTTGGAGACATTACAAGTCAAAACAAACACATAGAAAAGTAATTATAACACAGCTGTACCATAAGTCATTCATTAGAATTAGCTGTAATGCATTTTACTAAATACTTAATAAATGTCCCAAAATGATTAACAAAAATGACACATGGAGCCATTAACTTGCACGACTGTAACTTTTCTTTCAAAGCAAACTCAAACAGAAAGTTAGAAAAAGAGAAATAAAAACTCACATGCCAGCACAAGACATCTGCAGAGAGAACAGCCATGGTGAGGCAGCAGCAGCCTGACTGACTCACACACACACACTCACACACACGCTGATCCCCTCCGGCATGTTACTGTCCACACCCCCTTATGCATGCACAGCCTCTTTCTGTCTCTCACTGCTCCCCGCTTGCATATCTGCTTCTTGTTAAATTCCCTTTTGCACAGCCTCAAAATAAATATTGTGGCTCTAATACATTTGCAGAAAACATACTGTACTAACAGTGTTAAGATGTCTGAGCCAGACTGCAATTTGGACTAATCTAAGGCAGAAAGAGTTTATGCACTGATTTTGTGCACTTCTTAAAATGAAATTTATTCTAAATTATCCCACATCTCTACTTAGGAGCACTTTTTGGATGCAACGTGGGGGAATAACAAAATTAGCCCCTCATTGCCGAGAATAGTTGGAGGGTTTGATCTCCATAATTGTGTGTTGCTTAAAGTTTTCTCTTTTTTTCTGCTGCACTCTGAAACCATAATAATTGTCCATAAATTGAAATCAGATGTGGCCTCATCGCTGATGTCTCCTCGCTTGTGTCTGAGGGGATGTACAGCAGCGTGGGCAGTTATATCCTGTGAGAGCCCCCGTGTCAGTTGGAGGGGGAAACAACAGCCAAACAGAGCCCCGCCTCTGCACCACCTGGTGAAGAGTCCAACAAGTCCTCCAACCTAAACCACCACACAGGATGTTTGTTCTTACACAAGTATATGAGCCATAGGAGTGTACCAGTGCCAAGCATACTGGACCGTGATCATCATGGTAACAATAATAAAACCCATAGAAATGGACCCCGCCATTTGTTCTGAGAGACCAGTGTTGTCATGGTAACTATAATACATACACGGTTAAGCTTGTGAAATGTCACAGTTTGGTTAGGTTTAGGCGCAAAAGATCATAGTGTGGGTTAAAATAATGGACCTTTGTTGTCATGGTAACAGTAATAAACACACAGTTAAGGTTGTGGGGTGATCATGACTCTCGGCTGGAAATAGGAAAAAAAAACAACAGCAGTCTCTTGTGTCACAGTCCTGTGTTTTGTTGACCCATCCATCGACCCAGACCTCCCCCTTGAAGCAGACTTTGCTGCTCTATTAGTACGTCATCTAACTTTTTCCTTTGCTCAGGTCATAGTTACTACAGTCGTTAGAGGTCGCCTAGCAATAAAATGTAATTATGGGCAGTAATAAGCTGCTTGCACAGACGACCACTGGAGAGTTGTTTTTTGCAGGACAATTTTGAAGAGTCCACCGTGCTGACATGCTCACATAATTCAGGTTCCTGCAAGAATGCAGGACTCTGCATGCTTTGTTTGTTTAAATGCCTTCAGATGACGGTGTACAGCCTCCAACACTAAAAGTCATGGTTGGTTCATTGGCCAGGTGATGACATGTCCTGCTGACCCTGTCAAAGCCTTGTAGTGTAGGTGGTCAAACGGCCAATCTGTGTTGTTACAGATGACAGGATGCCTCTTCAACACAGATGTACAGTGGAAAGGGAGAAACAGACATTTTCCCTATATACTAGTATCCAGTATGGTCAAATATTTATTTTTATGCCTCAAGTCTTTTTACTTTTGATATGCATGAAATTTCTACTTCTATCTGTGGACATGTTGCTGCAGTGTTTGCATGAAAAACAGAGTAATGCGTTGTATAAACTGGGAATTCTAACAACAGCTAACCTGGGTAGAACTGTGATGGCTGATCTGGCTGGTTTACTAGAATGAGGTCAAATCAGGTGTGACATCATTCCCAGCTCTGATTTGTGAGGTAAATGGAAATCAGAGCCAAGCGAGTCAAGCAGTGACCTGAGTCACAGACAAGTTACAGAAATACTGGTTTTCTTTAGAAAAGTTAGAAGATAGCCTAACTGCTGCTTTACAACTAGCAGCAGTTAGGCTTCATGCTTGAATCAAAATGAAGGAAAATGAAGGAAAGCTGGATTTGTATTTGGTAGATGGTCTAAAAGAACTACAATGCTGCTGTGTGTCTGATGATCGTTTAAATAGACACAAGTAATTTGGTTATGTCAATTTAACGTAGTTGAATGGGACAATGCATATTAATTAACGTACAGTAAATTGTCGTAAATACGCCGGATGTAGCAAAATTCTAATTTCCATCCGTAGTTATTTGGTAACACATTAGCCAAATAACTTAATAATAAGGTGACAACCTTTTCTTCCTCCACCCAGTAAGAACTAAATCCATTTATACAACTATAAAGAGTCGACTCATCCAAAAAAAAAAAAAAAAAAAATGGAACTAAAGTACTTCCTTTAAAAATATGCACTATAAAAATGTTAACAGTTTGTTAAGTTGGCTAGAACCCAAATACAAAAAGCATCACCTGATGATCATCACCAATGTGGTCCAGCCTGATGTAACAGCATGAGTGCAACATCTGGTATAAACCAAACAAACTGCAGGGCTGAGTTTCATCTCCTCAGATTGTGATGGCCCTGCTGCAGCACTTTGACCAGCTACTTTACGACGATGTAATAAAACCACTAAAGAGAATTTGGCTGCTGTAAAAACTCAAGACCACAAGTATCTGCAACCTCCATTACACATCCTTCAAGCAAACTGCTCTGAATTACAGCACACCAGAGAGGGAGAGGCGGCTCCGTCATTAAAACTAGACAAAGCTATCTTTATGATTCTGCTCGAGTTTGTGGAGATACTAATGTGACCTTTACGTCAAAACTAGACGTGAGCGGGCAGCAGAGGAGATCATCCAGTCAGCTGGCTAACACGTCCACCTGCATCTTTATCGTGTAGGCAGGGCAGAAACATCCACACACATGTGCATGCACACAGAGACACACATATAATAGCCTCATTGTCAGATCAGGAGAACGCCCAAGCTACAGTAAATGTGAAAACACGTCCACTCTCGAGAGACACATAGATCGCCTTTCACTCCACAAAGACGCTCTTTATTTTACTCCTGACACAACCTCTGGAGGAAACATCAGGCTCCGAGAGGCATCGGCAGAGCCACCTGAACTTTGAAATCACTATCTCCCAGCATCTCTCTCTTTTTTAGTCCTTCCCCTCTCCCTTCTTTTGCTCTCAGCATTCTCTCAGCTCATTTGCTCCACTGTAGGGACAGACACAGACAAAACACATTATCTGCAACATGCACCAGTGGCAGAGATAAAACCACTCAGCCTGACTTGATTCTGTGTGGATGGCACAGAAAGATTAAGAGGAAAAGCCTCAGTATAAACTTCACAGTCTTCTGTACAGAGGCAGACTAAACACCAGACACAAACAAAACACTATGTCTGCTAATGTTAGCATGACTGGAGTAAATACAGCCCTAAAACCAATATGCAGCAAAAAACAATGCTGTCTTAATCTCAATTATACAATCATTATGTGGTGTGATGCTTTTCAGCATTGTGATCCTATAAATAGTTTTCAAAATGCAAACATCCAAATATCTTTGGTGGTGCAAAGTGTGTAGTCATTGCTGTGGTGGTTTTCCACTGCACACATCAAAAGTGGGTTGTTAATAATAATCTGTGTTGCCACTGCTGTATTAACTTTTTCCTTAGTGCTTGAGGTTTAATTTGGTGGCAGCTGTTCCTTTGCTCCATAGTGGTTATAGTCAATATAGCAGTCACAGTCTGTGATGGCTCTGGCAAGCTTTGGATTTCACCACATGTTGAAGTAGTGTAATTTAGGCTTTGCTTTTTGTTGCATTTCCAAAATCCAATACATGTAGCACATATACATCTACATAATATCCTAGGAAGGAATTAAACAGTGGGTTTGTCTGCTGTGATGCAAACTGCTAATGTTAGCATACCTGGCTAACAAACTAAAATACATATAGCAAGTTATCAAGTGTCACTTCCAAGCCCGAGTCTTAGCATATCACTAGATGTTTCACATGTTGCTAGTCATCTGTAGTTTATGTACAGTAAAGGTGCAGTATATGCTTCCTTAATTTGAGACAACCTTTGTTCACCTGGTCACATAAATAAAAAAAATGCACTCCTGCA
This sequence comes from Sandelia bainsii, assembly GCA_032362345.1. Taxonomy (NCBI): domain Eukaryota; kingdom Metazoa; phylum Chordata; class Actinopteri; order Anabantiformes; family Anabantidae; genus Sandelia; species Sandelia bainsii. The sequence goes on from JAUMHL010000012.1 coordinate 3,079,951, forward strand.
AACCTAACTTTTTTAACACTTTTTCCAATTGTCTCTCAATGAACTTATTATGCTGGATGTTGGAGGATATCTTCAGAGAGGGAACGGTTGCTGACTTACAGTAAACTACACCTAACTGATCCCAGTGAAATCATTGGAGGGAAGCAGGGAATGGTTATCAGTTCTGAAGTAGGCGGTGTTTTAACCATCTCCTGACACGCTCGGGCTGCTCCAATCAGAGAGCGGAGCCCAGCAGCTGTGTTGAAAAGCAGGAATGCATCTCTCAGCTCTTCTGTAAGCTACAGCTGAGTGCTGAGTCTCCAAGGATCTCCTTCAGGTCTTCCAGTAAATGTGGGAATTTTGGTGTTTTTCATCCTCAAGTTACAAATAGCCTGTCTGTACATACAACAGGTATGTACCGAAATCAAAGCTGGAAAAGTACCCTGTCTGTGCATACAGACCATCAAGCTACCAAGATGCTCACTCATAATTCTCTGTTTAACTGCAATGTAAAACTTCCAGCACATAAATTATTACAGGTTGTCATTTTAACTTTGAAGTTGAACTTAAAGAATTGTATGTGTACTTTTGCTAATGTCTGTTTTTTCAATCCACCAAACTTCATCTGCATACAACACATCTGGTGTGAGTCAAAAAGATCTAAACCAATAACTACAGTTAAATCAAATTTCCCACATTTACTACTAACAACTTTACTACTCAATGGGACATTATTATCCCCTCCAAAATGTTGGAATGCCAAGTTCCCAGTGCTAAGTGTTTGCACAAGTACTAGACAAAGCTATTCCAACTATTTGGAAAGTCCTGAAAAAGAAACAAACCACTGGTGTACTGAGCAGCAACATACGCAGAACAGGTCAGCCAAGGAGAACAACAGCTGATAACAAAAGCATTGTGAGAGTGGTGAAGAAAACCCCCAAAAGAACAGTCAGTGACATCTTCAATGAACCTCTGCAGAGCAGGGATATCACAATCCACCCTTCAAACGAGACTTTATGAGCAGAGATATAGAGGCCATATACCACAAGATACAAGATTTGGTGACGACAGGATGTGTTACAGTGACAGGACGACTGGGGCCTCTCTATGTGGAATTTGTCGGCCATGTGAATGACAGCATGAATGAATGACCCCACCTCTCACTCAGTGTCAGCTGGGATGTGCCGAGATCACATTTTTTTACATTACATCCAAAATTAAACTTCCCACAAAAATACATGATGTAGTCCTTCTGTTCTTGAGGACATGATAATTATATCATCCACATACATCAATACCATAAGCTCAATATAACTGTCCACAATGGTGCTGTCAAAATGAATAAGCCATGTTACTGCAGATATTGGTCTAAATTCAGAAAACTGATTTCTGGCCTCATGGCAGCCAAAACTACATGTTATCATTCCAACCAAATATTATCTGATTATTGCTAATTCATTTCTCTTTGCTGGTTAAATGTTTGTTTGCTTTTTACTCAAAACAGAAAAACTCTTGGCTATTCACTGGATTGGTTATCTTCCACAAGCTATTGTGTCCTAAGAATGCCACAATCAATGCTCTTGTCCTCTTGATGATCTCAATTGATCATTCTTGAAAGCCAACTGCAGGTTGAGCGAGATTTTATCAAGGTACCTGCACTGGATGACACACGCTTAATTTTGCAGGTATTTTCAAATTAAAAGCAGCAGATGAAAGGCAGAACATACCAGTCCTGCTTGGTGGCAGATGAATATCAACCAAAAAAAGAAGACCTTGATATGTTTATACAGGAGACAGTCCACAGATCATTTAAATTTGATTTGAGTGAACTGTTTTGTATGGTTATTTGCTAGGAAACAGAGGTACAGGTTATAGACTTTACATAAGGTACTGTAAGCCCACATAAAAAAGACTAATATTATTTTGTAGTTTAAATGTGGCTACAATAATACCACCTAAAGCCACAAAAACAGTATAGTACAGTTTGTACGTAAACCAGTGATCTGGTGCTGCCAACACTACATTTCATCCTTGACATAATTGCACTTTGCCTCCTGAATGAATTACATTATGATAATTTGCTCATGTACATAAAGCCTCTGCCATAAACCAAACACCACTCCACACACTAGATACAAACTATGTACAAGTATATTGTACAAACAGCAGAATCTTACCTGCAGCTCCTTGCTTCTCCTTTGCAATTCAGCATTGAGGGCTTCTTCTACTTCTAGCTTGGAGCTGGTACTGTTGATCTCCAGATCCTTCCTTCACAGAGACACAAACATTATGAGCTAAATTAATTCAACCACTGGTAAAAACCAATCTAGTCTGTTAAGTAACACAAACACTACCAATAGTTTTGAAGACCATTTCATCTAGCCCTGTATTTACTGAAATAAATACTGAAAGCCCTGTAGAGTGTAGATGAACAAAATATCTCTTTTTATAAGGCCAATGAGCAAACTCATTCCACAGAAGTAGACAGTAATGTGTGGTTAAAATCTCTGTAGAGAGCTATAAATAACAAATGGTAAGTATTTGTTCTGAACAAACTGAATCTTGACCTCATCTAGCTTTAGGTTTACTGTTACTTTAACCAAGTTGGACTCGAGTTAAGCAGCAAAAGTAAGAGCTTCACTCCTGTAAACAGTGTGTTTGTGGGTATGTGCTGGTGGGTGTGCCGCCAATATCAAAGGTGGAACCTCAGGTTTTGAGCTCATCTTTTGATTCAGAAGCCTGAAGAGGTGACTTATTAACTAGTGAAGGTCAGAAGCAGGTTTGGGGAGCCTGTGTGAGAGCATTAGTGTGAACTAAACTAGAGTTTTTGACCAGTCATGAAAAGCATGAGAAATATCTTGTAGGTAGATGTGATAAGATAAGAGATCTTTATTGTCACTGTTGCATGAACAATGAAAAACTCTTATTTTAGTAGCACACAAAGTAATAAATACAAAATATAATACAACAAATTTTACAATGTACAATTAGCAGCAAGTGAAACAGTCATAAATACTGTGATATTACTATGTACAGATTAGCAGCATGTGAGACATGCATATATACAATGAATTATATTAAAAATGTGGTCTGTAAACATGTGTCATTTGAGAATAAGGTGCTGTGTGGAGTCAGTAGGTTCATAGAAACCAGCTCTAAGCATAACTGGGTCTTAGAGCTTAGGGTAGTGGGACTGCAGGTGATATTTAAATATTTTGGTTACTAGTTCTCAATTATTTTAAATCACATTAGACCAAATAGTTTGTAGGGAAGACTACTGCAAAAGTAACTAGTCATTGCCTTAGAAAGTAATATAGTTATATGTATAGTTACCTTGCTATTTTAGTGAACAGTAGTGGTATGTGATGTATTATGTAATATGTAACATGTAACTACCCCAAATCTACAGAAGATTATTCGATGGGCTTGAAAACTCCAGAAAAAAGCAAGTTCCTTGAATTACATTGAATTTTTTTGTCAAACTAAACAGTAACACCAACTGATTTGAAAATTATTATTGTCTTTATGTAATAACGACTTAGTCAACATATACATCAGATGGCTACTCACTACAGCAATAAGTACTTCTTTAAATCCAAATTTACTCTATATCTTCTACTTTTTCTTCCACTTCCAGTAATTGATGTTACTTAAATTGTCTTTAATGAAATCTTCCATGTAGCAGAACTGACATAAGTGACACTAAAAAATTCAGTTGAGACTTGTGGCATGTTAGAAGTGAAATTACAATTTAACGCAACAAATTTTTGATCAAAGCGTCATGCCAATAAAGCTTTATTGGACATAAAGCTGACTTGAAGAGAGTGACAGATTCTGTCCCAGTTTGGACTGTTTGAAAAATAGAATGTTAGCAGTGAGTCACTTACTTTATTAATGTACAAGAGGGTCATGCAACTACTGATGCCAAAGATAAGTTTGAACATCATAACAGAGATAATACTGTTACTGTATCTGTGTGTGTGTTTTCTGACAGTTGGCTCTTGCCTTCACTTGATTATTGCTGCAAGGTAAAGTACCGTGAATTATTCCATTTGTTCTTAAATAACAGAGGGCAGATAAGAACATGTTGTTAGTCAACGCCTCAGGGCGGTGGACACCTCAGAGTGGAGATAACTGGACTGTGGAGAAGGTATATTACATTACAGCCTCCAAGAGCTCATCTCCCTCGGGACAGGAGCATTAGATAAAAACGTCAAAAAGTCCATCAGTTTGTGTCTTTCCTGGGGTTAATAGATATGATCAGAGGAACAATGTCCATAGACAGCTATGGATAAGACCTCTTGTCACATGCATCTGTTTTAAATGTTGACTAAATCTCGCTAAAAACACTGACAATGTTTTTCTGCTTTTTGCAGGCTGAGGTAAATGTTTATTAGGTAGGCTTATATTCTACATCACAGCTGGAATAAAGGTAGACTTCTCGAAATGTTTATTTTTACGGTGTTCTTTCCTGATTATCACTGGCTAGAGGGTATAGTTTAACCAGCTTATTTACCACACTTACAAAGGATTGATCTGAACTGCACACAGCATGTTCATCTTTGCCAAACCAATCTGTTATATTTTAATAGAAATGCATTTCAACAGGAAAAGCTGGAACAGCAAGACTAAGAATCTACAGCCATGCTAGGCCTAGAGAAGCACTAAACACAAAGTACAGCTGAGGCTGATGGAGATCTTAGTTTGTAAGTGTTTTGTAGGTATTTGGTACTATACAAATAAAAACTTTGATCTCATAGTGCCACTAGATCAAACCTTAAGAGATCTTCAAAGTTACTTACAATTCATCCTGAGGGGATCATGGATGTCTGTACTAAATTGCATAATAATACATTTAACAGTTGTTGAGATACTTTACTCTAAAACCCAACATATCCTAAAGCCTTACGGTAGCACCAGTGGATCATTGCAGGTGCTAGATATAAAGTCAAGGTAATTATGATTCATACTCTGGGAACCAGGATTGTTTGAACCAGTGTTATGTTAATTCAGCCAATAGCTGTCACAGCAGTTTGATAAAAGTCAACCTCACAGTGTCACTAGAGGAAAGGTCAAACGCACAACAAAAGCCAGTGGTATCTGATTTAAGTTGCTATTGTTATATAAGCCAGGACCAAAGTTATTGGCCAACACCAACATTTAATTTCAGGTTCATAGCAAGGTTCATTTGCTGTGTATGTGCAAAGAGTATTTTGACTGGATGGAATATGTCTCAAATTTGCTGCCCCATTTTGTGATGCAGGCCATTAAAGACATCTGGATTTTTGCACATATTGTAAAATCTATATTAGTAGTGAATGTTCCATGACTGACCTTTTGATGAGGTCTTCCAGACCACTTCTCATCTTCTCCATCTCCCCCAGGCTCTCCTGAGTAGATCTGCTGTCACCTTCCAGCCTCCTCCTGCTCTTCTCCAGCTCGCCACGCTGACGACGCTCCTGCTCTAGCTGGTACTCCAACTGAACACAAGCAAGATTATAACAAGGACAAAACATACGATACAAAGATTATAATGTAATACAGCTGCAGAAATTATAGCTCAAGTCAACTGAGGTTGTGAAGGCTAAAAAGGGTACTAATATTGTCTGAACTGTAACTGCCAATACTTAAATATTTAATGCCTGGAATCACTATCTTTTATACTGACCATTTATTACATTTGACAATTTGTATGCATTAAATTACATGTATTTAATGTTTCCCCAGATTTGCCAAGGCCTATTGGCTAACAGGGTTACAATTAAGTCAAATAACCTTAAGTTTCCATTCCTCATATTACTGTCAAATAGTCAGTTCATAACCTTAATATTACTAAAGTATTAAATGTGTGCAGCATGTGTGTTTCTGTTGGATGAAAAGATTAGACCAGTATACTGATGTTCATAAACATATAATTGAAAAGGTCACACCTCTGATGTAGTGATCAGTTAATTGCTGATTATTTGTAGAATTTCTTTTATATGGTAAATATATGGTAAGGAATATGGTAAGCAACATATTTGGTATATTATGGTAAAGACATACTTTCTTTGTGGTGTGAAGCACTTGCGCTCAATTTTGTTGTGTTGCGCGCTAGATACATTCGTACATTTTTGTAAAATTTAATTAACAGTTTTAAAGCTGCACAACATTTGTATTACAATGGATGAATTGACCAAGTTTATGTGAATTAAATAATTCAACCCTGATTGATGTGGCCGTAGCCTAAATCTCACACAAATGTTTGTTGAAAAGTTTTGCACAAATATGCCACAGCATCAAACAGTAGACATAGTAGTTGGCAGACATACAGTCGAGCATTTAGCTGCTAAAAAGCCAGATATTATAAACTACTGGTGGACAGTGAATGACATTCATGTGATGGTAAAAATTACTCCAAATAAATGTTAATGTTGCTCTGTGTCAGATGGATGTGTAAAATAAGCAAATACCTGCTAACACGTTAGCTATAGTATATCACCTTAAAAGGCTTGTTTACAGCTTATTTCCACTGCCACAAGTCAACCAAAACATGCACTAATACAGGTTTTAATTAAATTAAACTGTGAACATGTAACTTTAAATGTGTCTTACTAATAAATTCAATATAATTAATTGACCAAGGTTGCTTAATTAAATTGATTAAGCAGTAACACAACCATGGTCAATTAGCTAGGCCTTAGCTAGCTTACGGTTAGCAATGTCAGCTAATGTTAGCGAGGTTAGATAGACACTGCTGTGTAACTGCCACTACATCAGTCAGCCAGCTGTTACACTACTGTGTTTAAGCATGTCAAATATGAACATTTCAATTCAACTACATTACATAAATGATAAAGGCAACTACATTTACCAGCTAATCGTATGTGCTGTTCTGCACTGTTGTTTCCAGGTGGGTTTATTTGAGTCTGAACCAAAACAGTTGCACTGCTATATGTAAAAACAAAATAATGGGCTGAAAGACACTACAATTGTGAGGGGAAGTATATTTAGGGGTTTGTTCTGTGTGGATTGGAAACTAAGCTAAACTAAGTTAACTTTAAGGTAAGGTATTGAATGAAATATTGTATCTCCTTACATCTTCAGCTTGCATCTGCAGCTTGGTTTTCTCTTTGGTCAGCAAGTTCACTTTCTCCTCTTCGCTCTGCAGGTCCTCGATGGCCTGCTGTTGGGATGAAAAAAGATGTTTGAGCCTGTACTGCACATGTGTCCCAAAATCATGTGATCATCCATCTCATTGCCTCACATCCATCTGTCTGCCACATTGGCGCTAGGAAACAGTTGTTTTGGTTGCAAAGAAGATGTCATCTCCAGTTTGATCTGATGGATCAGAGGTTTTCTCTCTGTCTTTCCATCAACTGGGAACAAAAGCGTTGGAACATTGGTGAATAAACCTCACTGAAACAGCTGTAAGAGCTCCTGTGATGCCAAGACAATTCATCTTGTGTTTTTTTTTCACTAACTTCTCTTCGTATTCTAGACAAAATCCATAATGCCAGACATGTTCAACAAATACTAGGGAGATAATGAGACCTGATGCTCAATTGTTCTCACGTATTACACAATGATGCAGACTGCTACTGTTGGTCAAAGCATCTGAGAGAAATTAGTGAATAGACCTCCTATAGCTGCCACAGAGCCCGATGAGGTTGTTGAGGGTTAAGATTTCTTTAGATTTCACAGCATCTGCACAGAAAGTGTAGTGTAGTGTGTCTGATGGGAAACGTGTATCATGAGTACCACTTGGCATAATGTTAGGCCATATGGTTCTTTTTTCCTCAACTTATGTTTCATTCTTAGCAGTAAGTGAAATATCTCTATACTCTGATAAATGGGACAAGGCGATTGATTACAATGATAAACAGTCCCAAATAAAGCCAAACAGCATCACATGTTGTCTAAGTTTAGTTTACATAGTTTACACAGAGCCTGATATAAATCTTTATTTATGTATGGGTCTGTGGGCTAGAGTAAAGTACATTACACAGAGTAGATGGACTTTGAAAGCAGTACAAAAATAAAAAAAATCACATAGAGTTTGTTCTCTTGCCATGGAAATTCAAAGTTATATACATAAATTATATGATTTTAGCAAAGCTGTTTCTATTACACTATGCTAAGTCTATGTGCTGTGGAGACACAGTTTAAAGCTCTGAAAGAAGCTTGCAAGCAGACCTTGAATCAGATTTTGAGGGGCATTATCTCAGCTTTACCTACATGCCAGCATTCATCAGGCAAAAAGATGCCCCTCAATGCAATATGAGAAATGTACAGGTATGCAGTGTTTTTTAACTCAAACCAGTACATCTGGTGCAACATTTTTGAACATTTGACCATATGCACATATGCACAGTCTTCTAAAAATTACACTTCTAAACTGCAATCACAAGTACAAAGTTGATTCACAAAGATTATGTTTGCTACAAAAACATAATCATATTTGCAGTTAAGCAGACAGGTTTGCCATTTTGTCTTTTAATGTTCTCTCAGCTTGATAGAATTGCAATACAATATTGCTGTAATGACCTTTTTAATAGTTTATCACTGCATACTGTACAGATTTTCTGTCTTGATGCGTCAACCTCGTGGCAACAGCTTAAGCGGTACAGCTAATAGAGAAATATTCACTGTGCCCTCACCTGGCTGAACTCCACCAGATGTTCTTTCTCTTTCTGGAGCTTCTGCACCGCCTCGTTTTTCTGCAACAGCTGCTCCGATAGCTTTCTCACCTCACTGTCTGATGACTGTGGGAGAAAAAGTAAGTAAAAATAAGCAAATAAATATTCTCAGATTGTTAATCTATACAGTAGAATAAATTATTCATTCATCTGAATCACCAGAAATCTGTTACATGTGCATCATTTCTCCTCATGTCAGATATAGTCCTAATTCATCTCTGCTAAAAGCTCCCTGTCTGCGTATATTAATGTTTCCTCTTGGGCAAGCAGCCATGATAGTTCAGACTTTTCATCCACACCATAAAACAATGATCTGCTTTCATGACAGAAACAGATGCCATCAGTTTATGGACATCAAAGCTTTATATTTGCATGCGGAATCATGGCTCCTATTGAAGACATGAGGACCTAATGAGACAAATGTGATAGTTTACAATATGTTGAAGAACTAAACTGCAAACATCTTTCCTCACATTGTAGATGTATATTCTTCAAAAAGTCTCATACTGTGCTATGTATATGTGTTATGGTATTCAGCTCACATCTTGTCCTCCTTTGGATCAAACACATGTCCAGCCGTAATAACAGCATACCACAAATATAACACAGTAATTTTTTTTTCAAGCCCCGTGTCAACTCTGCTATCATACAGGTCTTGTCTTGTTGCATTCATCGTGCCACTCACATTTCTCTCATTTTTACCAAGTGCAAGATCACTTAGCCAAGAAAACCTTGATATAACCAGAGGATAAAGTTCTTAACTTCATGACCCAGACCAAATTAATCTGTGTCAATTTACAGAGGCTAATTCAACAACATCTCTTGCCAGTGAAAAGCTTTTTTTCCATCTTCACTTACGGTGTGGCAAGTACAGTGCATTCTTGTGGCATTCCTGAACTATGATAGCATCTTAATCCTTTAATACACCTCACTGAAATAGATAAAGGAATTTAGTGAGGGGCTGTAAGGGACATGGCAGAACAGACACTGCTTGTTAGTGTTAGAGATGGTGCTTCATCGTGCCATGGAAAAAGTCAGCGCCTTAAATGGCTCATGCAATAATCGTCAAGCAGAAAAGCACATAAAAAGTAAATCTACTGCACTATGACAGTGTTCAATAAAGACACAAAGTAATGTTGGCTCTAAATGTTTGCGTGTTGGTAGTTTAAGCACATTGTATTTGTCTGTACTTTTATGAAGATCAGATCAGGTTTTAAGACAAACTGATGCAGAAACCCAGTTTCTGTTCCAAAAATAAAACTCCAGCTTGTGGCACAAACTGCAGTCAACTCAGATGAAAATAACTTCTTTTCATCAAATTTTCATCAGCTTCTATTTTCTTTTATGTGGGCTTTGGCGGCTGGACTGTAAAAGAATAATTTTCAGGGGGACGCAGTTGAGTCCGCTTACTGCTAGTCAATAACCCTAAAAGTCCAGTGGTGCAATAGCGATTGAGAATGGTTGAATTAATACTTATTTTGAGTTCCTCGTGAACAGAAATGATTTTCTTATTTTCTAAACCACATAAAGTACTTAAAACTGAATAGGGGAAAAGCTGATTTTAATAATCATTATCTTCCTAATCTTCTACATTCGAACTTCAAAGAAACATTCGTCACAAGTTTTGGGTAATAACACACTCATTTACTTTCTTGTGAACAATTAGATAAGTAGATTGACACCAACACTTCCACCACCTTAGATGCTGGTGGTTGCCTCCATCTTCTAGAAGAGATGTAGAATTATTTACATTATCCCCATTCATGTATGCATTGAGCGGAGAGGTTCAACTGGAGGAGGTTGATTGTCCATGGGTCCAAAGACATGTAAGTGTAAGGATGATGCGGACAATAACGTTCTACCTGCTTGGCCTGCGCAGCCGCAGACAACGCACTTTCCAGTTCGTCCAGATCTCGTCTGAGGTTGCCGCACTCGGCCTCCAGCCTGTCCCTGTGGAGAGCTAGTTGCACTGAACAGGCCTCCTCCTCTTCCAGACGGTCTGACAGGCCTGACAGCTGCCGCTCCAGCTCACGCCCGGCCTTCTCCAGCTGGGCACAGCGCTGCTCGGACACCTGGGCGCTCTCCTGCTCCTGGAGGTTGACAAACACAAAGTGTTAGGTGTGGCTCTAACTCAGTTCACTGACTGTTGTGTTATATAATGTTGTTATGTTGCATTGAGTCTTTAAACCCTGGTAAACCTTGCACGTGTAGTTTTTAATTACCTTTCTATCAGTCTCTATTTTTTATGCTTCTTAAAACACTTACAGTTACATTTCAGAGATGCCAATTTCAATATATTTTTAATTTGAACTTAACATGGTCAAACTAAACTGTAAGTGTATTGTAGTATTGGGGAGGAAATTAATTAGTTAACAGAGTTAAAAGAAAAAATAAGAGTGAGGTAAAATGAGGTAACAAAAACAGAGAATTAGTGAAAGGATAAAATGTAATATAGAGGGATTAGCTCAAGCAAAGTCAGTTAGTCCATACAAAGGGGAGCTTACCGTGGGTTATGCCACAAGATTAAACTTATCCTCCTTCATGTCAGGAGAAACCATGCCTTTGTTAGTCTGCATTAATATGTGATACAGTGCCGCTGAGTGTTGACCAGATAAACAAGTTCTACCAAACACCAGATTGCTTAGTCAACAACCATCCATTACAACAGTAAAGGGACCCGCCTGTGAAAGCCTGCTCTGTTTACTATTACTTTATTATGGACCAATCATCATGGGCAAGACATCTGGAACGAGCTAATAGCATACCCAAATATCTGGGCATTTGTGAAATGATCAGGCGACCACATTTCCATCTGCATTTATTTCAATTAAAGAACTTGGTTTGGGTTTGCTCCCCGAGTCTTTGAAATGGACAGAATTTTCTTTCTTGTGCTGAGCTGTTTGAAACTTTAACACTTTCCTCTAGTCACTATTAAACAGGTGTTAGCAGCTATGATTGGAAGACAGAATTAATGACATACTAAAAACACAGAGGCTGATACCTTAATGAAAAAAACAGATCAATAGCTAAAGGTAAGCCAGTTGTTAGCATATTCTTACAAGTAGTTACTATTAGCACTCAAAAAATGCAGTACACTTTATCAGACAGAACACAGACTAGAATAATTAACACTGGCTTTCCCTAAACACATCATTGTTGCTGTTTTAAACATGAAAAGTAGATTTCTGAATGTACAGGGGGAAAACGACCTGTAGTTTATGCATGCATTTAAAAAAAATTTCAGGAGTGAAATTCTGCGCTACTGCCACCTTGTTTCTGGTGACTGATATAACTGTCATCAAATTGTGTTTTCAGATTTATACGCACTGGACGCCATTTTGGAAACGCACTGTTTTAACCTGGATGGAGAGCCAAAACCGAGAGGAAAAAGAAGAACCAATTAGGATAAGACTGGTCTATTTCTTTTATGACAACTTTCTCAGTGTTGGTGAGCGTGAAACCATTGACGTGTACTCATTTTCAGGGTTAGCGAGAGAGTTACCACTGTGACTCAAATGCAGGTGACACTTGCCAAGTTAAGCTACAGCTACAGTATGTTAGTAAGCTACCTGCAGACCTTCAAAAAACAGCAGTAAGAAAAATTCTAACTGCTCATACTTTGACCAGTGATTTAGGTTTTCCACTAAGCTAACACTCTTGACCATTGGTACCAGTTACCTACAGCTGCTAATCTGTGCTCCAGGGTGGTGCTATAGCTGTCCCAGTCCAGTTCTTCAGGTTCTGCTTCTGGTTCTGGGCCAGTATTTGCATCATTTCCATTGGCCTCCTCAGAGCCATCAGAGAGGGAGTGGCAATGCTGAAGATGCCTCACAGACATCATCTTGATGATACTTCCTTCAGTGTCTTGCTTTGCAGACTTTAATGATGTAGCAGCTTGCCTGTTTGTACTGACTGCTCTTCTGTCCTTTTGCAAAAAAGGCTTAATGGCTTCTTTTCCCTCTTCCTTTGACTGGTGTACAGCTGTTCTGGTTGTTCCAGGTGGGTTTCAGCAGAACAAACAGCAGTAATTCAAACACAGGAAGATCTCCGGTGTGTAAGCCCCGATCCTCTTTCTCACAGCATGCTCACAGATCTGCTTCTGTTTCTTTGCCTTCCTCACACTGCTTAATCTGTCAGCCTTCTTTTTCTCAAACCTCTCTCTAACTCATTTTTTCTTCCCCCTCTTGCTGTTTCTCATCTTTCAATCAAGTATTCATCTACATTTCATTTTAGGGTGTGCTGGTACATGCTACTGAAATCCAAACATTCCTGTATATACTTCTAGTCTGCCCACACACTGCCACTGCCACTAGTAACCCTATGTACGCAGCCAGTGCTCAGTGCACAGTGCGCTCCTTGGCTGTGTTCACCCACTTCTCTTGTCTTCTTTCTCCACTGTAGTCTCCTCCCCCAGAAACAGGTGGCTGTCCACAGCTCCAAAGGTGTCCCACGGGGATGCTGGTCGGTGTAGGATGTCAGTTCAGATAATCCTTCAGTGTTGTGCTGTTATGGTGCAGAAAAGCAGCCCTCAGCTGTAGCATCAAAGCCACGCAAGACAAGAAAAGACAAGAAAACAAGGGCAATGTTCCAGAGTCAAAAATGCTCTTTCTCCTCGCAGTCTACATTATAATTGATATAAATGTCTTGTGCGCCCACGCCCACACGGTCCCCCACAATGTCATGGCATTCATTTTAGCAAGAACAACTAATCGGATTATGCATTAGATTCAAGTGTGGATGTTTGTCTTGAATGAAGCCACAAAGACTGATACAAAGACCAGACTATGCATTTTCCATATCTACATGTATGTTAATACTGGGCAGGGCTGCAAAATGGACTGAAGATTTAGAACTTGGATAATCCCAGTGGCAACTAGTAAGAACAACAGAATATAAATACGGACATTCTAATTGAGAAAATATGGGAATTTAAGGCATGAATTAAAATCTTATAATGCTAATTCTTAACAGTAACTCTAAGCTACAGCTGACAGAACTTCTTTTCAGAGCTTTCAGCAGGTGAAATTTGCTCTGTCATCAAAAATTTGATGTCCAGTGTTCCCATTATCCCCTGTACTTTTAGGAAGTCTCACTAAAACTCAACATAAAACATTCTACTCAATGTCCACTGCACATGTAGTTATCCACATCATCAGAAACTGGACAGAGAGACCATTTGTCTCACAAGTTTTGACTATATACAAATTCCAACACATTCATTTGACATTTGATAGCAATAGAAATTATCACCAAAGATTATGGAAATAAAACCTTTCTAAACCCCCTAAAACTACAAAAACACACTAGAAGAGCACAAAAGTGGACACAGTTATATGAGCAAGGATAAGCCCTCTGCCAATGCCACTGAGCCATGGAGGACATCCAGCCACCTCAAAAAAAAAGGAAAACACTGGATTTCTGAGAATTCCAATTGTTTTATTTTGACAATGTGGTCTGGGTTCTTGTACAGGGAGGCAGCACAGAGCGATCTCTTCATGAGACTCCCACTTGAGCTGGAGAAGTCTGAGACACTGAGCCCGCCCAAGGCTGTCCAACACCAACCCTCTCATATCTGATAAGTGAAACCTTTCAGTGGATAAGATATAGAACCAATTCAAATACATAGCCTTCCTGGTTTTCATTATACCACCTCCAAGGCTTGGAACAAAAACACTGTAAAGAAATCCAATTTACTGTTTACACTGGTGTTTATATTTTGTTCATTCATTCATTCATTCATCAAGAGATCTGAATTGCAGTTGTTATGGATTAGGGTCACAAGGGCATGTAAGAACATGGTTACTGTACGTGAAAACACTGCAGGAAAGCCCTGTGGTTAGATAGATGATCTTTGACAAAGTTCAACCTCTTAAATGAAACCCATATTTCCCCAAAGTCCCTAATAGTGCCCTCATAACATGGAAAACCTGGCATTTAATTTCCAGATGCCTTTTAACATACTAAAGGGAAGATGAGTGATAAAACTGAAGCGAAGAAGAGGTTCCGGGTTCAGCAGCTAGCTCCGGATGCTTTTAACTCAAGATATTTATCATGGAGTTCATTTAACATATTAGCTGCCAAGGTATATGTTGTGCCATAACAATAACACTAACACTGATAATTAGAGATGCACCGATTGCAATTTTCTTGGCCTGCAGATTCTGATTCTGGCCGATTCCAATTTCCTTTCTTTCTAAGAACTATAACTGAAGCATTAGTATTTTTGTAACGTTTCTTTAATGAATAATTTAATTGTAATACAAATCTATTAACTATTAAATAACTTTTACATGCTCCATCTTTCTCTCTCATTTGAACAAATCCCAAAATAAAAATGCTCCAGGTTACTGGATCCCGTCAACTGGTCATGGCTGATCAAGCTTAAAACCGGCCAATCCTGATCTCCACCCAATCAGTTGGGGCATCACTACTGATAATGATTATAACTTGATCACTGGTAATTAGTTTCTCAAAATGTGAGGGTGTACTTTCCATCATGGACGCAATAGGGCAGAGTTTAGTTAAAGCTAACGTACAGTATATGAAACTTAAGCAAGTGATACCTTGAGACTCAAGATCAATCCACTTTTCTCCCCAGCCTTCCACCTCCCTGCTATACTATGCCCCGCTAAACTTTGCCCAGCACTTCAACTAGTTGTTATAAAATTACAATAAATGAGAATGCTGCAGAACTTGTCAACCTAATGCTTACTATGGTTGCATTCTAACATGCTGACAATGAGTAGTGATGAATAGTGCTAGTCCGCTGATGTTTAGCAGGTTTAATGTTTAGTAATAACAATAATAATTAATACTTTATTAATCTCCTTGAGGAAATTCCTTGTGGAAAGGCTGCCCCTTTGAGGCACACTTTGACATGTGGCCAGGAATTGGGGGGGAACTGGGAAGCGAACCACCTGGGAAGCGGGGTTCGTAGACTACTGCCGACCACCCTACCTACTGCACCACAGTCGCCATTGAATATTTAGTTCAACTAAGAACAAAAACTTGACTTTATGATAGAGAGACTAGACTTTCACCCAAAACCCACCTCATCTCTCATCACCACTTTGTTCATACATGCATTTGTTTCCTTGCCAATGTCCTTGAAAATCAAGTGAGTCTTCCTTTCCCTAGCCCCCTCACCTTCCTCTCTCTTCCCCTCTCCACCCTCATTCATCTTCCCCTGTCAGTCTTTTGTCCCACAGTTTGCCTTGGGCCCCAGAAACTTCAGTCCAGACTGAAGGTTTTTCCACATGCAGAACTGGGGAATCTGGACAGCTCTGCAGGAACACTCCACATTTATTTCCCATTAGCAGTAATTGAGGGGTAAATAGTAGACTTTACTCTGTTTATATCCATTTGTACCAAAGTTTGTTGGAACAACAGTAGAAGTCTTTTCTTTTCCCCTTTTCTTTTCTCCTTTTTCTTGCAGGAGTAATTCTCATTGAGTTTTATTGTTGGTTTTTATTGGTGTGTTTGTTCAGCACTGCTCAATCTGAGGAGTTAATCAAAAACAGTGGGTGGTACCGTCACATTTTTTCTGAACTTTACCTTGCCTGGCACTTTTTCGAATGACAATATACAGCATGTTGATGGCAGTATCTGTCAGCCATTACACTAGTCCAGACAGAAATATCTTAAAAACTATTGTATTAATTGATTTGCAAGGACATTTTGTACATACAGTAACTAATAATAGTTAATAATAGTAACAGCTTTAGCATGGGAACAAATGCACATATACTCGTCCATGAGGACATGTCAAAGCGTGACAAGCATTTACGACAATGGTGTAAATGTGAATTACACTCTGTAGAGGTAGCCAAATAGCAAAATCAACTATATACACATTTGATTTCCATTGTGGTCATACAAACTATCATACAACCTAGTCCTGATAGAGTACTGTTACTTAAGCATTTAAAATAAGTATTCTAAATAATGTCAGACGCTCAGACAGTGTTGGCCCAACAAGGCGTTATGCATTATGGCTGATTAAGGAACAGGAATTCATCGTAACCCTGATGACAGCCTCCCTCCAGCCTCAGCAAACGATGGGTTAATAAGGAACGAGACAAACTTCCCCTGGAAAACTGGAAAGCATCCTACAGTCAGCAACAGCACTAAATAGCTCTGACAAGGGGTCACATTTCCCACTGCAGTCAAATCAGAAGGGCTCCAAGGCAAGAATTATGCTGGCTGATCTGTCTCCTCCACAGATTAACTTCATTATTTATGGCTGGGTAATCTAAGCAGGGAATAAAAGACACAGTTGGAGCCAGAGCACACCTGGTGATTTAGATTTTAAAAAAAGGTTATTTTTGTGTGTAAAAAGGTTGTAAAAAGCCAAATAGTGGTTATAGGCTTTAACACTTCTACTGAATTTAAAGACTTAATAAAATAAGTATCTGGGAGAAAGTGGGTTTAGAGGACAAAGAATTGCAGTGATTATAAACCCACTTTAAGCCACTTTTTACACTGACTTGGTATATGAGTACAGGAAAAGAATAAGTGAAGGTTTTTCAGACAGTTACGGGATGATTATCTAACAAACTGTTCAGATGATACCTGCTAAAGGTAACTGTATTCCGAGACACATACATAGATCAACAGTGACACATGAGGTTGTCATATACAGACAGCAGTAAAATACTACAGTCCAACTCCTTGAAGTGGTTTATGATGTGTTCCATCGAAGCTGCCTGAAGAGTCTGCTAAGGCACTCAGCACTAGTAATGACCAAATCCCACGGGCAACCCAGGAGCACTTTCCACAAACATTGGCAGCAGCAAAGCCGAGCCACACTCTAGCACTAAATCTTCTGCCTCCGGGACAGATTCACTCCCCCACAAACTCACTTTCGGAAAATGAGACAACCACTCTAACAAAGTGATGACTATCATCAACATAAAAGTTATCTTGAAGCACTTAAGCGAGTCTCTGAATGAAGCTGCAATAGAAAGCAGTTATTTTGCTTCTATGGTTTAATTCTTCACCTGCTCAGGGTAGTAAAGCTATATACTGAACTGCAGAATTTCAAATGAGGCTAAAGGGTAGGAGTGTTTTATGCAAATTTTGGTATTTAGCCTTTTCTCAAAAAGGTTACTTCCATAAATATTTATGATTTTAAGGTTATAAGTAAGGCTAGTGTTAATATATGTCTTTCGTTGAGCAACTTATTTTGTTCAGCAAAATAATCAAGTTCAGAGTTCACTTGCCACTTTTGCCACAGGTTAGCAAACCGTTGACTTATAGCAGACACTGACTTTAGCATTCGTTTGCAATTGTTTTTGTAGACCTTGGAATCATGTAATTGAGTGGTCACTCACTCTGTATTGATCTCCACCAACTCTTGAGGGTAATATTTGGCACTTAAGATGCTAAATGCTACAATGGTCACTAGCTAGTTGCTAACTTTGTTTGCTGTAAGGTGCTGGACACCTAACAGGTAGTTTACCAGCCAGTTTAACTGCTCACCTGCTGTGGCTTGAAACCAGGTCTATGAGAAAAGTGAGAGTGATTGAAAACAGTAAAGTTTTGGACCATACAAATGAAAGATGCTAAAAAGCTCTGTAAAGCTAAACAAGCTAACAAAAATAGCAAAGTCTGGTTATAAATCTTTGTGGGCTGGTCACCACATACAACTCTTTTCATCTTATAATAGTAATTTAGTCTTTTGTTCATAGAAAAATATTGGTTAGTGCAGCTTTAAGTTATCATTAAAATGGATAATAACTGGAATGGACTGTTTTTCAGATGTTTAATATCAGCAGCAGACTCAAATTTCAGTGTTTTCAGTAATCAAATGAAATGTGCTGTATTTATGGCTTGAATACTTCTAAGCAAGAATGCAGGTTTGTATTTCTCACAATAAAACTTGTGATAACACCTCCTCCCAACCAAGTCGGATGTGCTAGTCACACACAGTCCTCCTCGCAGTAAAGCAGTCAGTCAGAGTACAGTGTGCCTCAGGCCAAGAAACAGCATGGTGCCTCACAACGCTATGACAGCAGTCTGTGTAGAAAACCCACTCTGTAGTTGCTCTCTCAATAAAATGATCAGCTGGAGAATGGTCAACACAGCAGTAAAAACCCACAGCATTGAAACAAGCTTGAACACAGTGACTGCCATGGTGGCTGCATCTCTCTCCCCCTTTTCTAGGGTATCATTATCCACTTAATTTCATCCACCCGGGGTTGGTATAATGACCAGGTTCAAAATCCCTTATCAAGCAGAAATTCTGACTTAATCACAAATCATGTGAGTTCTAGAGTATCAAATAAGTGAAACAAAAGTGAAAAGACATTTTTTCAAAGGGAAAAAACGAGAAAAGAGAATGAGAGTGAGAAGCGGATGCAGCAGAGCAGAGCAGCACACTTACAGCTTGGTATTTGGTGGCCACCTCATTCTTTTCCCTGTTGAGCTGAGTGTTCTGCTCCTCCAGCTCGCGGACCTTGGAGAGGAGTCGGTCACTCTGCTCTATGGCTCTCCTCAGCTCCTCTCTCTCCCTCATCCCTGCCTGCTGTGTTTGAATGTGCTGCTGCAATGACAGAGAGCCAACCTGGATGACTCTCTTTCTCTCTCACACGGACACACAAGCTAAAATTCACACACACACACACACACAAGCACGTAGAAAGCCTGATGTTTCAGCTCGGCTGGCTGACTGACTCACTTTTGTTCACTCCTGTCTAGAGTATGGACTGTACCTCTTCTCTCTCTCCCCTCTGTTTTCAATCCACATCTGACACACACACACACACACACCAACACTCTGTCAAAGAGCTTTCCTCTCTAAAAAACATCCACATTCACGTATGAATACACACATATGTGCCCACACTTCCCCCCCTCTCAGCAGACTGGACTCCTGCTGGTCTTCTTTTACTAAACCAATATAAAACATTTGTCTGTGGTTGCTGCATTGCTGCTGAGTGTTCAGGAGCCATAGAGGAAAAATTATTTTCCTCTCTTTCTGCCCTGAATTCTAAGAAGTTTGCAGCATTCTGCCAGGCAAAGTAGATGACAAAGCTGCAACACTTGGCACTGTAATATAAATATACACTACTCACAAAAAGTTAGGGATATTCAGCTTTCGGGTGAAATTTCAGGATGAACCTAAAATGCACTA
>JAUMHL010000012.1:3107753-3139129 GCA_032362345.1 Sandelia bainsii
GCTGCCATCAACAGGCACAATTTGAGGACTGGCTTGGCTGTGGATGGCCAGACCAAGACGGAAGAGGTGCGGCCCCAAGGAATACACACACTTCTCCTCCCTCCTGCCTAAAGCCACACCACCTTCTGACAGCAGTACAAGACAGGGAGACAGACTAGCAGCCTCCAACAGAACAATGTGAAGCCCCCACCTACACACACCCACACCTCATCTCAGAAATGTGCATTCCTGTGGCAGGAAATAACGCTCCAATGTGGGCTAATTTGCAACCAAAATATGTCAAACATAATTTACAAAAAACATCAGTATATCTGTATCACTGAAGTCTACATGTGTGTAAAACTACTGGTAGCTGAGAAAAGGGGGGAATCTGTGCATTTTGCATAAAAAGAAACTTGTGAAACTTGTTCATTTGAAATTTCACTTGGATAAATACCCAGTAGTATTTTCAGCAAATAGCACAGTAAGTACAGTTTCAAGTTGATCACAGTGCAGCCAGCTTTACGTACCTTATGCATCATTAATCTACAACAATACATCAAAGTTCATTAGCCAATCACATGTTTTGTAAAATTATGTAAAAAGTTACTACTAGTAACTAGAGCAATAAATAAAAAAAATAGCAGAATAGTAGTAGTACAGAATATGAGTATAAAACAAGCTATAGAATATAATATCTAAAAGCATAATAATAAACATGGGTTGGGCCCCCATGCTAGGGGCTGTGTGAGGTTGAATTTAGACAAAAAAAGCAACATGCTAATGTTAGCCTGCTAACATGCTCACATTAACAATGCAAACGTCAGTGTTTAACAGCTATATATATTTTATTATTTCCTGTGTCTTAAGTGTTTTTTAAGTGGATACAGGGTGGGAACAATGAAGTAAACACAGGAAAAAGATCCTGTTCTGTTCCAGAAAAGTTGCTATGCAACATGAAACGACTGCACATAAGCTTATAACCGCAGTTTTGAGCACATTTGCTCATAACTATGTACTTTCAGAAGTGTAGTCTGTTGTAAAATAATAATACTGGGTTGAGAGTTAATGACAGCAGATTTAATTATAGTAGGAGGGAAGTCTGGGTATCCCTGCTGAAGCTGCTGCCCCCGCGACCTGATCTTGGATAAGCTGATGAAGATGATTTTTGATATTGATACTCACCTGGTTCTGTTGTAAAATGGTTGTTTTTTTAATCATCATCTTGGATCTATTCAAGGCTACATGCTACATGGCCCGCTACCGTTTTTGACCATTCAACGTCGCAACTCTTTTATCTCTGAACCAGACTAGCTGTGATCGCTAACGTTAGCCGATAAGCTAGTGAACTACATCAGCTAATGTTTGACACTTTATGAGTCACAGTATAATGTAGGTAGTCTAGTGTAATATCAATTTGACAACATTATTTTATCAGAGCAGCTATTATTCTGGAAATGATTTAACTTACATGTATTGACAGTGAGGTTTAAGAAAGAGTGGTGGGGTTGAACGGCAGGTAATAAAGTACAAGCATACTACTGTCACACTGTTCCAGGTGCCTAAAAATAACCATTACAAATTTAATAAAGCTGTCTCACATAACCTGGATGTTGTACTGCAAGATCTGATATTTTGGTGCAAAAGACATATGTTGTCTGGGAACATTTTATTGATGACTATGTTTAGTGTCAGTGTATTTGTAGCTTGTCATTTACATAAATTATTAAATTAAAATAAAACACATTATTATTATGTTATCTAGAAAATGTAATCTGCTTGCAATTATGTTCCCTATAAAAAACATTCTTATGGTTGCAGTTTAGTTGTAAAAAAAAAAAGTAATTGTTAGGGGACAAAGTTGCATCTGGTTATAGATCAATTCAAATTTGGATTTATGATGAACAGTGCAAAGATCATCAAATTGATTTTAATTAGTATTTTGGGAGTTTGTGGATCAGTTGCTGTTTTAGATGTAAGGTGTCATTTTGGTGTAGTGTGTACTGCAGCTGTCAATGCGAGGTTTTATTCAAGAGCTTTTAACCATAGTGTAAAATAATCTCCATGTGAAACCTTTTTGTCCTTTAATGGAGACTAAAGAAGACACACTAAAAGAAGTCAAAGACTTCTACAGCACCATAAAAACAATGGAACAATTGCAGGTTTCACAACCAGAGAAAATCTGCCAAGGCAGTGTTTTGTTAAACCCTGTGAAATCAAATTATTCATGTGGAATTAGCAGGTCTTTGAAGATCTTCTTAAAGTAATAAGCTCCTCTTAACTATAGAAGCCTTCCACGGTGTTTTTCATTTCGCTGCTTATCTGTCTGCGTGTGTCAATGTGTTAGTTAGTCGTCTACTCACCAAAGATCTGTGACATCCTTTGGCCGCGGGTTTGAGCCAGTCATGCACAAAATGAAACATTCAATTTGCAACAAAGGGAAAATGACAGCAGAAGCTAATTCGTCTTGTTTAATCTTGGTGGTATGAAGGGAACAGGTCATTTAAGGTTGGAATCCTGGGACTTTTGCAGACTTACTGTCTGACAGGGGATCAGATGACAGTTGGTTTCTGGCTTGTGTTTCGCAGAGCGCCAAGTCAGCCTGGCTTCCTCTAAGTCGGAAGTCAGCATGTGTGCGGAGCTCATGAATTTGACCTTGTGCTCATGAAAAACGTACTGTGTTAAAGTCAGTCTATTCTTTACCTGAAGTATTACCAAGCAGCGTAGCACCCACTGCAGCTCATATTCACATTTCAGTTTAAATGTAGCTTGACATTAAGGTGTTTCTTTCACACCTTAATGAATACCCTCACATTTTATTTAAAGCTGCACTAATCAAGATTTTTACACCAAGAATGGATGACATAACTATGTGTAATGTGATGGGGGTCACTTTTAATAATGAACCTACAAAGAATGATGTCCTGAATCTGCAGTACCCTCAGTTTTATAATAATTTTTTTCACTGACGTCAGCAAGTCAGGCCAACTTTGTTTTGGCAGCCATATTGGAATTGTCACTGACTAAAATGCAGTGCATAGTTATCTGAGCACACTGGGGTATCATGTGACCTGGTGACATCACATGAAAAGACTCAATAGAGAGCTGAAGTCATTGCATTATGTCCAGATTAGCCTCTGTTCCGTTAGCACCAGCAACTCAATGCAGTCCCCCGTTAAGCATTTCTGTCATAGCTTTTTAGCATAGCTCTGATCAGCTACAGCTACAGGAACCTTTAATTCATTTAACTAAATGGACAATAACACCAAGAAAATCTGTCAAGGTCCAAAAGTAATTAACTGGACACAAATAAAAATGCTCTTGTCACAAACTGATGTCTGTGACTTGTTTTATAATACAAATTTGCCATGTTTTTTTTAATTTTATCATCATTATTCTCTAAAAAGCCTTTTAGCCTTTTTAGGTCCATTGTCCTAGTTCTCAAATGTGAACTACAGTTCCTTTCCCTTGGAAGGTTGTCAACATGTTATTCATATTAACATTACAACGCCATATGATGACCAGCAGGTGTGAGTTTTAGCTTGTTGTGGAGTTTGGCCCCCAAGTGGACAGAACAGAGGTTACCAGAGCTTGAAATGTGGTATCTTTTTTTTTGGTATGGATATCAATGGAAACCTTTAGTGTAACATGATGCAGTTTCTGTTCTGTCGAGCAGGCAACATTCTCAATCACATTCGCCACAACAACCCCAAAAATTAATCAGTTTCCAGTTTGAATAAGTTCAGAAAAAACATTTTAAGATCTTTTATGCACAGATGTACTTTGTCAACTAACACTCTCACTTTCAATTCTAACATTATGGCTCGCAGTACGTGAAAAAAAATGGGAGCACTTTAAAAGTGACACAGAAAAATTGCTGATCGTTTCCCAGGCCTTTTCCAAACCACCCCTTGCCTTCCCAACGACTAATGACCTAACACAAGCGGTAACATCAATCAAACCATTCTTTCCATACACTTTTGCACAGCACTTGTTTCTCTGAGAGCTTTTCAGATGTGAGAGGAATTGCTTTGTTGCACCCTTAACACTTAACACAGCTTATCTTTGGCAGGGTGCCATGTTCGAGAGAAAGCCACCTACTGCTGCAGGGAAGAAGCCAACGGGTGGTCGTCCCATGCCTGCCTGGACATTCAAAGACAATCCTGCTGTGAATCCATCACCATAACCAAAAAATGATGTGAATCCATAAATCGTAGCTTAAGCAGACATGCAGTTAGAGTGTACCCTTTGTGTTTGAGATACCTCTGGCAACGTTTGCCAAGACAATTAGGGGATGTAATCTGATCCACCTGCCTTGCTTTGGGCTAAATACACAAAACGGTAAAGCACCGAGTTGCTCATGTCAGAACTTAAAAGCAAACTTAAATCAGGATGGTAAGGCGCAGTGAAAAATGCTTTTCCATGAAGTAGCAGGATAATCACTGGCTTTTACCTGTTAATTGTAGTCATCCACCTGCCTTCTATCAGAGTGTAATTATAGAGTTTGATTTGTTGTGTATCTACCCACTAATGTAAGAAGTCCCTCTACGTGGCTGGCTTTTGGTGCAGATCTGGGATCAGTCGACCTTCACTGAAATCTCAGCCAAAGAAGAGAAGAGGCCAATTCTGATCTGGAATCACAGTCCTTAGGGTTTATCTCTGCTCCCTATGTCTTGCTGTGGCTTGCTCGTTGCAGGCTGTCTGCCTGTGCGTGACACATGTTTATGGAATTTGATTAATTAAAGGTTTGAGTTGGGAGCTGAATTTTGACATCAAGATTACAACTTTGGCATAAAAAGAGGGTTTTCCCTTGTTATCAGCCGTCTATGTGCATCCAGTGACACTTCACACACGATGAGGTCTAAATTCACAAAGGCAAGACAGGGATCACACTGTAACACACACGAGACAGTGCCACTCTGTCTGTTTAACATGAATCCACAGCCAGCAGCCAACAGCCTGGTTTAGCATAAAGACTGGAAACAGGGAATCTAGCATGGCTCCATCTGCAGACAATTTCAGTGATTTCAGTTCAATTAGTAAGTTTTGGAGCCTGCTCATTTATTGTAATTTCCTAACGACTACCACCTAAAGTGCTTTGCAGAGTGTAGCAGAGTAAGGAGAGAAAAGACTGGATGGAGCAGAGTCTCATGCTAGCATTAGTTTAAATTGTATATTATAGCTTTAAACGTGGTAAATGTTAGTGTCTAAGGCTTGGGAGCAATGATGTCATGACCAACCAGCAGGTAGCCCTTGCCATGCAGTCAGTCAGCATTGTTCTTGTAACTTCTCTCGTAGTATTCTTGCTCTTCAGGTGATATTATTTTGTGACAAACATGGAGTGTGACCTCTGTAGAGGAAGATGGAGATGTCAAGGACAAAAATCTGATGAAGAAGTCCAGCAAGGACCTGGACCTGGCTCAGCGGCAGCTGGCAGCTTCATCTGAATGCCAAGTTGATTCTATCATAGTCCAAATAAGCTTGATCAGGAATAGTCTTTGTGGAAGCAGCCAAGAAACCACTTTTTATGTTTTTTAGTTGTTATGTAAAAACTGTGAAATAAATATATATGAACATCACAACATTGCTAAAAAACTAATCCAGTGGTGGCCTAAGACTTTTTTGTAGGAGCTGAAAACTAAAACATAACTAAGTTTTATTTACTTAAAACTGTTCAACTGTGCAAGACATTTGTAACACACCACAAACACACATTATAGGTTGATTTATCCTGCTAAAATTAAACTGCTTTGAACTTAGTTCAAATGATACTGTGTTTAATTGAAAATATAATAAATGTGAAATAATAATAATTATGCATAATTCTGTGGTATATAATGCTAATAAGCAAATCAGTGATCATATATATCATATAAACATTATAGTTGTTACACATCATCATGTTAGCGTTGCCATTGTAATGCTTAGCATTAGTGTATAATGAGAGCTGCATTTACCAAAACATTGAACTATGTTGATTTAACGGCCTGAACTAAGGATTTGACTTAGTGGAGCGTGGATATGCATGACTGAGCAGCTGAAGAAAGTTGTATATATTATAAGGCTGAGAAAGGTCTTAAGCCAGTGTAACACTGTTTGTGATGTATCTTGTGTATGTGTTTATGTGTAGAAACAGCTGGAAAATATGGAAAGTGGCACGTCTGGAACTTAACATGGAAATTTGAAGATGTGTAGAATAGATGTTTTGTGGATCTAAAGCTCAAAAACAGTGTTTTTCTTGAAGACATTTGTCGCCCCCCAGTGGCTAAACATACTATTGACCAAACACTCTCACTCTAGATCCACTTAGTAGCAGTTCTGGAAAACATTTCTTTTCGGTCTATAAATAATTACACAAACCAACTGGTATAACATAAAAGAATAAAAACAAAAAAGAAGTAGTTTTATGTAAGAAGTCCTTCCAGTATTGAGATTTTTCCATTTTTGTTCCAACATAAATTATATGTTTCCATTTTACTTATTATATTTGCCCAATTCATTTGCAATTTATATTTCCTTTCTTATTCCTCTGAGCTCTGTATATATTGTTCATCCATGTTAACTGAGCAATATATACAGAGCTCAGAGGAATATATATATTGCTCATCCATGTTACCTGAGCACCGTTCTCGACCATCACACTTCCATTTAGTAGCTGTTGTGTTGAGCTTTTGATCAGATCCCATGATCTGCATCGGTGGATGGCAGTTTGCTCAGTTATTGCAGATTTTATCTGTTTGTTTCTATAGTTTCTAAGGACAAAAATATTTGATCTCCCAAAAATGTAGAATTTGATTGAACATGTAAACAAATAGTTTCTTATAAGTAGTATTATGTGTGTAGAACATTGTAGAACAAACCATTAATTCACTTATTTGGGAAAAAACCCCACTTTATTTTAAAAACTATAGAGGTTTAAAATCTCATCACAGGCTAGTATGACAATGTACAGTTCTGTATCACTAGATATCACTGTTTGGTCAGTTCACAGTGGAGCTGGTGAACCACAGTGTGTTGTGTGTAAACATATGCTGTATATCTGTCACTTTATTTTGTTGATGGCTTTAAAATTGAATAATTTTTCAACCCTTAATTTGCATAACATATATTACAACAAAGTGCAAACGTGTTGTGAGACTGAAAGGTCCGGCTGCTTATCGCTGTCAATATTTACAGTCAGAAGTTTGAACACATTTTCTTTCAATTGTTTTTCTTTACGTTTATTATTTTCAACATTGTACATTAATACTGAAGACATTGAAATTATGGCAGAACAAATATGGAATCATGTAGTAAATATTTTATTATATTTAAGACTGTCCAAAGTAGCTACATTCTTTCAAGTTAATCTGTGATGTTTCTTGCCTTCTTAATGTGCTTTACACCATCGGTTGTCTTGTGCAGATGAAGGGTGGGTACAGAGTCAATAGCCCCAGTAGTGCTACTACAACTACTGTACAGATCCAGATCATGGCAAGAAACACTCAAATGAAGGAGGAGGTGCTTTGCTGGTGACACTGTTGGTGACCTAGTTAAATTTGTGGTCACACTTAACCAGTGGCAACATGCCATCCTATTTGGTTTGCACTTAGTGGGACCATCCTTTGTTTTCCAACAGGACAATGAGCCCAAACACACCTCTAGGTTATGTAAGAGCCGTTTGTCCAAGACGACGAGTGATGGAGTTGTGCATCTGATGACCTGGCCTCCACAATCACCTGGTCTGAATCCAACTGAGGTGGTTTGAGATGAGTTGGGCCGAGAGTGAAGGAAAAGCAGCCAACAAGTACTCAACACTCTTTCATGATTGTTGGAAAATCCATTCTAGGTGACTACCTCATGAGACTGAG
Source organism: Sandelia bainsii (assembly GCA_032362345.1). Lineage (NCBI taxonomy): Eukaryota > Metazoa > Chordata > Actinopteri > Anabantiformes > Anabantidae > Sandelia > Sandelia bainsii. The sequence continues at coordinate 3,115,583 of JAUMHL010000012.1, forward strand.
AGAATGCCAAGAGTGTGCAAAGCTGGCATCAAAGCAAGAGATGGCTAATTTAAAAATATATAAAATATATATATATCTTCTGGGTTGTTTAACACTTTTTTGTTGACTACATAATTCCAAATGTACTCTGGAGAAATAAATAACTCTGAGGGCTCATGAGATGATTAACAGAATCAAAACAAACAATTAAAACATTATTTGGTATTTGGTTTAGGTGAAGCTAATAGAAGGTTCCACGGTGTGCATCACCTCTCATTCATCAACGGCTGGGGTCAGCTCCAGCCCCCCTGGTGAAACCTAACAGGATAAGTATCCATGGATGGTGGTATGGAAAAAAAACATTTCTTAGTTTTAAGTCTGATAAACCAAAACAGTTGGGAATCGCTGATTAAAAAAGTTTTTAAACCTTTACAAGAATATAAATTCTGCAAGAATACTATTCATTTGAATTGGCTGCACAATCTTTGGTGAATAAAGTGCAAAAGTAACTATATCATCTATGAGCTTACATAAACCTTTATCACTCTTACTAATCAGAGTCTGCAATCATCAGGAGGCAAACAGTAAAAAGTTAATGTCAACTGTAAACATCCAGGTCTGCTAAACATTATCATGTCAACACTCAGACGCCTACTCTCCTCGATATATTACTACGTTTTTATCAGTCTCATAAATTTTTATCTCGTACAGCAGGTTGGGCGGGAGGGCCTTCACCATGTTGTCCCAGATGTAAACAGCCACGTTCTCAGTTGTGCTGATAGACAGAAGAAAACAATGAATTCATTAGTGAAAAAAATACACATAGAATTTTGCGGTACAACTGTTTCAAAGTACTGAGAAAGCTACACACCTGACAACACTGGCAAAGTACGGGACATCCCTGTCCAAGTTTTTATGATCCAGTGGAACCATGATGACGTCCTGCAGCAAGGAAACAATCTCAAGACTGAATGTGACACTGAATGTGTCTAACATAAATGAATGCTAATGTTGCTCTGTAGGGGTATAACAGATTTGAAACCAAGACAAAAGTTGTGATACAGTCGTGAATTTGCTGTATGTTTTGAAAAAACAAACAAACAAACAAAAACAAAAAAAACCATGTCAGTGACAGAATACTTCAGAGGTATAAAACTGTGCCACTGTAATAACACTGCCCTTCATCTGAAGCTGAATATTGTTGCACAGGACACTGAGGCAAAGCACATGCAGACATCAACAGTAACAGAATAATGAGTCCAGGTTGTAGTAGATACAGAACTAACTCACTGGTGTGTAGGAGACAGTTTGTACATTTGGTGAATTGTTTTGTTCTGTGAGAGATGTTAATACTGCCAGGTTTTCTTTAGCACAAACTCATTGGTGCACATTTTATGTACCAGCAAAATTAAGTCACAAATGCTTAAGTCACATATAACTGGTGTCACAAAATACAACGTAAACTTTCACAGAATTCTTCTGTTATTATTAAAGTAATAGTACTTCTGTTTTACTACAATTGAATTATCTGTATGAAAGAACTAATAAACTACACAGAGAGATATTGTTCTGTTTAGTCATTTGTTTGCACTGATCCGTGTAGAATTTAAAGTCTGTGGCTGTGTTGATCTTACCTCGATGCATTTCTTCAGGTCTGTCAGGTTCATGACCATGCCGGTGAGACGATCAATCTATGGACATATACAGCATCATTGTCACACATAAATTCCTGTGTGTTTACTGTATGTGTGTATGTGGCAGGCATCTGACCAACAAACAACATGGAATATAACCCTGTGTATTTGAATCAGTTAATAGTTATTTACATTTATAATGTCTTAACCTGTTTACAAGTGGATGTGATTTAGGGGGAGACCAGTGTCACTTCCCACAGTGGTTCACATAATAACCTGCACTTTTTTCTGTTATTATTATAGAACAATAGAAGTGCTACTAAAATAAATGTGTAGTTGTAGTGGAATACCATTCCCATATTCTCACTCTGTACCTTTAGATCTATCTTTTTATGAAATTATAGGATTTGCAGAACGATCCCTTGCAGACTTCTATTTCTAAGGTGTGTCTAAAACCACCTGACTGAATGTAAATGTTCACATTCTACTGCTCACGTTGCTATTCGCTCAACTTTTAATTAAAAATTCAGAGGAAAACAGGGTAAAAAAGGAAAGCTCCAGCAGCTGCTGAAGTTGAAGTGAGTCTCAGAAACTAAAGACTCTAACAGATGCTCACCTTTCCTCGCACTGTTACCTCCACTGTGAATAGAAGAACACTGAGTGAATAAGAGACATGGAAACAGCAGCAGTACAATATTTCACACTATATGTGACATGTTACATATCACGGGTTAATGAAAGAGCTTGACCAACCTTTATAGTTGTGTCCATGACCATTGGGATTATTGCATTTTCCATAGACTTTTTTATTCTCCTCATCGCTGAGATGAATGCTGCAAAAAAACAAACAAACAAAAAACCAGAAAACATGTGTGAAAATAGAAATGACTGTACTGATTAATGTTTTGTTTTTATTCATGATTTAGCTTCTGGAGTTAAAACCTTAAATGAGGAAAATGTGCCAAAGGTTTATTGACACATGCTGCCTTCAGGTACACCTCAAACATTCAACCTCAGCTGATGTTTTGAGAATTTGTGAATGGATGTTTCTTGCTTAATTAAACTGTATATATTTGGATTTAAACAGTTTGTTTTGCCTCTTTTTAAAATATATTTTTCTATAATTATCAATTTTCTCACATTCTATAAATCAAACAACACAGATAATAACATCCATCCATTTTCCTAACCGCTTGTCCTCGTAAGGGTCGGTGCTGGAGCTTATCCCAGCTGTCATCGGGCGAGAGGCGGGGTACACCCTGGACAGGTCACCAATCCATCGCAGGGCCGACACATAGAGACAAACAACCATGCACACTCACATTCACACCTATGGACAATTTAGAGTCCAGATAGCAACAAATTATGAAAATAATTATTAGTTGCAGGTGACCACTGCTTTATTTTTTTTTATATATTTATTTATTTTATATAATTTAAGTTGATGTCATTACTATATCTTCATGCTTGGTAATTATTACCTGGGGTACCTACCAAATCCTGGGGTTCATGGACGACTGGCCTACCAACTGATCCACATTAATATTATTGCATAATTATTGGTTTATATCCTCCTGAGTAACTATTTATCTTCTTGTCTTATTTCCTCTATAGATCCTGCTATGAGGCTACATATAACACCTGTATACCAAACAACATGGGTACCAAATTCTTGGATACGAAATTACCGACAGCACATGAAGGCAGCACCAGTGCTTGTGCAATAAATCTTGCGATGGCTTCAAATGAACTACAAATACAAAGTACAAATCCCGCGAGAATAACGCTAATGCAACAGGTTGAATTCATTAGAAATATGTATAGATGATTTATAGATGTTATCATGTAACAGTCTTTCCCATAACGAGGATGATCGCGAAGCTGCGTCCTGTTTCTCCGTCTGCTGCAGCATATTGTGAGAAACAAAGCCTCACTACGAGGCGGCTGATCGCTGTTTTCACCTTGATCTCTCCAGAATCAGTAATTCAGCCTCCTTTTCTAACGGGCTGTCTGAGGAAGTGAAAAAGCGGATGCTGGACTACCTGTGGAGCCGGTGACAGGCGCTGAAGCTCTGAACCCGGGTGATGTATCCGACGCGCTCCGCCGCGCCGTCGTTCACGGAGGATCCAGCCATGGTCAGTACCCGAGAGAAGGACGGGGGGATAATCTGTCTGCCCAGAGCGCGGAAAGAGAGGGGATGAAATAGGCTGCTTTCCAAAGCTCCAGCCCCCGTGACTCGCTGCTCGGTCATTGGCTCATATCAGGGCGTAAATACATCTCACATGTCCTAGATGCGTATCAGAACCATTGAACGCCTCAGGCTGAACAGACCACAGCAACAGCAAAAACCATAGTATTCAACAGGCTGTTTAAAATGACCTTAACTAAGTGTTTCTAGCTAAATGTAGTATAGCAAAAGTATCATCATGTTAAGCAGCTCTCAGTGACTTTGTTCAGTGTGAGTGTACAGACTGAATTCAGCACTATGTGGTATATTTGTCATTCTTAGGATTGTTTCATTCTAATGAAACATCTGACTTAATTCAAAGATTGTTATATATTTTGTTTGTAAAATCCTAATGTGTAAATTAACCAGTAATTATAGCTGTTAGGTTGATGTAATGGGAGTAAAAATTTACTCTAAAATGTGGTAAAGTGTACAGTAGGATGATGAAAAGAATGTAATCAAAATTATACATATATTAGCATTCTGTGCTCTGCATTGCCAGAGACTCACAAGTATTCTCCTATATTCCATCAAGAGGAGCACCCAAGAGGTTGAATTATGTCAGTTGAAGACTAAATATTTGCTTTCAACTGACATATTTCAATTTGAATCTTTTAATAACATAAAAGTCAGTATTTCATTTTTTTCAGTAAATGCAATATATAATTTTTATTTTAATTAGGAAGTCTTTTAAATGAAACCATTAAAATGGTGGAATGTTCTATAACAATATCATATCACCTACTGTAAGTCATTATTGCTGTGGGAGTTTTTGTTGGTGCTCTCTCTTTTCTCAGCCTCCACGCAATGCTCGAATGAACATGAGATGATTTTAATTGTGCAGCTTGTTTATGGTGTAATAAACTCTGATGAAGGTGGTTCTGCTCTAATAGTTTTCAGTACTGTGTTTGTTCAGTCAGGAGAGCAATGGTCCCAGCAAACTGAAACGATGTCAGGCGTATAGTAAAGAAGGTGAGGCATGGAGCATAATCAATCGTTACGATAGAAAAAAATGGGAAAAATCCAGCTGTGAGGAATACTCTCCAGTGAGTGGGGTATGTCAGAGAAGTGTACAACCACTGAAGCAGCAGCGCATGAAATTTGGTGAAAGTTTTTCTGCACTTGCCCTTTTGTTTTGTTTGGCTCAAGAGTTGCTTAAGTCATTCAAATCTGATGGAGAAGGGAAGAGATAAATAAAGAGAAAAAGAAAGAATATTGATCATACAGGGAGTAATTAAATCATAGCACTGATTAACACTATTTGGACAAACTAATAGGTATAAATATTAAAACACAGTGTGGATTACAGACTGCACCACCTCCTCTCACATACTTAGACATTGTAAATGATCTTGTTGTGGACTGTTACACTGCATACACGTTGTGTGAGTTTCAAAGTTATAAATCCGTAGAAGCTCATGACCAGTTTCCAGGAGCAGGGTGCAAGAGAGTACAGTCAGGCCCCTCTCTCTAATTCTCTATCTCTAATTCATTTGTTACATGACTGGAAAAAAACCTCTCCCAATGCAGAAGCACCGAGCCGTGGTGACTTGTTTTTCCTACTGCTTTATTTGTGCACATACATTGTTTGTGAGACTACATGTTCAAATCATGATAATTTTAACTCTACAACAATGCCTTTTATACATTCAAAGCTTAAAAAGAATGAAAATTATAAAAAGCCTCAAAGACCTGCAGCACATAGAGCCTCATTATTCACAATCAAACAACAAATACACTGTATTTATATGCACACTTCAATCCAGATGTTGTGTCATATGGATATTTATAACTGGCCTGACATGTTTTAGTGTTTTACAGTATTTTCCATATTATATTAAACACACATTGATGAAAGAGGTTCACTCTGCACATACAAATACAGAAAATGAACATTATATACCTGCAGTAAGAATGTATTGTATGTTTATACTGTAACTGTAGAGCACTCAGAGATAGCTGTTTATAACCTTTACATGAAGCTTATATATGATTGGCATGGACTACAGCAACAAGAAACTGTTATAGAACTACTATCAGTTCATCTACTTGCAGTGGCAAAGTAAATTTGCACTTTTGTGTTAAATTCAACTTTGTTGAACTTTGACACAGAAATTTGCACAGTTGACCAACAACAAACCATCCTGACAGTCTTGCCCTCTGAGGGAACCGGAGCATCCAAAATTCACGCACAGTACTTGTCTTAAATCAACCACTTTTATTTATGCTAACCCTGCACTGTTGGACTATAACCTGCCTCACAATAGAGGCATGACTCTGATGAGACAATGATTAATGCTTCACATGCATCTCATAGATAAAGACAATGTGTGATTGTCCCAAAGTCAACCATGCTAACATCAACATCCCAACAGTTAGCATGCTATTTCTGTTGAATCCATTTATTTGCACTCCCGAGAACAAAATGAATAAATTCATCCTTTCATCAATTTATCCTACCGTTTATTCATTTATGCTGTGTCACGGCCGTGCTGGACCTGATCTCACCTGTCACTGGGCGAAAGACGGGTTGCACCCTGGACAGTTCATCAGACTGTGTAGATGAATTTTTTAGGTTGTCTGTGTAGAATCTACTGCACACAGTCTATGAGCCCAGTAAATTTAGGTTAAGCGTTCTAACAAATTAGCAAGTAATCAAATTACCACAAACCAAAAGACACAAAGTAAGCCTAGGGCTTTTGGGGCACTTGGGGGTCTTGGCAGTTGCCCTCTTTGCCCAGCTGTGCAAGAATGTGTATCTTAATTACTACTTGAGTCTTCTGCCATCAGTATGCCGGTATGTACCCATGAATGTCAGGTGGTGAAATACCAGGAGGGTAACTGGGATCAGAATTCACTCTCCTCTATTATCTCCTCCATGGTCTCCCCAAGTGTCATCTCTCCATCACTACTGGACAGGCTCTTCCTGGTGAGAAAATCCAGTCCTGCTGCGTCACAGCCCATCAGACACTGACCTTTAACCTCTCCTACTCCAAGTGCTCCACTACCTCCACGCACAGCCACCTGAAGCAGGTGTGGGTGAGTTGTGGAAGTGCCCCCCTCATCGTAAGAGTCACTTTGCCGAGAGCACTGTGGCCGGTGCCCTCGAGTACACTTCCACAGGTGCTTGAGAGGCGCGCCATGAAAACAGCTCCTGACCTGGAAGTGGTTGGTGAACAGGAAAATCTGCCAGCGCTTCTTTAGTTCAGCTTGGACCTAAATACAAATAAAATTAATTACTAGTCAAGCGTAGTTTGATAATTATACTACATTTCATTTGGCTTGGCATTATGTTTTCAGCTAATTTGTTGTTGTTGTTGTTGTTGGAAGGTTGAGGAATCCTGTTTTGCATGCCGCTAAGGTGTGGTAGCACTTCCTAGTGTCTGTTAATGTTTTATCATATACAGTGGTGTGAAAGAGTATTTCCTTCCTGATTTTCTATGTTTCTGCATATTTGTCACACTTAAATTATTCAGATCATCAAACAAATTTAAATATTAGACAAAGGTAACCAAAATAAACACAAAATGCAGTTTTTAGGTGAAGATTTTATTTATTAAGGAAAAAAAAATCCAAACCTACATGCCCCTATGTGAAAAAGTAATTGCCCCCTAAACCTAATAACTGTTTGGGCCCCCCTTGACGGCAACAACGGCAATCAAGCGTTTGCGATAACAGGCAATTTTCTTTCACATCGCTGTGGAGAAATTTTGGTCCACTCTTCTTTGCAGAATAGTTTTAATTCAGCCACATTGGAGGGTTTCTGTGCATGACCCACCTTTTTAAGGTCATGCCACAGCATCTCAATTGGATTCAAGTCTGGACTTTGACTAGGCCACTCCGAAACCTTCATTTTGTTTTTTTTAAGACATTCAGAGGTGGACTTGCTGGTGTGTTTTGGATCATTGTCCTGCTGCAGAACCCAAGTGCACTTCAGCTTGAGGTCACGAACAGATGGCCGGACATTCTCCTTCAGGATTTTTTGGTAGAGCGCAGAATTTATGGTTCCATCAATCACAGCAAGTTGTCCAAGTCCTGAAGCTACAAAGCAGCCCCAGACCATCACACTACCACCACCATGCTTGACCGTTGGTATGATGTTCTTTTTATGAAAAAGGTGGTTCATGCACAGAAACCTTCCAATGTGGCTGAAATAAAACAATTCTGCAAAGAAGAGTGAACCACAATTTCTCCACAGCAATGTGAAAGAAAATTGCCTGTTATCGCAAACGCTTGATTGCCGTCGTTGCCGTCAAGGGGGGCCCAAACAGTTATTAGGTTTAGGGGTCAATTACTTTTTCACATAGGGGCATGTAAGTTTGGATTTTTTTTTCCTTAATAAATAAAATCTTCACCTAAAAACTGCATTTTGTGTTTATTTTGGTTATCTTTGCCTAACATTTAAATTTAAAATTGCTAAGATCTGAACCTTTTAAATGTGACAAATATGCAAAAAAGTAAAAAATCTGGAAGGGGGCAAACACTTTTTCACACCACTGTATCATATCTTAAAAAACAACTTACAACTTAGCAAGGTTGTACCTTAAAAAGGTATAAAATCCTGTCTCCTATAAATTACATTGCTATATTTCATAATAGTTTTCCCAGTTATGTTGTGGTGGCAAATGTGGTTACATTTTGCCAACTGTTCTCTTTTTTATATCGCACTACATTTTTTTAGTTATTTGGAATTTGGTCTTTGTACACCACCACACTGAACTGAGCGAAGTCAATACTAGTATATATATACTAGTATATAATAGTTTTAATTCAAGGGGTCCAGACTTCAGTCATTTATTGCAAAGGATTTTTTTTGCAATTATGTTTGCTCATTATTTATGAGCCCCCAACACTGGGGTATGAGTATGAAAATTTCTGATTGCCACACTTTTGTCAGACCCCTTGAATTAAAGCCAGAAGTCTTGACTTTGTTCACATCTTGAGTGGTGTAGGGAGGCCAAATGCCAAAATACTCATCATGCCATTATTTATGGACAGTTATGATTCGAAAGCCAGAGGTAATAATTCGCCTGCCTTTTCCTGCCGTTGGGTTTTTAACATTCATTAAAATTTTGCCAAATGGTGTTTATAGACGCCAATGTAAACTTCACTCAGTGTTTATGAACTCCACTACATGCGCCCCCACACATGCACTTTTTTCTTTGCCAGCTGTCCAAACAACAATTTCCAGTTTTTGACCGTAATCACTTTTTGGCAAAGAGAAAACTGCTTTGTACTGGTTAGACTGGTCCTACGGAGGAGTTTAAAGTGGTAAAAAGGACTGGATGGTTTATACTGCAGCTCAGAGCAGGAAAGAACTACTGACTTTTTAAAATAACTGCAAGATGGAGCACTGTCTTCATTTTATATGTCGTCCACATCAGCAGTGTAGTGAAACACATTTAGACGTAGGAACCTTTACAAACATAAATATACATTTACGTGTCACATTTGAACTGCCTGAGTCCTGGCTACATGACATGAAGTTTGAGGTTTACAGGAAAGTTATAACCGAGGACTGCGTTAAAGCATTTTACATGACTTTTGACTTTTACTAAACTAAGCAAAAACTGAGCAATAAGAACATTAATTTAAAGTCTTTAGGACTACCTGATGAATGTAAATACAACAGTCATTCCCCTTTTAACTGTATTTTGGTTTCCACCAACTCCTGGTCCATTAGCTGCTAACCAGCTGCTGGGCAGGTAGTTTACAAATTCTTTATGTGAATCTCTGTGCCAGCTGCTTGCTGATGCTGGAAACAAGGCTAGTGTGGGCGTAATTAGTCCAAAACCAAAACAATGACATAAAAGAGGCTAAAACAGTGTTTAAAGTTGAGGGGAACTGCAATATTGGGTGATGATTCTCTATGAAGTTTGTAACTCTGAGCGACACATTATACTAAGACATAGACATCTGATCCATTAGTAAGATTCTTTGGGCTGCTCCCTTTTGGGGTCGGCACAGCGGATCACTCTGCATATTTGATTTGGCAAAGATTTTACGCCGGATCCCCTCCCTGACGCAACCCTCCCCATTTGTCCGGGCATGGGACCGGCACTAGGCAGGGACAAGTGGTGACAAGTGACAACAAAATAAGAATGGACTTCTTCATGTTGTTTCCAAGATTGCAATTCCCAATATACACAATTCTGACTCAACAACGAAACTCATCCATAAAAATCTCAGTACAAACAAAAAAGAGACATACCTCTGCATTAGCAAAACAGTAGAGTGCAGCAACCAAGAATCCCTAAAAAAAAAGGTTAAGATTCAAGATTCAAGATTCAAAAAACTTTATTAATCCCAGAGGGAAATTATTTATTTATTTAAACATTACAAATGAGACGTTGGTGTGGATTTTGACCAAATACGATCTCTTGTCAGGTATGAACTTCATGTGTTACCTGGAAAGAACTGAGGGTGAGGTTGATAAAGTTTCTGGCATAACGACTGCTGCCCTCCACACATTCATCTATTAGCACAGTAAAGACCACTTCATGGACTCCCAGCAGAGGAATCAGTACCAGCGTTGCTCTGGCCAAGCTGATGAACATACAATGGTTCATAATTAGTCTGAAATAGGCTGTGAATTTTATACTGGTACACAATTCAAAGAGCAAAGGACAAACAAAGGACTTTTGTAAATCTATGCATGAGCTTCCCTATTTTCGTGACATTTTTGGTAGAGCAAAGAGGCCAGAGCTTATGGTGGTGACCTTTGAATTTGTGCTATGCATGGGAGTGATTGACATTTCAATTTTAAATTAGGAACCTATTTTACTGTTAAGAACACCACTTAGGAAACTGCTCTCAATGTCAACTTGTTTACTGACATTTGGATTTGGACACAGGGAAAGAAGGGGAATTTACCTGTATCTGTAGTCTGTAAATTTGACCTGATCGGCCTTCAGCTTGGACAGCAGCAGCATCAGGATCTTGATGAATATAAAGAAAATGACCTGCAACACATTCAAAATAGATTTTAATGACATTTATTAAAAAGAAACTGCTGACTTAAAGGCTGTACATGAAAACCTACAACTGAGATTGCCCTGCTCAATGTGAATTCATGTACCAAGAAATTAGCAGTCAGTCATGCTTGTGACTGCTACACTACACCTTCAATGTCACATGCCCTCACAAGACAGCAACTGGTAAATCAGAGTGAAATTTACGTGGCATCTATCATCTGAGGAGCCAGATTCACAGGAGCAACATGATGAATCTGTAACTAATGGGGACATACTTAGTTACAGTATTACTATAGTTCTGAGAAAAGCTTTCAAGAATTGGTTCAAGGACGTCACTTACCAGCACTGATAAAGTGATAGGGCCCCTTATTATCCACCAAAACCATCTGTTCACAATTGACCAGCACCTGAAGAATGAAAGAAGGTTAAAAAGTAAAATGATGAAGAACATTTTAGTTTGGTTAAGTAATGAATTTAACACTCACTCTGTGTTTTCATATATGATCTTGACCACTGTCCATGGTGTCACAAACAAGACTGGTGTTCCTGAACAGCCACAAAAGCAAATTATGCATTAATTGTAAATGTAAATTGTCTTCAATTATTATACAAAATGTCACACAGATAATAAATCTTTGACCACTTTGTTGTAAGCTGATTCATCGGAAATCAACTACAGTGTGTGCAGACAGGTTCTTAAGTCCTCTTACTTAAAGAAATCATTCAGTCAACACCAATGTTGGGAAGATTTTTAAGTTGCAAATGAATGCATGCATTTGGTTCTCTAGTATTTGTCACAGCAGGGGTTTTCTCATGTTAGTAGTAAATCCCATGATCTTATTATGTTAGCCCTGAGCAATGGACCAGTCAACAGTACCATTTCAGCATGTTTCTGACAGCTACTGTATGTTATGTCAGGAGTCAATTCAGCTTTGTTTGTTTTAACTAGAAATAATTGAATATGTATGTATCTTTCTTGTGTGTATTTCAGTTTTAAAGTACTTTCATTTGGGAAGCAACAATTAACGACCTGAAATGTGAAACCTCTGTCTCTCAACTGCCTTTTACCATTTGCCAAACTAAACACCAATATCAGAGAGAGAAGAATAGACTGGTATACACAGTTTTATTTGCTAATTGGTACCATTGAAGACTATGGAAGACCATTTCTGCCAGTAACGGTTTAAAAAAAGCTTTTTATGAAAAAATAATGTTAGTGGTAAGTTAAAAATATGAGATGAAAAGTCAAAATTTTTACTTAAAGACCGTATTTTATCACCAGTACCACCCATAAAAACCATTGGCTACCCCATTCAGAATACTCTGCTGGCACCCCCTGTTTGATAGTAATATATTGTTAGTTTCTGGCATCACTTAATTCATCAGAGATGTGGCTATTTCTGAGTGTCTTATCATAAATACACACACATGCTAATTCAGAATCAGAATCTGATTTACTGGCCATGTATGCACACGTGCTTACAAGGAATTTGTATTCACAGCTTACCCCATCCTAGCAGCATGTATTTCTTCAGCAGACGTCTTTTGGTCAACACAGCAGTGAAGAGCAGTGTGTGTAAGAAAATGGCCTCCACCAGGAGCCAGAAGTAGTTACAGGCCACAAAGTACTCCATGCACACTTTGGAGAACTTGCACATAAGTGCTATCTGTAGAGGAATATGATAAACTGCAAATCATTTGGCTGATCAAACTGCTTTTTTTCACAGGTGTGTTACTGTATAAACTACGAGCTAATATTAAACACAGTAGTTACACTAGCAGTCTGCTTACATGTATGTACTGTAAATAACAGGGCAGTGCTTTTAATACCTTGGAGCTTGAATAGGAGTTCCATCCAGAGTCGTCCTTTGGCAGGTTGGAATACATGATGTATAATATGATTTCCTTTGAAATGACAGCCATGGCTCTCAGGATGAACGACACAAACAGATTCATGTGGATGTAGTTTCTGGTACAGTGGAGCTTCCTGGTAAACAGATACGGGAGCAATTTGAGAATTGAGAGGCATTGATCCAAACTTCCTGCACAACTGTAAAAGCATTACCAAGGACATATATCATGACCTACAGTAAGTGGCAATGACAAATGATGAAGATACATGAAGCTACATGGTAGCATTTCCTGGGTTTCATTTAGCAATATTAATGATGACTAATATCTCCAAAGTCTTGTAAATATTCCTCCTCCCTCCTCTTCACAACAGGCCATCTCCAGGACTGTGTAACCATGCATGATATCAGTGTAGTTGAATAGCTAATTAATCGTCAGTGTGGCTCAATCAGTTGTGTACACTGTACATTGTATAGTGTGAACGTGTGGGGGGATGCCATGTGATCTATCTATGCAGTTTTGTTTATGACGCCAATTCACAGATTGACAGTTGGTGGCGGTAACGTTGCCAAGAAATGCACCAACAAAGGCAGAGAAAAAGAAGTGCATTAATGCAAACAATGCACTTTGCAAGATCTTTCATGCATCACGCAAATATTTTAAGGAAAATCAGATGCATTTAATGTGGTTAGTGGGTCAACATGGGTGCCGTGGCAATGACACTATAGCAACATTATACGTCTGGTATTTAAGTTATTATAAGTTATTTTCTAAGATTTGGGAACTAAAATAAAAATATGCATCAATATGTGCTAAGGACACACAAGAAGAGAAAACAAACACAGTTTCATTACTAGCCAGTCTGTCTCAATCACAGGCTACAGACACTTCAACTTTGACCTAGTATTCCTGTAGATGACTACACAAACTCACAGCTCCAGTGCAACATTTCAACATTTTGAGCACATTCCCTTTTGCCTCCTATTATAGTGGTGTGGAAAGTACTGACCTCAACATGCCCATCAGGAGAGTGGCCAACATGAGGGACGTCAGGGACAGGGAATAGCCTATTACAGAGATGAGCCTGAGGGCTGTCTGGCGAACCATTTCATCCTCCTGGTATCACACACACACACACACACACACACACACATGCAAGGAAATGTATGTATGTGACATAAAAAACTCAGATAATACTGTTAAAGAGAGATGTTCTTGGACAGTCAAGAAAACAATCCCTGATAGTTTTTCTATAATGGCTATCATAGGTCTTTCCCTTCTAGACAAAGCGTGGATAAGAAACCACATATCATCATGAAACATTTCACGCTTTTACCTCCAACGCTTACAGGCAGCTTAAACTACATAGTTCACACACTCGTCCTCACCTTGTCTTTAAAGTATTCTATCTTCTGACATTCGGAGTCATCCCTCCAGGGCTCGGAGGAGTTCTCCCTCTGTCGCCATTTCCCATTTTCTAAGCATTCTCGATGCACCATCTTGGAGCCGTCTGCGGGTAATTGAAAGACACACTGATATGCATGGTTTCTTCTGTCACTACAGTCAAGATGAGAGCCTGATCGGGCAGGTAATTGTTTCTTGACATTATTATACAGTCAAACATTAAATTAGGTGATTATGGCTACTTTTCTACCTAAAGGAAGTAATTAATTAGATTTTTGTGGCATACTGTATTTCCTTTCAGAAGCTTTGTCTCATTAATGTTAGATATTTTTTTTGTAGGATGAACAGCACAGGATGGTTTGGAATAATTTGCTGCAATTTAAATTCCCTCATGTTGCTAAGCTAGCAGCACTTTTAAACATTTAATTCATTTCAGTTCAATTTAGTTTATTTATGTAGGGCAAAATCACACACACTAAAAGTCACCTCAAGGCACTTTACAGTGTAAGGTTTAAGATCTTACACAATATAACTATATATATAATTATACAGAAAACTCAACAATTTACAACTTATATGATGTATTTTCCTTTTAAAAATTAAAAGCCCACGTACAGGTGTTACTGGGCAGATATAAGTGTACTATCAATCTTTCATAGCTAACATTAACATTTTAGTATTAGCAATGTGCGAAAAAGATAGAGCAGGATGTAACTTAGTATTAAAGATAATGTTAAAGATTAGCTTGTTGTACTCTATGTGGTAATTTTGTTTGTCACTTAAGTAACTGTGCCATTTCTTTTTGGGCTAATTTAGCTTCTCTACCTAGCAAACATCATTTTCATATTGTGTAACGGAAACCAGGTAATGCTGCATGGTTTCTTATATATTTAGAGAAAATACCAACTGACCAACATTGCCATCCCTAGACTCACACTACTAGCATGCTAAAAACTATTTAGAGAAGGTTTTTTATAGCTATAATGGCCAACGGCTGCTTAATATTTAAACCATGACCGCATCATTAAATGTTTAAACCTTTAACTTCACTGTTACATGTGATCCACTTGATCCTGTGACTAGCACAGCAGTCCGTCTTACACTCACTGATCCATTCATCAATTAATGCAATGACAGAGAAAATCTGAATAGCACAAAGGGCCATTCATGTAATAAGACCAAAAGTTGCAGCCACATTTATTTTGTGAGGAAGAGATACACTGGTGACTTGTGAAATGAAGTGATAAAAAAATAGAATTACCCTCGCTGATCCATGGTAAGTAAGAAGGACAGGGGACTGACACATTCCCAGGAGATGAATGGGGCCAGCACACAAACATGTCAAATGCTCCTTTACAGTAGTTTCCTGCAATAGAAAGAAAATATCTATTGATTTCACAAAGGTAATAAAAATCAACCTAATTACTAAATGTCAAGAGACTCACCAGTTTTTGACTGTGCATCTGTTGCCAGAGTTCTGTTGCAGTTTTCCCAGTATTCGCCACGTTTAGCTATCAGACTTTCAAGCACTGAGGCTGTTACCTTCCAGGTGGATTCAGTGAAAGAAAGAAATGTTATTACATAGTTACATGGTATCCCCCTCAATAATAACAATAACTTTAATACAACGTGCTAGCTTTAGAGTACACATAAAAGATTATAAATACATCCAACATAATAGCGACCATTTTAATTGCATTTTTTATTTTCACCATGAACAAATTTAGATTTGCTGCAGTCTCATGTTCCAGTGTTAATTTTTGATTTATAATTTTTTTTTTTTACATTTTGATTAGTGAAACTTTAAATCAAACACCATTTACAGTAGAAATCTGGCAAAATCAGGTTGGTGAGAGCGGTGGGAAAAAACCAAAACATTAAAGCTGCAGGCCATAAAACCAAAACAATGAACTGAAAGACATTAGAATATAATAATAGATGTTAATCATATACGCTAATCAATAAAAGTGATCCATTACTTTGAGAAAATATTTATTAGTGCAGCTGAAATATGTTAAATTACCAATTTAGTTGTATTATGTTTTTAATTACAGTTTTAATTATTTTAGCTAACTTACACTGTTAGCATAAGCAACATAATTTAATTTATATAGTTCAAATATACTATATATATTCAAATTCATTATACAGAATCCCTGATATTGTCTTGCATGGTTTTAAATATGATAACTACACACATTGTAACTTGAGAATCACTATGGTATCTTAATAACACTGAGTAAACGAAAAGAGATGATTTGTTTTCATTAAACTGATTGAGATTTCTGCTCACAGACCCATTTAGCTCTTCAGATCTGCAGCCTCTTGATGGATGTCGATTCACAGTAGCAGTATTCATATTTACCCACTTGGTGGGAGTATTTAATCAGGACCACACTGTGCCACAGAAGGAATATTTTCAACTATGTGCAGTCTGTAATTGATAAAGATGATTTATCAGCCTGTGTCTTGCCTGAAGCACACCTCATTGTTTATTTATGATGTTTAAATATATAAAATTTGAAAACGCACTTGTTTAAAAAGTATTTCAAATGAGTCTTACACACACACACACACACACACACACACACACACACCAAAAAGTAAAAAAAAAATTTGTCTAGCACTTAACAATTCCTAGCATGTTTTTCTTCTTTGGGTCTTATCAGGGCTCTTAGTTTGTAGTAACTCATAATTTACAGAACCCGAATGGTAATTGCGTGTGTCTTCCCTTTGTAAGTCGCTTTGGATGAAAGCGTCTGCCAAGTAAAGTAAAGTAAAGTAAAGTAAAGTAAAGTAACGTAACGTAACGTAACGTAACGTAAAGTAAAGTAAATAAATGTGTTATATGAACAGTTTGTGGGTGTGTCTTGGTATAAACGTTATTATATCTTACATTAATCATATTAATTAATGCTCAGTCGTAAATCATGATTCATCTCTAATATGCTGCCATTAGTGAGACAAATTAGCATTTCCTTCATTTGAGAGGCAAAATGCAGACCACAGTTGCCATCTCTCTCATTTAATAATTCAGCATCTGGGCTGAAGGCAGTAGCTTTCCTATCTCAGCTGAACACTCCCAATCTTCACAAGCCAGTGAGAAAGCAGCTGAACTCTGAAACCTCTTTGTGTCCGTTTGGCTGCCTGGTGGCTCATCCACCACCTGTGCCACAAAGATTTCTCATGTGAGCTGGCTGACAGGACGTTTCAATTCACTGGGGCTCGTCTTGTCAAGACCCTGTCCAGAGCGGTATCACCAATGAAGGGAAGGCGAGAGCTTCTGTCTCCCTGTCGGCTTTGTTGCCTCCTGTGGGACTAAACCTGCTTCAAATTGAGCAGCAGCATCGAAAATCCCTGAATAATTTTCTGTATCATAATGTTGAGAATGAAGGTGAACTTGAGCAAAAACCACTTAATGGTCTCATTTAGCTTTACCATCCATCCATTATCGTAACCCCTTTTCCTGTTAAGGGTTGCAAGGGTGCTGGAGCCAATCCCAGCTGTCATTGGTGAGAGTCAGGGTACACCCTGGACAGGTCTGTCACAGGTCCTATTTGTCTTTTCTGTGCTTTATTCTTTTATCCCTTGAAGAAAACCATCCCTCTCATTTGATTTCCAAAACAGCTACCAAGTTGTTTTTTCAAGCATGTCACTAAACTGGTATTCTTTTATGGCAATGATTTCATTTGAGATATTGCAAAAAATGCATATGAGCAGTGGGGGCTTTCTGTACAGCCCAAACTCCATAGAAAAAGAGGATTTATTTAAGATAAAAGGAATCCACTCCATGTTGTATTTTTTATTTCTCTGCAGTAAACTGTCAGCACAGTCTTTGGTGTGTTTCATCAGAAATTTGGCAGAAGTCTTGACTCATACACTAAATCAGAAGGAGGACTCCTTTGTGGAGCCAAGTTTTTATTACAATAAATTTACCATAAAATCCCAGCGTTGGTGCCCGACGCCCGAATAAAACTGAATGTTGGCTTAGTTACACATTACACATGTGCATGTGTGTGTATGTTTGATACCTATTTACCTGGTGGTTGACAATAACAAAGAAGGGGAAGAGCAGGAGTGTGGTCCAGGTCCTCTTGTACCAGGTTGGCATGGTGCTGTATGTTTACACTGAAAGCAGTTCTGAGCTGGTTCCCCCCCACCACCCCCTTAAACCACACCCCTGGTCTTGCCAGGCCTCGCATTCATCCTCACTATAGCTCCGTGCTCCTACTCAGCACAGTCGTTCTTCCCTCCTCGCGTCAGGTTATAATGGACTTGAAGTTGGCTTCCTCTTGGGTAGCTCTGGAAAGCTTTGTTGAGAATTTACTGGATGAATTTGGATGTTTATTTTCAAGAACATGAAGTGCTCCTCTCCAGTTTGTGATGCTTGCTGTAGCTGATATCCCACAGTGTCTTCAGTTTTCCTTGTAATTCCTCAAAATCTTGATCTTTCCCAAGATTCAAAGCTACTTTATTCTTTATTCTTTCAGTTAGCTGATGTTTTTCACTTGTCAAAAAAAAGTTTCCTCCTAATGAGAGTAGGATTATCCAAGGTGATGAAGTCCTCGTCTGCAGTGGCAGTCTTGTGCTGTCTGTGAAGACCTCTCACACTGTGAAGGAGGTGGATCAGTCTGTGCTCCCTATGGACACAGTGCAACTGAGAGCGCCTGTGGATCATCACAGACAGATCGCCTCTCCCACCCCACTCCCTCTTAACCAATCAAGATAAAGCCAGCTACAAAACTGGACTAACTTTGTTGTCCAGGAAAACTGATCGCACACGAGCAGATGAGCACGCTGGCTAATGTACCGACAACCTACTCTATTTGAGCGTACACACACACACACACACGTTTAAAAGTGAATGCACACATGATGTGATACATGCATACACACACACATATCAACAAATAGTGTACCACCTGTGTGTAGGCACAGAAGGAAAACACTGACCCCTCCCTTCTCACACAGTAACTGGGCATTACCCAGCATTTCTGACACTAATGGGGATCTAATGTAAACTAACAGCACTGATGCCAAATGGGCAAGCAAATGGAAGAGCAGAGAGCTGGAGTTGCTTGCAAAAGCCTTGTGTCCGGCATGGAGCCTTTCTTACTACGTATTTCATGCAAAACTTGTTGATTTGAAATTATGCTAGAAACGAATAGAAGCGGTGGGAAGCTGGGGTTAGGGGTTTTAATCATCCTAACACTAAAAGAAATGTATCTCAAATTGATCAGGTTTGTCTTCATAGTTTATTAGTAATTAAAGCTTCATGCATTCATGTTTTTTGGAAGCTGGGAGAGTGGAGGAAGCTGCAACAAAACAACAATCTGCTGTAAGGGACAGGAAATCTAAACAGTCTTTTAGGCAAACTCTAAAGCCATGCAAACAACACAACTGCAAATATGCACATACCTAAAAGTTGAATCATTTAAAGGACTGTGAGTGCGCTGTAGTGCCTCTGTGCAACTCTGTAAAACACTGTGCATTTGCTTTGAAACTTCTGCGAGGGGGGCTGGTTCTGCCTGCTCTGCTTCCTTTTACATAGTTTCATCACCAAAAGTGGGTAAAAGAAAAATGAGAGAAGAGTCATTGCCCATACTTTTCCATGTACCACTCGGTAGAAATGTGAAACTGAAGCTGACCTTTGTGCTACAGATCATCAAAATAATGACTCTTTGCATTTACTGTAATGTGTAAGTAGAAAGAGAAAGTGCCTGGACGCCACTGATCACTGCTTCACACACGGACCTACAAGTGATCGACAGGCTTTTTGTGTTTACATCTAATAAAGCTCTGATGCGTAAAGCCTTTCTTTACAAAGCATGAACCATTAAAAAAACCATTATGCAGTTTTCAAATAGGCACACTTGAACTCTCACATTATCTCCGCAGCAGCCTGCCCCCCCTCTCTGCTGCGTCCAGCTTTAACAGACAAACCTAGCATAGCAGCACCCTGAGGCCACCTCTGCTCCAAACTGCTTTACTGCCACTGACACCTTATCAAATTACAATGAAAATTTTTGATCTATGTATTTACCCCGTGCTCGAAACCATCTCTTTACTGTCTGTTAGTTAGGGACACAGTGTGGACATATGGCCCTGTCACAGCCCTATATTGTC
Source organism: Sandelia bainsii (assembly GCA_032362345.1). NCBI lineage: Eukaryota > Metazoa > Chordata > Actinopteri > Anabantiformes > Anabantidae > Sandelia > Sandelia bainsii. Next base: position 3,135,778 of record JAUMHL010000012.1, read on the forward strand.
ATGCTTATGGAGCTGGAAACAAATCAGATTTCACCGTTGCTTTCGCACATCACAGTGACAAATGATGACACGGCTGGTGCATGGTGAGGTGCTGAAACACAATAATATTCCATATTTTTTTTTCTGCAATGGATTCTGTCGCATTCACACCACAAGGACATTTAAAAGCTATATCACCATGCAATGAAAACACAATTACAATTTAATATGATTTTGTGTTTTGTTTTTTTTTGTTCTCAGACCAAAACAAATAAGTATATGTATAGTATAGTATAAGTACAGCATATTTTTGCTGTCCAGTCATTTTCAGTCTTTTCCATTGTTACATTTCCAATAAGAATTTAATGTGGACTTTATGAAATTTATTTACAGTGAATATTAGCTGGGGAAATTTTTTTACTGTGGCTTAAATGTTTTCATTTAGGGTCATGTCTCTATAAATAAACGTAAGCATCAAGCACTGTGTAATGTGAACGAAAGATAGGGTTAGGGTTTTGGTTTTACAAGCCACATCTAGGGTTCTCACCAGCAGCAGCAGGCAGCTACTGTTTTTAGTGGAAAAAGCTCTATCACTTTTATGCTATCTGCTCTGCACAGAATGCCAGATTATAATTAGCAAATAGCTAGTAGAAAATGTGGAGCATATAGCTGCTGAAAAAGCAGTTTCTTTACCCTAAGTCAGTAAAATTTGTTTTATTTTGTCCCATGTGCTCATGCCACCATTTTGACACATTTTTATGTATCATAGTGTTGTATATCCAGCGACTTGTTAACAAAAAGCAAATCATCTAGTTTGGTGACAGCAAAAACAATGAATTGTGCTTGGACTCATGATGAAACAAGTGAAATCAATGATACCATCTGGACTGTGTTGGGCAAGACAGTCACATAAACTGTGTGGGGGGGTTGACCATAGTGGATAAGACCATGACACACTTATTTCTACTCATTTCAACATCCATTAATAAGATGTAGCTACTGTCTCATAAAAGCACTGATAGAGTAGTAAAAAGGGCATCTGGCTTTGGCCAGGTGCCCCAGACAAATTGTTGTGTCATCACAAAAGAATGAGGAGTAGAAGCAAAATGTGTCTGTTAGTTTTTAACCAGCTGCGGAGTTTGAGTTGACGTTAGTAGATATACACTCTGTGGAAAATGCCTTAACACATTATTAGAACTGTAATAAACTCTGTCACATTGTAAACATACTGGGAAAATTCACAACCAGATTTATCCAAGTTATATGAAGTATGAAGTGTGTAGCCTCATATATAGTATATCCATACAGATAGTAACGCCTGCTTTTACCTTATAGGGTATAAATGTGCACACATAAACTGTGCTATATCCAGATTTTGAACTACTGAAGTGAAGGAAAGCAGGGAATCCAATCCCAGTGGATTTGTTTAATACTAAACAATATTTAATTCAAGTGTTTTCCCATGATAACTGGATTAAGAGTTACTATATACAGGGTATTATTGTCAAAAGAGATAAACAGATGAACCAGACAAAATAAAAGCTCAGGACTAACATCAAGCTTCTTTTTATGTACTTTATAGGGGCAATGAGTGTAGGACCGATGGATTTTTTTTTAAAGATACTTAAGTATATGTCACGTGTTATATTAATATTATATATCTGTTTAACAGTGATGTAGAAAAAACGTGGTTCATTGTATTTATTTTGTTATTAATAAGTTGTTTATTTGCTAGTTACAAAAGCTGTAACTAGCAAACTCGCTACTGTATGACAGCTAAAAAAAATTTAAACATAACAATGGCACATTATCACGTTTATTTAGTGATTGCAATGAAGTAATAACATTATTATTTTTTACTATTAAAGTAGAGCAAAACACAATAAATCCACATCTGATTCAGAAGTTCGGTGGTCAGAGTACTGTATGTTTTAGAGAGCTTTTCTTTCCTGAGATCAACAGCTGGGTTGGGTTATAAACCAAAACAATGAGCTAAAAGCACTAAAATAGCTAAGTAAACTGAAGGGAACTGTAGAGTTTGTTTTTTTTGTTTATGTTTTGTCAGTATGAACAGCTTCTTTAACATTGCACATAGTCATTTCAGAAATGGCTAAAATAATAACAATAACAACAACAATAATAATACTAACCTGTGCAGCTTTAAATGACATTTTACTACAAGGCTTGTCACCTGTTGAGAAGCACGCATGCCCAATACTACAAAAGTCATATATCAGTGTTAAGTTGCGCCACAAAATAAATGGCTGATCTAGCGATATCCTGTTGTACACTGAATGACCAAATACATGCATGGAAGAGCACTAATGCTAGATACCGTATGTTAGAAGAAATTATACTTAAAGACAGTTTCAACTAGGTATATCTAATCAGTTTCAGACACTCACTGCATTCCTTGGGTCACTGTCAGAAAAAGTGTTTTGCTATCTACCTTGATTAACTACTTTTTCCCAGAAAGTGCTTTGATAACCCCCACAGGAGGGTTAGAAATATGTAGATTCAATTATAGATGGACACATAGACTCATAAATAAAGCTAGTTATCCTGCTAGTTTTTCATCTGGTATGAAATGCGACTTATCTTCTAACTGCACTGCTCTCTTGTCTAGTGGGCAACTGTTGGGGGAATAATTGCTGTTCCTCTACCCATGTTTCTTGATTTTCAGGGCAAACAGAATAAAGTATCCAAGAAGTCGAAGTTGCAGTTTTTAATGGTGATAATTTTAGACTGAATTTTACCTATAAAGGCCAGGTCATACTAACTTTAAAACAGGAAATGAAAATGAAAATGCTCATAAAGCTGTATACATATGTAACAGCTTTTCCACAAATCAGTCTGGCATCATTTCAGGGAGGTAATTTCTAGTTGAAAGAGGTCAGCCACGTTAACATGGCTACACACTGCACCCGACCTCAGTGCAGGTCCATCATAGCCAACATAAGGGCTGGTGTTCTTACACATTTTACGTAAACACATCATTGCAATGTTTATGATCTCCTGGAAATGGTTTGGAAAGTGTTTAGTGGACAGGACAGGTGCTATGTGGAAGCTTAAACAGGTTGCTGTGCCGGTGAGTAAACTGTTTGGGTCTGTGATGCCTGCAGGCCTGTACCGCTGTGTTTGGAAGTTGGAGCTTTGACCATTTTTGAAGAGTACAAACATTTCTTGGTAAAGAGGCAGCTTGAAGTGGAGAACTTGTAAAGGCATTAGCCTTTAGACTTGGTAGTTTCTTAAAAAGGAACGGAAAAAGGCAGACATTATGTGTGAATATTAATAGTATAATTCAATTCAATTCAACTTTATTTATATAGCGCCAAATCACAACATAAGTCATCTCAAGGCACTTTACAGTGTA
>JAUMHL010000012.1:3148924-3162438 GCA_032362345.1 Sandelia bainsii
ACTTAAATGCCCTACTTTCATGATATAATATCACTGTAGTGTGAACTTTTTACGTTTTCCATAAATTTTACCCGAAACCAAATATCCCTAACTTTTTGTGAGTAGTGTACATTTATGTATTTATTTAATTTATGGAAGTGTATGCCTGTGTTTACATATCTGCAGTCACAATGCAGCACAACATTAGATGCAGTGCCAGTTGAAGTTTAACTACTTTACTACTTTTTTTTTAAATAAGATACCTACATAATTGTCTCATCGTCTGTTTACGTATTTTAGATATGTGCATACGGTGTGTGGACATTTGTACAGTATATGTGCTTGTAAACTTCTGCATAAATATATACTTAGTTTTATTTCCTTGTTGTAATATACATTTTTGTCACATTTGTCCTTTATTACAAGTGTATTATGGTTTCTTTGTGAGCCTTGTTTAGGGTCATCGGATGTATTTATTTATGTGAAGGTGTATGCATGTCTTTAAATGTATGAATTTTTTTTCTTTTTAATAATAATAGATATTTATTGATCCTCTTGGGAAAATTCGTGGTAGACAGGCTGCCCCTGTGAGGTGCCAAAGGTCAGGGTATCGGTGTTTTGTTCAAGGACACCTCGACCTGGGACTGGGAATCAAACCGCTCACCCTCGGGTTTGAAGACGACTGCTCTACCCATAGATCTATCATGCCGCCCTTTTTGTTCTCTTTTACAGTGCGTTTTTGGGTTTATGGGACTGGATAATGTAGCCTTTGGGGTGGGGAGTATTGCATAGAATGGAAAGTATGAACAAAACCAATCCTTTGTGTTTCTCTCAGATTCTGTTGGGGGGGGTGGGGGAATATGCTCTCTCTGTGCGCCACTGTGTGTTTTTCTGTTTTCTCCCGCCTTGTTTTGCCCATTTAAAATGCAAGACAAACAAGTCAGATTCACAAAACCAGGGAAAAAAGAAATACTGATGCAACCAAAACACTTCAGCCACAGCAGCTTTTAGTAATTGTGAGCTTCTCTGTCGCCTGCAGACAACCAGCAGAAATGTGATCTGAAGGGGGCAGTATTGCATCTGCTGTCCTCAGCTTGACTAGAGGATGATAGTGTGTAACTGACACACGCAAGGCTTGGGTCTGATTGTCACCATGTGTGACTCGGAGCCCCTCAAACTGTCACTTCACCAAACTTATAAAAATAAAATGATCTTTTCTTCCCCTGCCCTTCATTTTTGACATTTAAATTCCCAGTGCTTGATTATGTCCTAATTAGGCAGCTTAATGAGTAATTACACACTGATTCAGGAAAGTTTTCAAAGGCAATGTCATCAGTGCCACACAGACTTTACTTAAGTTTACTGAAGCCACAGCATGAAGCTGTTCCCTCACTGCTTTAATTGTTGTCTTACAATTAGCAGCAAAGCACACAAGTACTCCACAGAATAGACGTGATGCAGAAAACATACACAGAGTGGGTAGTAAAGTGAGATATGATTGATGCAATTTCAAGAACAGCGAAGTAAACAGAGTGAAGACACGAGCGTGCGTGTCTGTGTGAGAAGTAATTGAAAATCTCTACAATGTGAGCATATTGGATTTGATAGAGTCATGCACCTGATAAAGTTTAAAGGTTGACACTTGATGAATAAACTGAGGTGGAGGCATGGTGTATGTATGGTGAGGTGCTGCCATGCTGCTCTGGAGGTGTAATTACTTGATCTCTGGGTAGCTGCAGGGATAATGAAAGAAGAAGGGATGACAGATGAGGGAAAGCAGAGGAGTGTGTAAAGAGTTGATTTTTTTCTCCATGAAAGCGTGACAAAGGTAACTTCCACTTTATCAGCATGAAATAGCGCTGAGCTAATTGCCTTTGATTTCGGGTCCACTCATAAATCTCCTTGTATCATATCACTACAGTGATGCAAACGCCCGCCATCAATGTACATAAATCAAGGTTGTTTTGACTTGAAGGCAGACATTAAAATTAAAGGTGTGAATGCAAAAAATATAAAACTCTAAAAGACCTTCTAAGTGGAGGTTTGGTTGCAAAAATATGGGAAAAATATGGTCTGTTGACTTTTTGAAATGTACTTGTTTTACCACAAGTTGAGGGTGAGCTGCAAGAAGATCAAGGTGGCCTGTGAGTGTGGTATGTAAAGTATTGTATATGATATTAATGAAAATCTATGGTAAGTGAAAACCTGAATTATACAAAAGTATACTAAATGTCTCACAATACTCCTAACCCTAACCCTAACCATCACAACTAAATGCCTCACCCCAACCCTAAAACCCAGAAAATGCTATATATAGTTTAATGTCAGAGAGTATCTAATTGTTGTTTCCATGTCTTAATGATAAAAATGTTTTAAATAATAGCATAAAAGACTATATTTGTCGTAGGAAGTCTGATGTCAGCACACACCAGTCAGTAGTTGAACTGAGAGAATCCTGGACCTTCCAGTGATACAAAGCTCAGATGAGAGGAATAAACCCTATCACAAATTAATTTCCTGTCCCTGAAATCAGGATGGGGTGAAATCAGACCACATTGTGGAGGTAGAGAGACAATCAGGGAAGTCTAACTCACTGAGGTTAGACGGGAAAAGTGGGTCATTCATCTCATCGTTCAGCTTTTTCATATACAAAACCACAACTATCTTTGCAATCATTCTTCATTTCCCCGCTCGTGTCGGAAGGTTTATGAAGAAGACAAGATGAGTCAGAATTGTGTCTCTATGATTGTGTCTACACTTGACATTCACCACAGGAAATCCCAACATGTTTAGAGATACTTGACATGAGGAAATTATTCATGTCATCTGTGGTCTTTGAATAGGAGATTATAAAATGTTACATAGATGAAAAATGACATTCCCCAAGCTATTACTACAGCACTTCTGAAACTTTTCTTATTATTGCATCATTCGCAGATTTACCACAGAGAATGTGAATTATAAAGTATGAGCTCTGCCCAAACATTCGTCAGTTTTTATGAGTTCCATATTACTGCTTCTGTATGATATCATTAAGACTTAGCCATCGTGATGGCAGTAATGAAGCAGCTTCATGAGAACAACAGCTCTTCATAACATCGAGAAAGAGAATTCAAGATTGCTTCATCAAATATTCATTTCCTGTATGTGGAGGCAATTTCTGTATATATCCTACATCTACACTAATTATCTTGGGTGGGGGTTAACAATCCAGTCTTTACTAAACCATAACTACTTTTAAACGATTTAACATAATGTGAAGGCTTTAATTCAAACCATTAATATTTTTCAGTTAGTAACTCCATCACACTACGATAACTTCAGTTTAACTGTGACTTTAAAGTGTGACCACTGATTTTCAACTTGATTTTCATAGTTTGGGAGACACATACTGTACACATAATGAATGGTATAAAACTTCCCTCTGCTTTCATTATATTACAATATCTCTGCTTCTAGCTGAAAAACACCTCTGTTTTTCTGTTCAGATGGCATAATCTGAAGGAGTTTTGGAGGACAGGTCAGCTGATATTACATACTCTGTAAAATGAGCACATTAACAGATACTTCAGTTACTTTAATAGTTCATTTGGAGCTTTGAATATATCCCAATATTATTCTTAAAGTGAAAGGAACTGAAAAATTGGTGAGTTCATACAAGCTAGTATGATTCAAGCTGATAATGTGAACAGTTATCTTGCTAACTACATTAATTCACCACCTCAGATTATTAAGTTTGTCACAAAGCTTTAAGAAGCATTTTTTTCCTGGGGATGTGCTAATGGACTTTGGTGTCGCACCTTCTGACCTTTACAGTGTAACCTGAATCAAAAGACTGGAACTGACAGAAAGAGCAAGAAACTTTCCAAAATCTTGTCTTACCAATCATTTCGTCACAATTTCATACAGTATATACATGAAAGAGAGGGCGAGAGTTAATGTGGACTCGAGACAAAAAAAGAGAAAGAAAGAAGGAAACTGAGACAAGAGAACAGGAAGTAGAGAAATAAAAGAGAACTGGAAGCAGACAGACCATCTTAAAAATTTTACATACACACTTCTTCATCAGTGCCATCTATCACTGGGCAGATAGCCCCTTGCAGTGTAAGAGCATTTTACTGAGGCTTTTGACTGTGTTTCTCTGGCTTGAGATAAAACTAACAGCAGCCTCTTAGATAAGCTGTGACGCTGGGACCTGCCTGGTAGCTTGCCCACAACTGATTACCTTGATCAGGTGTGTTCAGTCAAGCTGGAACATACCAACTGACCTTGGCTTCCCCCACTCCACCATTATCTGAGATGGTATCTTACAGCTTCTGATTGACTGAACACACCTGATCAAGGTAATCAGTTGTGGGTAGGGCAGGGATAGCTGCAAATCAAGCAGGACAGCGGCCCTCCAGGACCGGAATTGCCCACCCCTGGTGTATAGGAATATCTGTGTTGATTATGAGCTGGAAGTCCTAAGGTCAAAATATGATCAACCTCCAAAAGTGGTCAAGAATAACCAAGCTAAGATCCTGTGGGACTTCCAGATACCCACTGACAAACTGGTAATGGCTAACCAGCTGGACATAGAAGTGGTGGATAAAGAGACCAAGAAGGCCATAGTGATGGATGTAGCAATCCCAAGTGATGGTAACATCAGGAAGAAGGAACATGAGAAGCTTGAGAAATACCAAGGGCTGAGAGAAGAGCTAGAAATATGAATAAATATGGGTGTGACTGCAGACTCCTTATCTAAATAGGACTACAGGTGAAAATGTACTGCTGCTTCTTGGAACTCATATACAGATGTTATGAGTTATAGTTTGAGATATGCATAAAAGACACACTTAAATCTGTGATTTTAAATCTAAAGAAATTAAGTTTAATCTCTTCTCACGTTTTTCATTAAAACCTTCTGAATGAGACCTTCTGAGACTCTCAACAACAACAACTGCAGCTTGCACAGCAGGTGTGTGCTTTGCGTGTCTGTTACCATTCTCTCATGCATTCCTCCTGGGTGTGTTGTTATTCTCTCTGGGGATCTTGTGAGCGTCTGGCCGAAGGATTAGCATAAAGATGGGAGTGCATGGGAGAAAGAATGAGCTGTACACCCACACAGTGTCAAGGTGCATTAGAGGAGCTGGTTTACGTATCAAACTCACTGGCTTGGAGTCACAAGGGGACACGGAGGCTGCAAGAAGTCACCAGAGACACAACGCGGGGCGACAATTATTTAACCTCGTTGTCAAACCAAAATAGTTTCTCCTTATTCCTCCAGTGAACCCACACACCGTGTGAATTTTATTCGCCTCATTATGTGCCAGCTATTTTTGTGTTGCAGAAAGGAATCGCACAGGCATCTCTCTGATCTTGAGGTGTGAATATGAAGATGCTGTCTCCAAACATTTTCTGCTTGTAATGCATAGCATCTGTTTCCTTCTTTCAGATTTTTTTTTTTTTAAATCTATGGCAAATTGGCAAATACCAATTTCTCGCATGAGATGAACAAATCCATTAACTTTGGTGGTACACATCATGTTGATGATATTTATATATATATATATAAATATTGATATATATTGATATACTTCATATAAAAAGCTGTGTAGAGCATATGGTAATTGTACAGGAGGTAATAATCTACAATAAAACACCTCCATTATCTCAGACCAGCTGGTGTTCTGCTGTGCTCTGCAGCCTTTAGGTACTTAGCTCTCTTTGGTCTACAGTAGTAGTCAGATACCCATTTCTCCTGAGATGAAGTATGAAGTATGAAGTATTGATTTGTGATTATTCCCCAACATCAAGACGAACACGAACCAAAACGAGCTGTGAGTGAGAACACATTCTCACCACGTGACTCTAACGTCAGCACGCTCTGACAGCAACTATTCATGTGGACTCTGACAGATTTTTCATGTCTTGTGGCACTCCCTAAGAAGTGGCTGCAGGCCTTTAATCAAACATCAGCCAACACTGAGTACTCTCGGTGTTCTGTTTATACCTGTGGCAAGAGGCAGATTAATGGATTTTTGTCTGTTTTCCCCCAGAAAGCACTGTGGGAACATTGCTATTCTAAAAATGACTGTTATCAAGGTTAGGAGTATATAAAAAATGTCTTGGGGAAATAATACTGTAACTGCAAATGCTGTTTTGTTAAGTGGCAGAAACCTAAAGGGTGGAAAATGGAACTTGGAACAGAAAGGTGCTAGTTTAACACCTGGATAGGCTGCAAAAATATGAGAGAATAAAGTGCAACAGTGAAATTATCCTCTTATTTAACCAAGAACTGGTGAACAGTATATTGAACATAGAATGTGGTGTTGTTCAGCAGATATCAGGCCAAAACTGTTTGTACAAGGCATCTCCCAGGTGTGACTGTGGTGTTGCTTGAAAACGGCACTATGCCATATTTTAGGGCCTGTCTCTTTCAACTTTTTGAGAAGGATTTTCTTTTGAACTACAGGGACTACTTCTCAGATCAAGCCTTTGAATTCAGTTACTTAGAATTAAACTTTTATTCGATAATGGTTTATGGAGTTTCCCATATACAAAAGTGCATATAACTTTATTTCTCATAAAGTCAAATGTGAGGTTCCACTTGTAAATAAAACTGACTTCCATAAAGTCCTATTTAAAAGTTTTCTTTTAATATTGTCAGTGTGTCTCCAAACAGAATAATGCAAAATCCACGTGTTTGTGTTATGAACAATTATTTCACTTTTGTTTCTCTATTGGTTCTGAGAAAGACCTGCACAACTTAGCTGTTGCTGTGGTAAATAGTCCAGAGGCATGAGGAAGAAATGAAGCAAATTCCTAACTCATTCTGATCACAGTTAGAAACAAAACAAAGCACCATGCAACATTTAGCCAAACCTTTGCAGGCAAAAGTCATCCAGCTCCTCTTCTAGCCCAGGTGACTCTGAATCCCCCTTTTAGTTATGCTGCTATAGACTTAGACTGCTGGGGGACCTCCCTTGACACACTGAGCTCCTCTCCTATCCTCTCCTATCCGTCCACTCATATGCCACCATTGCATGTCATTAACTTAGTGTTTTCTCTCTCCCATAGTTGAGCTTCATCCTCCCTGTCTCTCTGCACTTTTCTGCTGGTCTCTTCGGCCTCGGAACTCTATAATTCCAGTTGCAGTTACTGGGTCTACCAACCTGCCCAGTGTTTTGTCTGCTGCTTGTTGTTGTTCTTTTGTTGACTGTTGTTCTTTTCTCTCTCCTCTTTCCACTCACCTCAACCGGTCGAGGCAGATGACCGCCCACCCTGAGCCTGGTTCTGCTGGAGGTTTCTTCCGTTAAAGGGAGTTTTTCCTCTCCACTGTTGCCTAGTGCTTGCCAAGTAGGATTGTTGGGTTTTCTTAATAATTCTATATATAGTTATATTGTGTAATGTATGCCTTGTTGTGATTTGGTGCTATATAAATAAACTGAATTGAATTAAAACTACATAATTTTAAGGCTGCATAATTGGTTGTCAACAAGTTGAAAACATTTCTCACAACGTATGTGGTTTTTGACACAGGTAGAACAAATGGAGAGACATTAGCATTCATCTGGACACGTGTTTCTGGCCTCTAGATGTATGTGCTCTCCTGAGAATATGTCTAATTACCTATTAAATGCTCCATTATCTACACCAGCTAGTCATGAACTTTGTCAGGTGTTTGTGCTGGGCAGGCTGTATACTGCCTTAACATCTGTCAGTTGGACAGGTTGTTGAACTGAGGCTGTTAATCACACTAGTCCCTTCAAGGTGGTTTTAAGTCATGTCTAAAATGTGCAAAACTAGCAAAAGCACCTCATATATGTTACATTATACGTTAGCTGCTAATACCGGAGTGCTGGTACCTGTGTAAAACAAACACTGGAGCGTCTTAAGGGATAGTGTTTGAATGTTCACTACAAATGGGAAACAGAATATTAAAGAAGGGGCCACATTCTCACATTATTCTGTATAAAAAGGGCTAGTTAGAGTGAACCACAATATGAACCAAAACAATGAGCTGAAAGAGGCTTAAATGCTCCATAGGAACTGCACAACTTAGTGTTAATTCTCTGTGCATTTGTTTCTACAAGCGACAACATTCTACACAGTTCTCTTCAATATTATTTATTATTATAACTTTAAACTCACTGTACACTGGGAGTCGTGGTCGATTTTCTATCACCTCTTCTACCATCTTCATGCACCATCTTCACTACTTCATCTTCAACACAACTATGTTGTGTTTTTTTGGGGAAAAGTATTTTTAATGCATTGGATTGCAAAGGGGATAAATGCATTGTTAAGAAGCTTCTATGATAAGTTGTTTAATGATATCTTACAATCTGAAATCTGATGGAGACCTGACCTCAACATTAAAACACTGGCTGATGTAAAAAGTTAAGAAATCAAGAACAACACAGACTTTCCTAAAACGAAATTGAAGGCGAGGCCAGACTGCAGGAGACAACTGAGTGTTGTTGATTTGCACCTATGCTCCCCCACAGGGTGCTTAGTTTCCCCCATAGACACTTTACTCCTGTCTTGTTTGTATTTTTTCTTTTTAATCTTTTTTTTTTAACAGGCGTTAGAACAAAATAAGGCCTAATAAGCCCCAAGAAACTAAATCAGATACTTTGAAATCACAAGCTTATTTTGCAATGGTTTCCCCCTTTTTGACAACCTCAAGCCCTATGATAAGCCAGCCTTTGTTTAGTCCCCTTGGGTCTGTTGTTTGCTGTGTTTTGATTATGCATGAGATTTTTTTCCATTCTTTTATTTTTGTTTGTTCTTAATGTGGATGTGATAAAATGTGGGAAAGAGTGCATGGAAATTAGAACCATAGTGAGGTCTGAGTTTGTGATCCTTTGGGGGTTTGTGAGTTCATATGTCAGGCTGCCTGCGTGTAGGAACTGAGAGAGAGTGTGTGTGTTCATGTTTCATGTTGCCAATATCTTACACTGAATGAAATGATGTTGGTGTTTTACAGTAGCAGCATGGTCACAGGGCTTTTCTGTGTGGAGCATGCTCCTTCTTGAGTGTGTTTCCTCTGGCTACTCTGATCTTCTCCCACAATCCAAAGACTTGCAGTTATTGGTAGATCTAGAAAAAATTCAAAAATCCTTCACATAAATTACAATGTTAATACACAGGTTTACAAGTGATGCACCACTCCTAGTGATGGAGACTTTTTACTGCCACTGTGGGAAATCATGTTACCAATTCCTGATTTGAGCGTGTGTTCTTTTGGCCATGTTCTGAATTTAGAATAATATTAATACAATAACAATAATCAGATGAAAACAAATTACAAGATTAAACCTTACATAAATCTAACTAATTAAATTAGATTTTTTTTAACAAATTAGATAATCCTTTGGTAGAGTATTGCCAAGGCAGGTTGAGTGAAATATAATGATTCATAATGCAATAAAAAAATGAATGATGTGCATACAGTACAATATAGTGTCCTGTGCAAAGAAAAGAAAAAGTACATGTCATATATTAGTAATCTGTTACACAGAGAGAGAAAATACATGTCACATTTTGACATTTTGATGTAACCAATTATATTTTACAGCACATTCACATGGTAGGCAATTATGGTTTCCATTACAACCACTGATACTTTCTGCTTGATTGATTAAAACAGAATGTAACATTGCAATTCTGTACTGTTACTTGGCTGTTATGAGTTTTGGACTGCAGGGCAACATCTTCCAAAATCACACTTTGTACCATCCGGGCAGCCTGGCAGATCCTTCAGTAGTAGCAGCAGCTGATAAGGACCCCCAGCCAGGCCCCCTTTCAGAGGGCCACATCCAGCTCCTGCTGCCAGGCAAACCACAGGGAGAGGAAGAGAGCCCAGCAGTGGCCACAGATGTCATCTTCAGAGGAGAGGCTCCTCCACACTGGAGTCTCCAACATGGAGCTCCTCCATCAAAGCCATCTCTAGCCCACTACATGAATGAAGATGATTTTCTTCTCCCTCCCTGCAAGATATACAAGGGGGAAATTCACTCGTTTGTCAGACTAAAAGAAAGAAAGAACTAATAAATAAATTCTCCTCTTTTAAGTGGAAGCAAATGGTGTGTTTAAAATTCAGTATTATACACACTCACTTTCTTTGCCAGCAGTGAATAATTGTGCATTAAGACCTTTTGGAGTCCGTTGAGCTGACGGGAATGCACTGTACTAATGTATCTGCTATTATCCTGCTTCCCATAGCTAAACTAAAAATCTACAGTTAGTTGTTAATTTGCAGCTATAATTAGCTTTTCTGTTTTAACATACTTTTACATACTTTATTTTCTGTGTGGATTCAGCTTAGCTTCACAGTGGCTAACATCCTTTAGATCCTCTCTTTAGGTTTATGTTAGTTTACTTTTCTATTTCAGTTGGATTTACACAGATTCACACAAATATGACACAAATTTAAAATGACATCTGCATTCCTTTTTTTTTGGTGGTTACAGAAATAACCTTATTTCTAAGCTCTTTAACTGATGCTCAGTTCTTGTCTTTACCTACAGTTTAGTGCTGTAGAAGTTTGAATTTAGAAGTTCAATCAAATGCGTGCTTCATGTGTGTTTGGTAAAAGGTGTTCGCTTACTAAAAGTTAATGTGTGAGCCATTCACAATATATAAATCTTAAAATCTTAAAGGGCAATGAAGTGCAGTGAAATGTCCCATAACCAAACAATAGAAACAGGAACCGTATGGGAAAATAGATCATCATTTTGTGACTCTGTGATTTTGACAACCTCTCTCTTTCTGAAGATTGTGTGATTTTTGGCCTGTTTATGTGAGCTGTTGGAGAGCTTTCACAGACTTCCACACTGACTCAGTACAATCTTCCACTTACCAACTGCTGCTGTGACACCCTCAGTGGTAAAGAGATACCCTGTTGATGCAGAACAAAGGATAAGCACCACATTCTTACTTTCTGCTAGCCCCAATTTCAAACAAGACAACTCAGTCTTGTTCATCTGCCATTTGTAACCAGTTAATTTTTACAGCAAGCTGCAGTTTCAAAAGAAATAGAAAATCAGTTGACCTATCTTTCCAATATCTTTCAAATTCCGGAAACTATTGCTCATGCACACTAGAACACCCGATGAATCTGTGGCAGCAAGAAGAACAGTTACTTTGATTGTTAAAACTGGCTGAACAACACCAAAAAGTCAACCACTGGCCTATGCATGGATGTCCGAAGATGAGGAAATTTACATCACGGGTTGACAGTGGAAAGCATAAACTGGCCAACTGTGTCATTATAGAGAATCAGTTTGTGCCGAAATGACTGATTGTTCTTCTGGCTCCACACCTAACTGGATTATTACTGTATTCTGAAATGCTAAAAATAGGGGGACCCCAGAAATAGCTTAAGGAGCCTAGACATTAAGAGTCACTGTTTGCCTCAGATGATAAATCCCCCTTTCAATCCAGCTCTCACACACACACACACCTTGGTTGTTCAGGTTTCAACAGAGAGCCATGGATCCTAATGAGGAGTAGTGAGAGAAGAGGCCAAGCAGCTAATTATTTCCACGCACACTGGGCTTGCCTACCAGTGCACTGCTTGTGGAACTCTAACTCAAACACTCTCTTCCATCTTGGACTGCAAAATCCCAGCACCCCCACGGCTCTTTTTACTTGGAGACCTCTCAGAAATCAACTCAAAATTAAACTGGAAAAGCTCATTTCAAGTGTTGCCAAGAAAACAGTTCTTCTCAACTGGAAATCAAAAGCCTCAATAAATGATAATGATTGGACCAACGTTTTTTTTAGAAGACATAGAAAAGTAATAACTCCCTTTTTTAATGTGGCAGCTGGTTTAAAGTACAAGCAGAGGACTAAAACTACACAAAGTACTGCAACACACATATTGATTTTGATATACAGTACACAGCCATGATATGTACTCATCCACATGATCGTATACAACCCCAGTTCCAGATGTGCAAGCTGACCATTCCATAGGCAAAAATGCACCACCCGCTGATAACAAGGTGGAGGTCCCTCTCCTCTTTAGTCCAGAGGACAAGGTGCCCTTGGTTTACAAAAAGAATGTCAAAAGTTTTGTTTTTATTTCTGAAAGTTTAAATTCACAGCTTCCAAAACCAATGGCAGAATTCCACATATAAATACACATGTTGGATTACAGTACGTTTAAAAGTAAGAACTGCATTAAATTTCAAATATACTGTATATGTTAGCTTTGAAAGTTCACATAATGGTTTTAAAAGTCAGTATGTTAGATTTGCCAACTTCCACAACCTGCACTTTCAGTTTCTGAACAGAGATTTCTGAATCTGTTGATTTACAGTGAGTTACATTCTACAAGTATTTCTCAGCTAGCAACCAGGAGAAGTGGCTTTCTCAAGTATTGTCATCATTGTGAGTTCAAAAAGGAATTTTTTTTTTTCTCTTTCAAGATACAACACAGATATGACTTCAGAGAGCCATGTGAGCCTTTTCCCTGATGTCAGTCTTTATGCTAATCTAACGTAACTGACCCCCAAGTATCTCCATTTTTAACATGCAGACATGATATTGCTTTCAATCTATCTCTTTTAAGCAGTCCTTTAAAAATTTCCTCCATTTCCCTGTATCATATTTATGGTTGGTATATGTCTGGTTGGTGTAATTTTACCAGTGCTTTATTCAGTGTCTGTGATGCTATTTTGTCTGTAAGGTTCAAGTATAACCAGTAAACCCAGTTGATCAGCTCTTTCTGGGACAGAAAGTCTGTGGGAAACTTAAGTTGAAAGATAATTTGCAACTTCAAGAATCCCCAGCAACTCCGAGTTGTGGGGAGGCATGGTGTTCATTATAGTAGAAGCACAAGGACATGACTTACTTTGTGTTGGGAATGTGAATGCTGTTTTATGATGCGGCCTCACTGAGCTCGGTGTTTGAACCGGCACAAGTCAATCTCCACACACCCACAGGGGCTCAGTGGCTTTAAAGAAGAATTTCCACAGTGGAATATACACAAATATGAAAAAGAATAGACAGAGTTTTTCTCATAATACAGTTTGACTGGAGCTGAAATTCTGAATTCTTCCAATAACGGGAATTTAAATAAATGAAGCCAATTGTGCCAGATAAAGACATGATCATTACATTAAACTGTCGGCAAGACTTGATCGAGGGAAGCAGCGTACAGCAGAGCCTCTTTTCATAGAGGCTGCACAGGCAGAAAAAATACGATTTCATCATGTTCAGCTTGAGAGGACATAACAAGCTCCACTTCCAATTAAACACGCCTCGACATCAGACAATACAAAATTTTAACTTTACAGTCAAACCCAGACTGGGACCCTGCTGCGTTGTGTTGCACGGTGAGGCTCCTCCAAATGAAAAACACAATCCCACAGTGGGCTGTTGAACCAGACCTGTCTGGTTCTCGTGAAGAGCAATTCAGAGATGGGAGACGAGTTTCAGAGGACAAATTAACTCACCCCTACCTATATAACCTATCTTCAACCTACCATGCTGCCCTTTCATCCATCCCCAGGAAAATCAGGCCCAATTCACACCTCCACCAG
>JAUMHL010000012.1:3162643-3174560 GCA_032362345.1 Sandelia bainsii
CAAGAAAGAAGTCCAGTTGCCATGACTCAACTTTCAGACAACTTCACCTGGATGACTGAGAATCTTCACAGACATGTAGGCACAAGGTAGGTAGTAACCTGTAGGATTTAAATAGTGGACAGAACAATACTAGATACTACAGAGAGCCTGAATGATTTGTGTTTACTGTACATGCACTTAAAAGACACTCTTTCTCCAGTAGCTCATTCCTTAATTGTCATGTTAACATGAAACTTGGTTACAATAATTGGGGCAGGTGATTAGAGAAACCTGATTTCCTCAGGTAGATTCCACCTGGAGGACAAAGTTTTCTCTGGCATGTATACGAGTAATTGACTTTTAAACTGGATTTTTAAGGGTGCACGCCAGGGGCAGATCTGCATGGGGAAAAAGCAGAGGTAGCTGCCACTTCTATTGTATCTATCTTAAAAAAAGGTGATTTAGCTGATTAAACAAATGAATAATGTAACACTTAATATAACATTTTCTAGACTCACCACTTGCAACTGTGTCTCCTAAAAAGACATTGCTATGCAACTAAACCACAACCACATTTACATTTTTTTTAGGGAATGCAACATACTGGAGGTCCCATCACAGACCAGAGTTCAACTCCAGAGTCCTGTGTGGGGTTAGGCTTATGCAAGAAAAACACTTCGCTTAAGGCCAGAGAGACATTGTAGTTTTACAGGTTTTTTTCTTTACTTTTTAAACCTTAACTATGTGCTGTGAACGTCTAAACATAACTTAATAATGCTATCTTCACAATGTCACATGTACTCTACTGCAAGATCTGATGTTTTGGTGGGAGTGCAGTATGGTAGGATTCCGTTAGGATGCCATACAAAATTCCATTCGAAGCCATTGTAATCAAACCTTCACACAACAGTGTGTTGAGAAAAAAATACTAAAAATCCACTGTAATAGCCCGAGAAAATATCTTACCTTCATTCCCAGACTACTGCCTGCGATGAATAACCACCACCATAAAAGTCTCCTGCCAATTTATTTATTAAATATAACGTACAAGATGTCTGAATCATGAACTGTATCAATAAATATTTCTCTAGAAGTATCAAAATATAATAACTCTGTCACGCTGTCCTATCTCAGGACATGATGGAGTACTGTGGATATGCCACCTTGTCTCCTAATATGCATGCTAGGATGGAGTGGATCTGAGAAGTCTTTTGTCTCTCCTGTCTGATTCCAGATGGGGTGCGATATGATGCCTCCCCACTCGCACTGAAATTGCATAACAACTGAACAATCACTGAGCAACATGAAGAAATGAAGAGTGTGATTTACTGCTCGGATGTGGGAGCCCTATTATGCATAATTTAGTGTTTATATTTTATTCTGGGGTCCACTGATACAAGATGGGGCACCAAATACTGTACTAACAGTAAGTGGCTTCCCTTAAAAAATACTATGTGCCAGTTTAATGGTGTGCACTGTATATTTTACAGGAAACGTACATTATATTCACAGATATTTAAAGCTGCAGTTGTTTTTTTGTGCAGAAGCCACTCATCAGGCAAGTTGACATGGCTAAAATATTTGCAAACAATTGCTAATTGAAACAACCACTGAGCAAAATTAGCAATTGTTTGAAGTCAGGTTTCTGATTCTCGGTGGGTTCATCAGTATGAGCAACCCCTTTTAAAATATAATATTATTTCTCTGACATGAAATTTAATATTGAAAAACCTAATATAATTGATCATTTTTTTATTTATTATTCTCCAAGTTTGACATTTGACCAAAAACATTTTTACACTGAGTTCCCTTAGATATAAAAAATATATGCTGGATCATGACTATGATAACATGCGCTAAAGTGACAACACCCACCTTATCAAAAGCCACGTTTGCTAGTTGCTGATTTCACTTCTCCTTAAGTGCATCTTGATGGCTATTTTGAAAATTGCTCCACTACGAATAAATTGCATTGGACTCTTTATGCTTTCCTTTTATAAGCTATTAATGGAGAAACTAGTTGTGCCAAATCAGTACTTAATTAGTCTAATTGTGTTTTACATTTTCCGGTAGTGGTACACCTGCTTTTTGCCCTAACTGCCATACTGTGGAGCTTGTATTCATCAGCAATATGCTTTTTTCTGCTGATTGCAACTGCCTGCACAAGAAGGCTACACAAAATGCAAACAAATTAGAAGACGTGTGATCCCTTCCACTTAAAGACGCTCTTGGTTTTCAAGCATATCACTTCCAGTTTCACGGTTTTCTTAATTATACATGTGTTTCTTGTTCATGGCGAGGTTCAATCGATAGTAAATGAGGCTAAACACATGCATTAGTTGTTCAGTTGATTTTTACATTTAAAGACTACAACAAACACCATCGGTCAGTCTGCAAAATGTGTATTCAAGTGCAGTCAAGAAAAGCCTTCTAAAGTAATCTATGCAGTATACAACAGTGATTATGAAAAATAAACTCTTGTCATTATTTTGGAAGAATATTATATTTTATTTGTCCAAAGCGAAGTTTCTACTTTTCTGGTTCAAAACCGGAATCTGCTTTAACTCAGTGTCACAAGCTTCTCCACTAAACCAAACTGCTCCACAAACAGCTAAAGTTTCCAAAAAAGACAGAATAACTTGTCCACTTCTCTTAACCTTCTTTCCAAAAGTGAAGACTCCCCAGACAAATGGAGAAACTTCTGACGCATACCGAATGGGGCTAGACCAGCAGCTTTGTGTGTTTTCCCATCCTCTCCTGCTGTCGGTGACATTTTGATGCTCATTAGGATGCCTGGGCGGTGAGCTTTGAGACGGTGCACTCCTAAGGTGCTCTAGGTTGGATTAAGACCGAACAAAGCACTCGGTTTCGCCTGTAACCTACATCCTTTGATTTATTTATGTAGTTATGATTCAGAATGTATGCTGGGTCTCGACTGCAGCCGAGCTGGCACAATTACTTATTAATATACAAGTGTTCTTAAGGCCAGCCGACTCCTAATCCCCTTACCCGCAATGGAAGGCTTTCCAAAGAGAAAGTGACAGCAAACTAATCCATAAAGCCTTGGTACACAGAGGCTTGGGTGAGTTTGCACATGCAATTAATATGGCACAGCCGCCGCACAGATATTTCCATTCAATTTAGTTTTTGGACTCTCCGTTACAAATTGCCAGTATGTTAAGAAATAAGATCAATGTATAACCAAATGAAACGACGTCATACAGGCTGTATCCATCCGATTGTTTCAAACTGATGAAGAGCTTCAGAAAAAAAAGAGTTTAGTAATGGTAGAAGACTTGTTTGTGGTAAAGCAAGTAGATTGCTATATTTACAGCAAAGCCGTAATACATTGTTGAGAAACAAACAGATAATCTGCTCTGTGCATCATTAACTTTAAGTCAAAAACACAATCCCTCACTTAATCCTGCTAAATAACCTTCTCTCCCCAACAGCAAGGCTTGTCTTCGTCCAGTGAATTATCAACCTCTTGGTCACAAACGGTATATACCAAGTGATCTCTCATTAAATCTGTTTGCTTGGTATGTGACTGCAGCAACACAAGGGCTGATTTGTCACTGGGACTGACACACATGTCCCGCTGTAGCTGGTAAACATGACCTCTCCATCTGCTAGTGGATTAATGATGTTGCTTTGGATGCTTGCTTAAAAGCATGACTCAGAACAGCCAAATTAAACCTGACCTAAGACAGACATCAGTGTAGTGACTGAGAATGGAGCCAAATTATTTTTAAACATGTATTCAAAATGACTACTAACTGTACATACACTAACATTTTACAACACGTAAACCTGCATTCATTTAATCTTTAGCCACTTGGATGATCTTTGACATTGTGTTCTTCTAAAGTGGCTACACATATTGTTTTGTGTTGTTTTCTTACATTTTCATGCTGTTCAATGAGATACGACAAAAAAAGGAGCCCTTGTCATGTTTTTTAGTGCGCATGTATGTACGGATCCCTAAATAAAGTATGAATTGGAGTGCATGTGCGACCACAATCCTGTGAGTTCGTGCTGATCTGAGGGAAAGTGTAAAGCAAGAATTGGCCTTTAGTGGCACAAAAGTGCTATCAGGATTACAACTGAAGTGAACTATATTAGCTGTAAGTAATCTAACCACTAATAATAATAATAATTATGACATACTTTATCGATACCCTTGGGGAAACTGTTGTTGCTACGGAGTGACTCGAGTTTTGGTGTCTTGTCTAAGAACTCCTCAACATGTGGCCAGGAGTTACTGGGAATCGAAACACTCACCCCGGGGTTCTTAGACGACTGCTCTACCAAGTGAGCTATTGCTGCCCCTAACTAACACCAATAGCCACCCAGGACAGCCAAGTAAATCACAGTAGCTCTACAGGAATCTTTTGGTTTTCTCTGTCTTCATTTGTTTACTCCAAATTGCAAATTGTTCTCTGGATTGTGTTTTCCAATCTAACATCCCTACACCTGTTTCCCATGCAACAAATGTGGTCCACTGTCAAAATGAAAATGCAGCTTTAGGTTGTTGAGCTGCAAGATGCTGAAAAACTCAGTGGAGTTGAAGGAAACTGCAGGGTCACAACAGCTAACACTTTTCTTATTGCACATAATAATCTAATATTGAGATATAAGTCTTAATTAGTGCAGTTTAAAAGGTTTGGTTGATTATGATGTGCAGTAGATGTTTAAGATAAAAAGTTAATTATTCCATAGTTGAGAACCGATAGGAATTGGATGACAAACGTTACCCACTGAAGGAGAGCTGCCCACCACTGCTAATGTCATCAGAATTCAAGGCTGAGCCGCTGCTACCTTCTTTAACCAAACCATTTTTATTCAACAAGAGTCTTGATACTCTTCTTGATTTCCAACTCTTTAAAAGTCATCCCTTTTTTGCTTTTTATTCATATTTTATTGGAGCTTTTTATTATTCATTTTCTTGCAAAAGAGCTCTCCTACTAAGAAAAAAAGATGAGTTGCTCATCTCTAACTTCTTCATCTCACTGATTGAATTGCCAGTCACACTAGTTCAACTTAAATAACACTTGCATTTTAGTTATATCTGATAGTTTTCAGATATTTTAGATATTTAGTTGTTTTGTTTTTTTAACAGTGTCTTGTTTTGCACAGAAATATCCTCACTTGTTGCTGATATCTGTCAGGTAAATTTTCATTTCAGGTGAGTATAGGAACAGTTTATCTGTGGGTGACAGCTCGTGCCAGCATATAAGTGCCAGGATTTCTCTGCAATCAGTCAAGGAAGCTTTTCAATTTAGTTGTCACGGGGGAAATCAAGAAAACAATCATTTACAAAAATCCACCGCTCATCTGTCGGCGAGCAAGGGGAGTAAGCAGAATGCAAAAGGCAGCGGTGGTCTTAACACCGCAAGTGTCATTCCTCTGACACGTGTCACCGCTGTCATCTGGCTGGAAATTGCTTCTAAAAGACAATCACATTTACAGATGTATCAATTACCGGGCAGACTCCGGAGTGTGGCAGATTTCAGACAACCCATTTATTGTACAGCTCTCACGCATGATGGATTAGGACATCAGAGCTGTAGTGGACCTTCCGTGTTCTCCATTATATTAGTAGAAAATGTGATCTGGTCACAATTATGTTTCAGTCAAAGCATATTTTCTGCAGCAGTTTAGTTGTGTTTAAATGTAATTTCTTGGAGAAAAAGGTGGATTCAGTTCTCCAGATTTATAGATTAATTAAAGGGCCACTCCACCAATTATTTATATGCAGTAAATAAAGATTGGTTTACCAGTCATCAACAAAATGTTCTCTGTGGCTCGCTGCACTCTCATCCACCTCCACACCCTTCCATTCTGCTTTATGACATTGCTTACAGTGCATGCAGCTTCACTACTGATCCTGAAATGCTTTTTTCTATGAGCAAGTTTTTGATGCAGGACAGCACTAGAATGCTTTTTCACATTTGTACAATTTTCTCCACAACAGAAGAAGACTGTGGATCACCCTCAAAAGTTAATGAAGTAAAATAAAATGGAATTCTTAGGAATAAAACAGATAAAAGGAAGGAAAGTGAGAATGAGAGTCTGTCTCCACAGGGCACTGATCAAGAGCTGGAACAACATTAGCATTCCACCCCAACATCGAGGCATTACTGAGCGTCTAAGCCAGAGCCAATTGATTTTTGCTGCCATTCTCTTATTTCATTCTTACGGGTGAAATATGAAGCCCTGCGTGTTCGCCCGTCTGCTAAGTATAAGCTCTTGATGAGGCCAGTCAAGCCATAGGAACAGAACTCTAAGCAAGAGGTGATGGAAATTGGAAATGTACGGTGTACTGCATTACATTAAAGTGAGTGACAACACCACGCTGATTTTCATTTGTACTGATGGTACTATCTCATTTTATCCCATTACCACGAGCACAGTGTTCTAATTTTTAGGTGGAGGGGCAGGTGAGTGGGCGGATTTGTGCATTTCTGTACGGTGAGCCAACAGAAACTGGGTAAATAGGCATCAAAGCAATCTGCTGCTGGGCACAGAGAGCACAAGCTCATTATAGGGGGTCTTGGCTGAGGAGTAGCCAGGAAGACACGCCAAGTTAGACTCCCGTTGTGACAGACAGTGCTCTTTAGCTATTAATCAACAGGCTTAGAAATTGAAAGGACAGCGAGTCGCTAATGGAACAATTTGTCTCACTGTGAGGGATTGAATTTCACTGCACCGTGGCTCACAGCATCATCTCATCCACCGCCCTAAGTCATTTTCTGTCAATCTCTTTCTTCTACATATTTCCTTTAAAGAATAGACAGCATCAGAACCATACAGTATGGTGCAGTGTTTATTAAAGTAGGGCATGTGTGGTATTGTACCATCAATACATTACATGCGTCTACACAGAATTTTAATTTGTGTGCTAGAATCTGTTTTCCTCAGCAACAAAATACAACACTGCACATCTCTCCACTATTCTAACTACATATACTTCAGTCTTCTTCATGGTGTCATTCATCCTTTTCTATTTTCAAATCAAAAGAGAATAAAGTGAAACTCTGGAGTAGAGGGAGCATCCTTTTCACGAAATGAATAAATGGAGTTTATGGTGATCTAAATTTCTTAGACTGTGTGTCTAAATTTATTCTAAAATCAGTTCCAAAACATAAATATACTGAACAGTAGTTTGAAGAAAATGGAGCTAAATCACACACAAAACAGGTAATAGAGTTTTTCTTTTCTAGTTACAGTCGCAAGAAAAATCCATGAAAACATACCGTTGGTGAAATATGTAGCATCATGATTCGGGGTTCCTTTGCTGCCTGTGGACCTGGATAGCTTGCCATCGTAGCAGGGAAAATGAATTCCCATGTTTATCAAGGTATCCTACAAGATAATGTGAGGGTGGCTGAAGATCACTGACATTAAGAAAAACCAGGAAAATACAAACAGTGCCTTTCCTTTTTCTTGCAACTGTATTAAAGTCTTCAAGTAAATCCAACTGATTTGCTGCAAAAGCAAGTTTGAGCACATGAACCACTCCCGGGTTAATTATTGGTACAAAACATGAGCAACTGCACTAGACAATATGAAGTTAATTGATAAGTCAAAGGTAAACTGAACTTAAATGATCGGTTGTGTCAATTCCCGCAGAAGTTTAGATTCTGTGTCAGTTAAGCAGCTGTTGGGCTGTTTGTTCTCACCTGTGATGAATCTATTTACTTTACTTGAATATTCTTTGGTATGTGTGTCACCATGGATTTTGCAGGTGGGTTGTATTATCTCTGACTAACACAAAAATATAACAACATCAACTTGTTAAAATGGTTTAGGTGATTTAGTTTGAAATTGGTTGTAATCAATTGTTATCACACCCATAAATATGCTTTCGTATGCCTAAGCTATATCTAGCAGTAGGTCAGAAGATGCATATTATTAATACGGTCAGGTGAAATCTAGTGGCCATTGTAGTTAGGAGGAGGGATTGGTAATAAAATATTTACTTTGAAATAGTTAAAAACCATTTATTTCCCTTTTCAAACCGTCAATGTTGTTCTATGAGTAAGTCATT
The DNA here is from genome assembly GCA_032362345.1 of Sandelia bainsii. Classification (NCBI taxonomy): domain Eukaryota; kingdom Metazoa; phylum Chordata; class Actinopteri; order Anabantiformes; family Anabantidae; genus Sandelia; species Sandelia bainsii. Next base: position 3,170,673 of record JAUMHL010000012.1, read on the forward strand.
ATTTGAACAAAAACCATGATCTTTGTCTAAACATAATCAAGTGAACCATGACATCAAAGTTCCTGTGCGTGATAGCCTATTGAGCTAACTAAGTGGTGGAGTAGGACCTTATTAACCCACATTTATAATGTGTATAACAAGTGACAACAGCCATTGAAAGGTACAGTATGGTAGCATTTGGACCTCTTTCTTCTTCAGATGAATATTGCAGCATTTGGAGCCATTTGTTATCTTTGTGATTTAAAAAAAATACAGCACTCTACTATATGGCCATGAAAAAGAGTCCAGATTTGGAATATTTTATGTCTGTAGGTGTCAGTGAATGAAGAGTTATTAGGAAGCAGAAGATGATATGTGACAAAGTCTCACAGTAAATGTAAATAGTGTAAATTTTAAACTACAGTCTGCCTGAGGGCCATGCCAGAAATGCTCTCCATCTCTCCCAGTGTTTATAACCTCTGATGCTGTTGACAGGTGAGATTATACTTATACTGACACACAGGCTCTTTGTCAGCCATAGGGGCTGAAAAAACACTAATATTTATCCCCCCTGTGAGACGGATATTAACTAATGATGTTATGGTGACAGTAATAGACAAGGTTGAACTGGCCTACATTTTTCTTTATCTTATTATGTTTGTTTTCATTTTCCCTCTCAATGTATTTACTTTCATTCTAGTACTCAGCAACGGACCTTTGCCATTATCTCCTGTCAGAGAATGTGGGTGGCATATGAACAGCAGTCTGTTATTACTGGGTTCCTATGAAGTGGCAGCCTGAGTCTTCCTGGGAAGACCATGAACATACTGCTGGACAGTCCAGCGCAGATGATATGTCTTTAGTGAGATAAAGAGAAAGAATGGGTTGACTTTCACTATCAACTTACAAAGATTGCATAACCTACATATAATGATTATTTACACCTACTGTACATACAAAGGAACACAAATTGAACAACTGAGTAGTTGTCAAGGTCAAGATCTTCAAGGAAAACATTATTTAACATCTAATGCCAATGTTTAAAAAAACTCTAGCTTTTGACAAAATCTGTGCAGATGCAAGTGACATCTGGCCCAGCATGCTCCTTGGTGAACACATTCAGTGTCCACTGATGAGGTGATCAAGCTCTGTCTACAAGGTGGCAGTATAGCCTACTAACCACCCAAAGCGATTCCATGGCGTGGAGTAACTTGTAATGCTACCGACTGCTACAGACTATTTATCACACAGACAGAAGATGAGAACATTAGTATTTTCAATTGTAATCATGTTTGAACAAAAACAACATAAATGTGCTGATACATTCAGGCATGTTCAGCTAGAACTTTGTCAAACTGGCTCAAACAGATGGGGTCCGCTTTTTCTTGGTATTTGTGATATAGTGGCCCCAGTGGTAACACTCAGACTTCAGTTTGCGCTTACGTCATGTTATGACTTTTAAATGCAACATGAATGCAACAATGTGTAAAATAGGTTTTGCGCAGAGCCGAGCTTCTGTGTTCACATACTTCTGTGAGATGTTTCTGGAGTCTTAAAGTTTGCACGTTTGTTCATTTGTAATAGATCAGTATGAACACAAAATGAACCTGAAGTAAAATACAAATATTTTTTCCCTTGCAACCAAGTTAAATGTACTTCAGGTGAGAAAGCCACCTAAAAGGGGGGCAGAATAGGCAGCCATGTTTTTTTTTCAGGCTAATTTAAATGATGTTTGAAGATCAAGATAAAACTGGTTGAATTAATTGGGAACCACTGGGAGACTCAGGACAGTTATGTCTCCTGACCCGTGAAGGAAGTGTACTCAACTCTGTCCAATTGCTTCACAACAGTGAAAGCCATTAAGGCCATGCTGCGAAACCATGCAACCATTTTACTATTGCACTGTCAGCCGGAGGGGTTAAAGAGTTCTACGACCTCTCTTTGTGTGTTTGACTGTCTCTGTCTCCGTCTGTCTGTCTCTCTCAGAGTGAATCATTCCATTAAGATCCCAGTATGCTGCAGGATGGAGAAGAGCCGATGGGCTCGAGGCTGCCACATATCCTCCATGACAACCAGTGATCAATGACGAATGACGGCTCGCTCCAATGAAACCAGGCAACGGGATTAAAAACAATCCTCCATAACTTGCCAGGCTGTTAACACATTCCCCAGTCATCTTCCTCCACAAAGTCTCTATATTCCTCCGCACTGCCTCACTTCAGTTCCTGTTGTCTTATTTACTCTAGTCTTTACACTAAATAATATTTTTATGCATATAGAATGTCTGTTCCTCAGATGGCATGACGTAGCTAAGCTCCCACCAAAGAAAAAGCACGTGTGTATAAAAATACATAAATTGAAAGCATGTATTAGTCACACATGACTTTCAAAAAGCCAGTTTCTTTAAGAGTAAAACAACACAGCTGAACATAAGAGCTCATTTTAGAGGTTCAAATATATATATATATATATATATATAAACTCAAAGCAAAGACACAAGCCAACATGAAAAATAGCAACTTTGCTGTAGGTCATGTAAACCAGGGTAAAGATGCATCGACACAGGTTAAAAATATTCAGCCTTACTAAAACATATGCTCTTATTTGAAGGCTTCATGACTCTTCATGTCCATATGTTGAGTATTGAGCTCTGGACGTCATGTGACTAGTTCTGTTTATACTGCCATGTTAGCAGGAACAACATGAAAATGAATGGTGCTAATGTGGATTTGAAGCCGTCAGAGTTTATTTAGCACTTTAATTCCAAATTTACTCTGTTGGAGAACTCAATTAAACATTTCTGACCCTTACAATGCCTCTGCAGTGCTTTTCAGAAATATTGAAACTGCAGTCACAAAGGTGCCAATAAACTAAAAAATCAATACATGACAACGTTTCCATCTGTAGTGAGCCAAACTCCCGAGGTATTTCCCAAATCCCCATAGACTCAATTTTAAGAACAGTTAGTTTGCCGTTCACAACATAGTATTACTCATTCATTCAACCAAATTGCATTGTTTTGGTACTTGTATGCAAAAGAGTAAGTATAATTTTCTTCAAATCTACAAGTCATGGGATTGGATGATGTGACCAAGTGAGCGAGTGGAACCCCTGTGGTTACCTTAGAGAGTGTAGATGTCTCACCTCCCCATGATACCTGGAAGGACCTGTCTTGACGATAGGAGGTGAGCCAATTAAGTACGGTTCCTGTAATTCCTAAATCGGACAGGGTGGTGAGAAGAATTTGATGGTTGACCGTGTCAAAGGCAGCAGACAGATCTAGTAGGATGAGGACGGATGATCTGCGAGCAGCTCTTGCAGCACAAAGGTCATCCACCATTGCCAGGAGGGAGGTCTCAGTTTCTCACTTTCCTGAAACCAGACTGAAAAGGGTCAAGTAGATCATGCGCATGCAGAAATGTAGAAAGTTGTGCCAGGACAGCTCGTTCAAGAATTTTTGAAAGAAATGGAAGGTGGGAGACTGGGCGGTAGCTGTCCATTAGGGAAGGGTTAAGTGGTTTTTTGAGCAAGGGAACAATGAGAGCCTGTTTGAATACAGTGGGAAATGTTCCTGTTGTTAGTGAGGAATTAAGAACGTGTGTTAGAGCAGATGTTATAGTAGGTTGTATGGACTGTAGGAGGTGTGAGGGGATAGGGTCCAGGGGATAGGTGATGGGGTGACTTGTCTGGAGGAGCTTGGACAAGTCCGAATCCGAGAGCGGAGCGAAAGCAGACAATGTTCTAGTTTAAGGGGTAGCAGAGAGGTGGGATTTGGGGTTAGGGGGTGAGAATTGTTTGCTAATGGCAGATGAAAGACTTTGCCACCTTCTCCGTGAAGAAGGTGGCAAAGTCTTCAGGTGAGAGAGAAGTAGAGGGGGGAGGTGGGGGAGGGTTCAAGAGGCGGTTAAA
>JAUMHL010000012.1:3178916-3189981 GCA_032362345.1 Sandelia bainsii
TTTTATTTTTAATTAATTTGTAAAAGGTTCAAGCAAACTTTTTTCACTTCACAATTATGGGGTATTGTGTGTAGAATATTGAGGTAAAAAATGATTTAAATCCATTTTGATATAAGGATGTAACATTGCAAAATGTTGAAAAAGTTAGGCGTTGTGAAAACTTTCTGGATGCACTGTATATGTATATAAATAAATGTATATCTGTCTGTCATTACGGTTGATCAATATGAACCCAGCACTAGTTGTTAAAAAACACAACATTTGTCTTTATTCTTGCAGATTAGTGTCCAATGTGACAGCTGACAAGTAAATGACCAGGGATTTGGATGAAAACCTGAGATTTCCTATCAAATCTGAAATCTGACAGAGAAATAACATGAGACCAAACAAACAACCTGGGATTCAGACAAACAAACTCAGATTTCCACTTAAGCCCTCTTACAGCGGCAGTGTAAGCCTCAGCGGGACCCCCTGCTGCCACAAAAATATACATAATATTCACATTCCTTTGCTGAATCTCAGCTGATTGTTGAGCTTTGTCATCACGCTCTCAAAATCTGAAATGCAGGCACTTCAGTTATATGGTTATACGGCATAAGACATTTCTACCAATAACAGACAGAGTAAATTGATTTGCAGTAATTTGCAGGTTCATTTCCTGCTGCTGTTCCACTCATTTAATTCGTAATGCCTAATGCAACTCGTTAGGGTTCCATTTACGCTAATACACTGGAGAGACATGGAAACAGGCAACCGCATACAGTACTGTATATGAACTATACTTCCTTTGAGTGTTTTAAACACACTTAGCCTGGTCTAGCTTGGAAGTTTGTTTATAGGCTGATGGCTGCTAATTGCTGCAGGGTGTGGTTCTAGAAGATGTGATGGTTGGCAGACCAGTTAAAAGTAGCTGCCGGCCACTCACAAGACAAATTAACAGCCAGAGGGGCTGGAACAGGGAGCCCTTAACGTGCTGGCTCAGCCAGTTACAGAGGAGCTCGGCTTGTCTGCAGCTCCACATTATGTGTGACTCTCAGATGTTCAGCCTGATCCGAGCTGACTAGAACTAATTGACGTTAATTAACTTTATGTTACCACCTGAAAAATGATGCATGAGAAGTTAATCAAGTAGATCTGCAAGACTGTCTCGGCTTAATTAAAACATAATGTAAAACTCTGGGGAAGCTGCCTGAGGCTGGTTCATACAGAGTTAGGAGTTTTGAAGTTTATGTGTTTCCTGTAATAATGGGCTATTGTGATGCAGACTGAAGAAGTCAGATGTGGGGGATACGTGAATGGTGGTCTGGCAACCCTCATGCTATACAAAATGAGCCCGACAGTAAAGCTGGAGAATGACATCAATGACTTGAGCCGGATCGCTGGTCAGCATCTTAAACCTCTAAACCACCAGAGATCCATTCCTCTTTTTTTGATAAACAAACCTTACAAACATTTCTAATCTTTGTCAAATATGCCTTTGTCACAGAACACACTAATAATTGAAGATTATGAGATGACAGATTTTGAGAGTATGACGACAAAGCTCAACAATCACTGAGATTTAGCAAAGGCGTGTGGATGTTCGTACATCACATCAGCAGGTCCCGCTGAGGCCTTACACTGCCGCTATAACAGATCTGTGAGGCTTAGGTGGAAATCAGAGTTTGTTTATCTGAATTACAGGTTTTTTTTTTTCATCTCATGTTATTTCTCACTCAGATTTTATTGGCGGCTTGACAGACAAAGGACAGGTGTAAACAAAATGCTGTAAAATATATTTTTAATTTATTTAATATTACACTAAGATAACCTGAGTAAACACAAAATGCAGTTTTTGAATGATTTCATTAGGGAAAAAAGCTGTTCAAACCTGCCTGGTCCTATGTGAAAAACACACTCCCATCTGCAATGTTCAGAGTCAGCACTATGCAGTCACTGTGGTGGTCCTGAGCAGGTCTATGCCAAACATGTTGGATCCAATCTGATCCAGACTAATTTATTTTGCTTCATGTAACCAAGGAATGTGCTACCAGTATTCATCAGGCTTCTTTTTATGTTCTCTGGCAAAGTGTGATCATGCAGTTTTGTGTCATTTTTTTTCTTGGACGCTCCCTGTAGAGGTAGAGATAGTCCTTGTGCCACCAAGTCATTAGCACTTTTTCAGTGCAAGACTGTGGAAATCTGCTTCATTTTTTGAGGATAACCACTGCAACTTCTGTTACTGGAAGTATGGAAGAAGGGAGCAACTGCAGAACTCACATCTGAGGACCCTCTGTCTGTTAGCAGCTACTTTCACAATCAGATTTCAAAATACTACATTTTCTCAGCTCACTAGAGTAGTGTAAATGTCATGTTTTTGTGTCTGATAAAAAATAGCTATAGTGCATTTGGCATAAAAGTCACACAAGATATCCAAGATTGATACTTATTGTAATGCTGTAAAACTGGTATAAACTAAGCCCTGGAAGATTGAATCTGGCATCCAATATAATGGTGCTTATGAGTCCACCATCAGGAGACCATTGAACATCAATGGTGTGTATGGCAGAGTTACAGGGAGGAAGCCACAACTCTAAAAGAAAGAACATTTCTGCGCATCTACAGTTAGCTCAAGGCCAAGTTTGACCTTTACCTTATAGAAAAAAAAAATTGGCTAAAATCCCTCCAAGTCAATGTTATTGCTGCAACACCAGTGAAGGCGTGGGTTCACATACTTTTGTCACACACAAATATTTAACATGGGTAAGTTTTTCCGCAATAAATATGTGAATAATTAAATAAGAATAATATTTTTGTCTCATTAGTTTAACTGTGTTCTCTTTAGCTAGTTTTAGGACAATTTATGTAGGAATGGAGAAAAATCAATAGGGTTCACAAACTTTTAAGCACCACTGCAGAATAAAGCAAATATTTTGCAGGCTCAGATTCGGGGGTTTGGCTATTTTTGCTGCGTTGTCAGTACGTGACATTTTCTGCAAAGTAATAAAAGAAAGACCTGACTTCAATTCAAGGTCACTGTGTCGTAATTATTCAGCTAATTGAGTCAGACTTGCCTCAGTTTTCCTGGTCATGAATCAGCCTAATTGAGGGACGGGACACAATTTAATTATTCTGTATAGAAAAATAATGTCATGTGTAATTGATTTAGTCTAAATGAGCAAAGTTCTGCCATCTGGCAAGGAAAAATCATACACCTCAGGACTTTATAATGTTTAAAAATGGACCGGCGAGCAGGCTGTACAGGCTACGGATTACAGGATTTAATGTTGCTATTTATTTTTAACTCAGCATTCATTAAAATAGGCTTCCCTGGAGGTCAGGAAGCTCAGGATGTAGTAGGAAAGGAGGATGAGACCAATTTTCCTCCATTACCTGAGATTAGGATGCCTAAGATGGCTTGCTGTGGTCCGTCTCAGGTCCAAGGACAGACATAATGCTGATGAGTTGCTGAGCAGATAGGCAGAGAAACAGCGTAAAAAGGAAAACTAAAAGATTGGAAGCACAGGAGATGGCAAAAAGTGCAGGGTGCCTGAAGAAACCAAGAAAAAGATCAGCCAGACAACAAATACAGCCCCACAGACCAGATCATGGTTAATTTTGTATCCAAAAAAAAAAATAATAATAATTTAGAAATAGTGTTTTGCTTTTTCTCTTCACTCTGCCAGCAGGCTCTTCAGGCTTTAAAGGGAACATTAAATGTTTGGAAGCACTGTTTGTTCTGCATCCCCCAAGGCTCGTTGGTTATCTGATTCTTAATGGGTAAAACAAGTGCATGTACAGCAGTGTTTTGGTAAGATATTAAACTTCCTATTTCCTCACATGACTAAAATTAGAAGAAATTTTATTTATTTTGTCTAAGAAACCAGAGTCAGTCTGCAACTGTTACTAATAAAAGTATAATAAAAGCATAATTTGCCATTTTTTGAAGGACAATAAAATATTTTGGACATATTTGTGGAAACTAGCGTGTGGGCGGTTTCTTGCTACAGCACTGTCATACTTTTTTAGGTCAACCTGGATGTTAGCATTGTTTTATTTAGCAAAATAATCTTGAATGAAACCCACTTTTATCATTTTTGAAGCCTAAATAGGATCATCAGAGTAAAAAAGCTATTTGGCTTAGGTTTAAGCTATAAACAAATTACACCGTGATGTTGTCACCACCACAAAAAAACTTCCAATCACGTTTGCTGTGGTTAAAGTCAAGTCAAGTAGGATTTATTTTCATTTCAACAATATACATAGTTTACAGCGAAGCGGAACAATGTCCTCCCAGAGCCCTGGTACTACAGCAGAAGGAATTAACAAGAGACAACATACAACTAAAACATAAAGACTAAACTAAAACTAAAACTAAGTTAAGAACTAAACAACAAAGCTCAACATAACATACAACAATGAAAAATAAGTAAAAGGAATGCAGCTGACACTCAGTAGGCAGCAAATCACAGTTTGGCTGACTCTACTTAAGTGCTTCCCAGTCCGTAGCCACTGATATTGTGTGCCTCATTATCCTTATTATCAGAAATCTTGATATTTTTTAATCTAACAAGTGTAATAAATAGTGTCTCGTTTTAATATTTAACATTTAGATATAATAAATTGTAATGTTGGGGGAATCCATATGTCTCTCCTTCTTTCACTGCCTTGTGTATCATTCTAAGAATCTGTGGGAGTTTAGCTGCCTTTTATTGTGAACTCTGGATTTTGGATATCGGTTTTGGTTTAACTGCACGTCCTGGTATCGACCCTGTTTCCTCCTTGACTTTGTCTTCAGCTATCCAACTGTCTAAAACCTTCTCTGATCAATCACTTGGTCATCATCTGAGTACAAACCTTTAGCCATTACAAGTTAGTCAGTGAAACCAAAAGAAAATCTTTTCTTTGAAGTTTTATCTAAGAAAAGTACAAACAACATGACAAATCACAGATATAGGTTTTAATTGCATTTTAGAAAAAGTCCAAACTTTGCTGGAAATAGAGTTTGTATCTTAGAGATAAGTGATTGGTTGATTACAACATTTACAATTCACTCACGTGGCTTTCTGGCTGCTGATTGGTTAACTGAACATGCTGCTGCCCTCAAAATGTACGTTTAGAATACAGTTTATCATGCAATTCATGATAAAATGGCAAATGAGTGACAATAAAAATGCAGTAGAGGAGTTTTCACTTACAAGCAGAGGATAGGTCTTTATGAGTCTGCTTGACGTATTCTCATATTCAATAGGTGATTCATAAAAGGAAGATCATTATAATACCATCAACTTCAGGCAACTATGTATCATTACACAGCTCAGTGAGCATGGTGGTCACCACAGAGGTTGAAAGAGAACTCTACCTGGTTTGGTCTGAATGTTTCTCACTTTGCAGTCAGGTTACAAATCAGCAGTCAGAGAGCAACACAGTTTGAGGATATTAAAGTTTTTAGAGAGGAGAACTGATTCTGTTTTAACTCATCATTATGCACTGTGATACTGGGCTTCTGGCTGAACTATGGCCTACTTTTTTCGGTGAAATATCATGGTGTTGTTGGAAAAGTTTGACAATTTTGCTGTTAAAACACACAAGAAACACAGCGAGTCTCAGTGTGGCTTTAGCCTCCTGTAGGTTAGAAATTAGTAGGCTATTTCTTCTATTTCTGTCATGTGCATGATCTGTGGAACAAAGTGTCAAGAACAGTGGCTGTATCTGATTCACCAGTACCATCACACAAACAGAATATTTCAGACTTGACATATTCCAATTCTGTGTACTGCAAGAGAAGCTGGCAAATACATTTTTTAAGAACTGCAATGTCTGACTGCCTGGATCATACAGTATTCACTGGCAAACTTATTTCCATTTTAGATGTTCTGACAATTGGTTTGATGGTTGAGTTTCTGAAACAGCTTCATCAAGGTTAAGGAAATGGAAAGGGTCGCAGATAGTAAAAATATTAATTATCCTTATATTGGCAGACACTCACAAGGCTTGTGTCGGGTTTGGACAGAAATATACAATATGGTACAATCACTCAGGATTCGTTGCTAAAGCCTTTAAGGCAGGTTCACATTACAGGAGAAAAACAAGGGTCTTTTGCTGCACATTCCACATGGGTGCTCAGTATTTACACCCCCAAATCTCCTGGGGGCGCTGTACTAAATGGTGAACTTAACTACAATGTTAATGTTGCAAACAGTACGTTGCATCTCTATAGTTAGATTTCACCAATTAAGTGGGCCGTCTAGTCTCCATATAAGGTTAACTTGTTATTGTACAATGTGGGAAATTCAGAAACACTTAATGTGAATAAGACTTTACTTGGCCCCTTGTTCTTTCTCTCCCAAGCACATAAGCATACAGGCTGTGTGCCTCTCCTTCTTTTTTCTCTCCCCCTCTCTTGTGCATTCTATCCTTCTTCCAGGTCCTCATCATGGGTAGTGGCTGTGTGGCCCAGGTCCTACTGTCTGGCTGGATGAGGAGTCTACTGACATTCACCCAGGTCATGTTTTCTCTGTTGCTATTATTGTCTGTTCTCCATTTCTCTCTTCTGTTTCCACTCACCCCAACCGGTTGAGGCAGATGACCGCCCACCCTGAGCCTGGTTCTGCTGGAGATTTCTTCTGTTAAAGGGAGTTTTCCTCTAATGTTGCCCAGTGCTTGCTGAACGGGGATTGTTGGGTTTCTTCCTGTTTAACTATATACTTTTGATCCTATTTGTGAAGTGCCTTGAGATTATTCTGTTGTGATTTGGCACTATATAAATAAAATTGAATTGAAAAGAAATTGAATTGAGTTTTCTTTACTTCTGTTGCTTGGCATGTGTCCAAATCAATCTGTTTCTGAAGTACCTGAAGATACAGTATGTTTTAAGAGAGAAATTTAAGAGAATCTGATCATTAAAGAAACTGATATGCTGTTAATCTGTCATTTCTACTTGTTGCTAAAACTTCTAGTCTTGCATAACAAACTGAAGGTTACACAGTAGGTTGTTTTATTTTGGGGGGAAAAAAGCAAGAATTTTTAGTGCATTGGTCCTTTAAACATTTAAAATTAGACAGCTTTGTGCAGCATTTGCGATAATATTTGTAGGAAGAAAACAACAGTCTGTCTGTCTGTAAAAACCAGCCCCAGGTGTGTGTAGTGGTGCACACTCTGAACTACACAGTCGGCTTTCTTCTGACTGTAGTGGACAATAAGGCATTATCTCATTCACTCACAAACACACACAGCTCTGAAAAGTGCAGAACAAAAAGAATAATCAAAGCATGTCCTCCGACTTCATAGCTCAATTGAATGAAATGAAAAATGCCAAACATGAAAAGTATGTTTTTTTGTTGCTGTTGTTTTTTTTTTAATGAGGCAACACTGCGGGGAGAAGAAATCGCTGAAGTTGTTTACTGGGTTCCCATTTTTAATTAAGCGAGCCAGACTGAGTCTAGGGTGGAGAATGTGGTCTATTCAGTGGAACGGAAACCTCGGCCATGATGAATGAGCTGTCATCTCCAATTGTTGCTGAACCTCTGTCTCCTTGACACTCGGTGATTCCCACTGCAGCTAGTCCGCGCTACAGCTCCACGTGGGCAGGAGGTCAAAGGCCACACCCGTATGCTAATGTGGGCACAGACACAGAGCCACACAAGTTCTATAGAAACAGCTTAGTGTGCTTTCAGTGCGCTCCAATAAAACGGGAGGACAACATAAGAGGAGGATTTTACATTTGAATCAATATCAAAGTAGCACTGATAGAGCTGCTTTTACAAGAACACAGTGAAGGAGAGATGCTGCTGTAGAGGTCTCTCCAGCTGCAGGTTAATAGCCGGGAGTATGTGGACATTTCTGGAACAGAGTGCACTGAAGACAGCCACTGAGGACAAAGTTTGGCTGTGCAGTGCTGTGATAGGTGACATTGCTGCGACATGGGCCACAATCTCTGCACAGTTTTTCTTCCAATAAATTCTTCCACAATGGACATCAAACACTGTGTCGTTTTAATCTCAGAGAGAAAGTGAAAGAGAATCTGTGCCCAGATTAGACAGTCTGTGAAATTCGAGTTAATTCCGGTATTTGGATTCATGCTATTCATGAAATTTCAGTCTGTACAACAGTCGACATGAAAACTTTTTGAAACCTTATGTATATTAACTGTAAGTGCATCTTGATGTGATAATAGCAGCCTAAATAAAATAACTAATGACATAATAAACATAATAACTGTTACTAGGTCCAGCCTAGTAAGAACAGAACGCTTGGTATAATCCTATGGTAATCATCCCATTTGTCATACAAGTCTCTAAGTACCACAAAAATACTAACATAAGACACTGACTACATTCTTGAGAGTGATGAACTGCAAGCCCGTGTAGAGCCCTGGATTTTGGCTACAGTGTGGCTACAGTTGGTATGGTTATGTAGTTTAACCTGGGAATTAGTTTGAAAACCTGTGTGATCTGCTTGTTTTTCTTGCCCTCTTTTTTTTAGAGATGTGTCAGGAACAATGTCATAATTACCAATGTGAAGACTTTAATAGACATAGGGATTAGTATTTATGGGCAGGGGGCAGCCATGAGGAAAGATAGATCCAATATACTTGACTTAATTTAACTTTTTTTTAACGATTTGAATGTTTCTCCTGCCTGCAGAATAGAAAATTCCAGTACTGCTGCAGCTCATGTTGTTAGATGAGTCATTTGTTTGTTACAACACTGTTGGTTTGGTCATTGACATCGTGAGAAACACATTTATTAGAACAACTCGTCCCAACAAAATCCCTGCTTGTGCTCTGACGTTGTTCTCACAAGGGTCTTTGCGGTGCACCACCTCTAAATTTCATCCCTCTGTTCCATTTATCTGCCTGACTGTTGACTGATTGAGGTCTCAAGCTTAAGAAATACTTCTGTAGGCCTTTCTCCCCTTTTATGTCTTTTCTGTCGCTTCAACAGACCCTTCTTATGAGCAGACACGTCTAGTTATCAAACTTTCAGGATTTTTTGATTGCACACGACGTCTGTTATCTAAGCAGATGGGATGACACACGCGGGTTACAGTGTCATCACATTTGTTGAAGCAAATGTTTCTAGCCACAGTACAGTACCCCATTTTACTGAAGTCATCTTCACACTTTCATTGGCTTTGATTGTCAATGTAACAAGCTCAAATGACACTCAGTGATGTACAAAAACATATGTAAATAAATTGTAAAGTACAAAGAAAGTATGTGTGGTCCACATCTTCTTTTAGCAGAACAGTGAAAAATCAAAAGAGCAGAGCCAAAACAGTTCAAATACGCCGTACATGGAGCAAGCTTCTACTAAAAGAGAACTATTTTGTTATTTATGTATGAAAACGTTTTTGAATAGCAGGTGCTAATGTTTAGAAATATATGTGATATGCTCATAGCACAGGACAGAGGCGGGGGAACAAAGGGGCCTTGCTCAATGTTTTCTCATATGTGGCTTTCACTGGGTGGACACATTAGTGTGCAGAAGACAGATAGCAATTTTAAACTCATCTCATTTGACCTCAAAGAGTGGCCATGTACGTGCATGTCATTAAAACGCATCAGGACTGCTTCATTTTCCGGCCCGAGCGCAGCTGCTAAGGAGCTGGAGCAGTGCCAAACCCCCGATAACACAGATATTATCACTAACGCCCAAATCAACCTCCTTCAGCTCCGCCTTTGGCTAACTACACAGTCATACATGGGGTGAAGGCACATGGTTGTTCTGCTCTGAGGGGAAGATTTTCTTCTTTACCTTGACAATACGTCCTCGTGAGTTCATCCTCTTCATCTTAGTGACATGACAGTGCAGAAGCAGGTAGGTGGTGGCTGCAGCTGGAAATTGGCTCTCATCCCCGTGATTAGGCTAGATTTAACCACTGTGATAACCACATAGGAACTATTATGGATGTAATATTGAGGGCAAAAGATGTAGTTAGGGCGTGCAAGAGGGTTTCTGTATTATACTCTTTTAAAAGAGAAGCCGAGCAGAGTGAAAATACAGTGTGTTAGACGTATTATGCACTGTAATGAGCATCATGTCAGCATGTCCCCTGATTTTACAGCCTTGCCTCAGAATTACTGTAGATGAAACATTACACGGAGTGAAAGTTATCTGATCAGCAATAGCTGATTACATACAAGCACAATGCAAAGGAGGTAAAATTAATTTGTGGTAAAATGCAAACTAGCCAGTACCTATCACCTAATGAACCCAGAACAGCCTGTGATTTTTTTTCCAACCCTTTAATAATTCACTGAGTGAAAGTCTGCTACCTCTTGGTTTTTTCCTCTCTTGTAAGTCTCTTGGGAAATAACCGTATGTCCATTAATATTAAGTAAGAGCACAAATTATATAGGCTTATATATGGTTAATACCAAAGCTCAGTGTTGCCTGTGGGGAAAAAATGCGCTGACTGGACACACTGACACTGTTTTGCAGATTACATCACGCAGCTGTCTGGTTGATGTCTAATGGCAGCAGAAAGAGGCAAGGTCAGGATATAAATTGGGTCAGTGAAGGTACATCAGACAATCGGAACATCCCACTTCCATTTGAAGAAATATCAGCAATAAGCCTCATCTGACAAAATATGCTCGCAGTGAAAATAATAATGTGAATACTAACAGCAACTCGTCGCCATCATACTTTTTCCCATCTGTCAAAGCAATAAAAACTTCAATTAAAAGTCTAGGACTTTTTATAATAAAGATACAAAGATTTACTACTGCATATGGCTACGTCAGGACACAAAAAGACATACAAACTAATTCTGTGAGTAATTTGTGTGAGTGTGTGTGTAGGTAGCTATATTACCTGTATTACCTGTTTCACCCTCTGTCTGAAACACGTATGCTCTAGCTCCTGCCTCTTTAAGGCTCCCCTCCAAAAAAAGTCTAGTCTGCTCTGATTGGTCAGCTCCCACAGGCCAGAGCAGGAGCTGCTATTAACCATGCTGACCACTGTCTACACTATGCTAATCAAGTTTAATTTACTTTACTTTGCTTGGCAGACGCTTTTATCCAAAGCGACTTACAAGGAGCTAGCGCTGAGTGTCTTGCTCAAGGACACACCTGGTATGG
>JAUMHL010000012.1:3194860-3213742 GCA_032362345.1 Sandelia bainsii
TGTTTTGTTTCTTTATTTGAAAATCTGTGACATTTTGCATATTCTGTCTTTTCTTTATATGAAAGAAATTATATTGTATTTGTATATTGTATATTATATTGTTTTTTGTTTGTTTTCTCCATTGAATGAAAGAAATTATTTTTGAATAAGGGACGTAAAATATGAAGGGGGTAGGGCCAAATAAGTTTATACTTCTGCCTACTCCTTTTCAAACACAATAATGTAATGATGATATGTATCTATGGTGAATGTACATATGTTTGAAATAAATTTCACTAAACTAAACTAAACTAAACTACATTATAGAGAATATAATATATTACATGTATTATAAACAAATTAACAAAATAGCAATATGAACAAAATATATATAATAGCTAAATGACACTGGCAGCATCAGGGGTAAAGAATTAACACTGACATTATTCACATGCACAAGCAGTCCGTATAGACTAGCAGCTATGTGCAGCTCTACAGTAAAATAAGATCTCACTTATTTTAAATACCAAATAAATCAATTTATGAGAAACACTGAATGTAACTGTGGCAGGCTGCCACAGTCTGAGTAAACAGTGGGAAATGAAAGATTCTTTATGTGAAAAATAATAATCTCAAAAGATCACTGCCACAGGTGAATCCTGTCTTATTTGCAAATACGCTGATGCCAGATGCCGCATGGATCCCGACTTTCAATCAATACTGGGACCTAGATTATTTTTACCTATAATGTATTTGGCAAGTGCAATGTTACTGGCCAAAACTATGTGCAAGAGCCAAGATGTAACAAATTGGAATTATCTTTTAAATGTCAAAAAAATTGGAAACAACTGAGTGTCGTCTCCAATTATGTGTTATCATGTTGCATTTTACAAGATGTAACTTGTACAAATCAAACCACCAGTTGTAACAACCGTGCAAATATTGATTTGATTTGACCACTCTCTCCAGTCATTTTTCTATGCTCTACATAAATGTTAAGACTGGATTATGAGTTCAAGAATGAGAGGAGCTTGGTTTCACAGCACCTTGACCTGTATCACTCAGTGACTCACTGTTTCCACACATGTTCACGTCCAATAGAGGAAGTCATCTGTCACTGACCGCGGTATATTACATAACTATTGTCAATCAGAGCTGTGAATCCCACATTGACACACTAACTTTTAATCCTTCCCACTTGAGCTGCTTTTCTCTTTTCACTGAAACACTCTTATCAGGAACCTGTCCTGCCGGAATGGATCCCAGGCCATTTCTGCACTGCGACGCGTGCCTGATATGCGGCGGCACTTCATTAACCCAGGAGATTTCAGACATTTCAACTTTTCAGCCTCTCTGACAGATGAGACAGAACCAGGGCTGGACACGGCGTCAGCCTAGTTATGTAGTGTCTAAATTAAGATCGACTGATGTGGAGGTTTTTGAGGTCAGATAAGAGTTTTCACATTTCATCATTGTTAGGCTATCAGTTGTCAGAAGTCTTCAGTTTCCCTAGGCGTGTTTCATTCTTGTTAGGACTGAAAATAGCTTCACAAATCAGATGGATTTGTGAGATGATCACACTGTGAGAAACATTTCACTCAGCATTTCACTGACTGTTCAAACTGATCACATAATAGATATATTTGCAGCATTAGCTCTTCTATAATGTCACATAGACTAAAACTATAGAACAGTTGTTTGCTATGATTAATGTTAAAATCTTTACATGTATTGTCACAGTGATAATCCATGGGTCATAGGTGTGTTAAGAGAGCTGGCAAGACAAACACAAATACACATGATCTGGGGGCTGCACAATAAAGACAGAAGCCCAGAAGAACTTTTTTTGTCAGGTTTCATTCAAATAGTTGGGCGCCATGTTTGAGTCCAATATTTAGTTGATTGATTGACTGATTGATTTCTATCACTTCACTTATGCCTTTAAGCTCCTCTAGGGGGCCATCATCTATACCAAACTGTACCTTCGCAATGCCTACCACCTGGTCTGGATCAGAGAGAGCAGACAAGTGGAAAACAGTGGCCATTATGAATACTTGGTGATGCCTCTTGGTCTTACAATTGGTTCCACTGTGTTCCAGGGTTTGGTCAGCGATGTGCTCTGCAATGGGTTTTATCACGTTTGTGTTCGTCTATCTCGACGACATCATGATCGACATCCAGGGTTTCATGTGTGCCAGTAACATCAAGGTGGACCCAAAGAAATTGGCAGCAGTTAAGGAGTGTCCCAGTACTAGAGAACTGCCAACAGTTACAAATCTCATGGGCTTGACCAATTTCTACCTGAAGTTAATTTACAGCTATAGCTCCCTGGAGGCTTCACTCCACCAGCTCACTTCTGTGAACAGACCAGACTTTCTCGCTCCTCACGGGAACGGTTTCCATCCACTCCCATGTTGACCCTCCCATGTCCAGCATGACAGTTGATTGTGGAAGCTGATGCTTTAGCTGTAAAGCTAGCCCGAGACACATATTACAGAACAAAACAATTAAGTAACCAACAACCAACATTTATCACATTAGATCTTATGGAAACATTCATTTCATTCAGTTTCGTCACTTAGAACCCAAACTCTGAATTAGTAGTTTGACAGACTTAACACCTTCATGGCTGAGGATCCCACAGACTAATGAGCGAATAATCAACAAGGAACCATGCGGAGTTGGCAATGGCACAAACCTTGATGTTTTAAATTTCATGAGGCACATGCTGGGTTCATGGACTAGCCACAATAGAGCATCGTAGGGATGACGCATTTTTGTAGGCCAACCCAGAAATCACCCTGCTTATCCACAGATTTAAATACTTTGATCCACAAATACTGTAATAAAATATCAAAATCTGTTTTAGAAAATTATTTTTATAAAGCAGTAAAAGGAATGACTTGTGTTGTTTGCTGCATCAAATTTAATCAGGTGGACCACATGATGTCTGTCTGCCTGGCTGACAGAACTGTCTTATTCCACTGTGAGGTCCCTCTAGTTAGCTCGGTTACCAGACAGCTACTGTATGTCACTCGACTAAAGGTACAATCTCTTATCAGTGTGAAAAACACTTTTTCACAGTATCAAAATTCACTTCATATTTCTTCTGAGCTCTAGTTTAAATCTTTCATGCACGTTTCTGATTGCACCACATTCGTGTCAGCTTGTCCTCTGAGACAATGATATTTCAGAGCTGATGAGTTGTCTCGATGCAACAAGGTGTCCTCTCCTGTCACAGCCCACTGTTACTGTCTTCACTTATCTTTTCCTGCAGTCTCAAGCTCTATCACTTCATCACTCAAGTGTCTCCTTCAGTCTCCATCGCTTCTCATACTTAAGAATCCAGAACCAATCTTTCACTTCCAATCAACCTCTTTGCTTCTCTTTACACAGCTCTTTTGTTGTTTTCTCCCCTCAGCCCTGTCATTTCCTTTTTCCTGTCCCTTATAATATCAGACCCTCCTATCAATTCACTCCCATGTTGTCCTCTGCAACACAATATCTCACCCACCTGTGTAATTCAGGGTGACTTACAACCCAGCGTATTATCTGTCCTGAAAGCCGTCTGCAGCCACTTTGATTATTTCCAGGTGAGACACACTGTCTTTGTGAGAGATGTGACAGAGACATTGAGACACATTGACACACACTGTCACTGTCCTTGTTCGACAATGTGCAGACATTGTCCACGAATCTGGGGGTAATTACGAAGAGACAATGAAACACACATTCAGACACAAACAAGCAAGCAGGAAAGTTACTGAGCGTGAGTCTGGAGGTGGAGAGAGGCGGCCGGCACTGGAGTAATGGATGCAAATATTCAAAGACATGAAGGCATGTGTTGCAGCAGAGCTAGTAACTAGAAGCTAGCGTGACTGTGAGTCTGTCCATAGGGAGTGTCAGCACATACACAGTGTAGCAATGCTGTTTATCACAGTTAACATTTGTCTACTGTAAATATATTCTAAAGCTCTAAGGCAGGCATGTGTTGTGTTTACTGCCACTGCAGAATTCATTGTTCGGTACGCTGTCAGTCTTTGGCACTTACTAGACTCGCAACCAGCAGTGTATAATCTTATTTTGTGCAGAAAAAACACAACACTACACACATTATGCGTATTGGAAAATAACCTGTATTATCGTATTTATGTATGTGTATATTTAAATATTAATTATTAAAAATGTCACAGATTACAGTGGAGATGGGGAGTCCAGTGGTGGGTAGTAACGAGTTACATTTACTCCGTTACATTTACTTAAGTTACTTTTTGAAAATATAACTTTTTATATATATCTATATATCTATTTTATATAAACTTTTTACTGCACCATACTTTTTACTTTTACTTGAGTAGATTTGTGAAGAAGAAACGCTTCTTACTCCGCTACATTGGACAACACTCGACTCGTTACTTTTTTTTTTAACCATTTATTTATATGCCATGTAGAGTTGTGACGTTCACGAACGAACCGAATCTATTGAACGGCACTTTAACACGAACGATGGAGCCGAGTCGCGGTTGAGAGCCGTTCTTTATTGTTCTTGTTTCACATGCACATAACTTGCTATCAAACCAACCAACCAACCAATGTAAGAGCTAGAAGAAAGCAAATAAAGGACAAGAGACAAATTAAAACCATGTAGGACTGTATTTAAATCATAACAAGCTAAATATAAGCAGAGTTTCTAACTTAACACCTTGTTTTTATCTCCTTTACCGTTTCTGGCTTGTTTGCGTTTTAGCGTCAAGTGGTTGTACTGCGATTGTTGGCCGTCCTTTCAAAATAATACTTCAGTTTTAGTAGGCAAATTACATAATAAAAGCGATCACCTAAATTATCTAAGCAAAAACCTTAAACAAGTTACATATTGCTCACACAGTGTATTGATGTCATTTACACCACAGAATTTGCACAATATTTTATATTTTTGTCTGTCTGATTACATCATTTTTTTAAAATAAATCAGACATTCTATCAAACTGTTACTCAGTACTTGAGTAATCTTTTCACCAAGTACTTTTTTACTCTTACTTGAGTAATTTTTTGAATGACTACTTTTTACTTCTACTTGAGACATATTATTCTGAAGTAACGCTACTCTTACCTGAGTACAATTTTTGTCTACTCTACCCACCAAGGAGGCATTTTTGTCAGTTGTATATGGTATATTTGTAGTGGTGCTGTCAACACAAGTATATTATTTCCTTAGAGTTTAATTCTGCCCACAGCAAGACAGTAATGACTTATATGATACAAGCTCAAAGAATTCTAATTAAATGCTATCAACATTTTAAGGCAGCTCAGCATCTGGATTTGTGAAATGTGCTCATGTTTAACTGTCCATGGTGGCCCAATAAAATATAGCTACAGCTGACTGCACTGCACAACCGTTTTATTAACAGTAAACACAGCGAAACAATCAGCTCAACAGCATCTATGCTGAATTACTGCCACAGGAGCTGCAGTATTAAACTGGAAGCTCCATATACTGTACTTCAGGGCCTCCATGACTTAATGTGCTGACGGCTGCTTTTTACTGTTGGGAGAACAGCATAGTGTTGAGTGCCACACAGCTGCTGCTGTAGCATGGAGAGGTGGTGACGTCTGTCACATGGTAACACCTCACCATTAAAGCAATATGGAGTATCTTCCCATTCAGAGCTGCGGGAAATAGATAGATATAAAGCAGAGGGATGCAAAGGCAGAAAACTGATGACATCAGCTAAACAACAGCGGTCTGGTTATCTCTGTCAAATAGTGAAGTGAAGGCCAGAGTCACATGAACTTTTCAGTGCACATTTACAGGACGTTCCTTTTCTTTCTAACTTTTGGTAACATTGCCTACAATGTCACAGAAGAAACACTGTTTCAAAACGTTTTATACATTTTCTAAAAATTGTGTTAATCAAAGAACATTAACACAATGTCAGATTTTTGTTAATGATGTCAGGATGTTGTGGATGAAACATTTCCTGTGAAACATTCCTACTATGTTATATATTTTAAAAAAGTAAACTGGACTGGACAAAGTAAATTTGGACTGAAACGCTCTACAAACTTTAACAAGACATTGAAAATGTCATGATTTTTGGGTAACATTCAGGAAATGTTGAGTAACATAATAAGTAAAATAATCCTTTATGTCGCCAGAAGTAAACAAAAGTAAAATGTTCTGTTTGCAGCATTCTGATTAACGTTATGGGAACGCATTGAGAACATGAGGATGTTAAAACACTGAGAATATTGAGAATATTTAAATTGAAATGTTTTGGACCATTTCAAAGTAATGTTCTCTCCTAAAAATGTAGGATTTTTTTTCCTTAATGTTTAAAAGTAATTATATGCTAATAGTGAGAAGTCTTATGGAGGACCTAAACCCCATACTGACATATGCAGCATTTACACCTTTTGGTGTGGATATCCCCGTCATGTTTACAAACAATCACATATTTACACATCCACTAAACAGACTTTGGCTCTAGCTGCTAAAACCCCTACAATGTTTACACAGTATCTGACGCTGTTTAGTGTTGGGCAGGTAGGATACAGTGCATTTTTTCTGAGCTTTTTCACTGGAAACCATTTTTGACTGCAGCTGCAATTGTGTTGTGAGCCTTAAGAGTGAACCTGTGGGTCAGCAGACCAAAACAAGCTAAAAATGCTACACAACTCCAAAGAACTGAAGGGAGCTTAAAAAAACACTGTGTGTTTGTCATTACAAGCAACAACTTTCACATTCCTCATAGTGATTTGTAACAATTATTAATAAAAAATGTTGGTTAGAGCAGCTTTAATGTGTACATTTTTATGTCTGTTTTCTTATGTCTCCTTCAATTTTTCAGATATTATTGTTACCTTCATATATTTGTATTTACTGCACATGAAATTTCCATAAATAAGGTTTATTTTGTGATAATCTCTCTATATCCATCAACTGCAAATCTTTCAGTAGCAGGATTGAGAACACTGTAACGGCTGCTTTCATGTTGATGTGGCTGACAGTAAGTGCAAGTTCACATCTGCTCTGGCCATTAAACAATGGTTGTATACACAACAGTATTTTAGACATCACATATTAAACTCTACATATTCACATCTGCTCTGGCCATTAAACAAAGGTTGTATACACAACAGTATTTTAGACATCACATATTAAACTCTACATATTCAGTATAGTAACATTTTATTATGATTTCTTTTTATTATCTAAATGTAGACATCAGTCGTTCTCTAATGCCGTTTGGGGCTGATTAAATCTCGCTGAATGTCCACCCATCACACAACAAAGCCAAGCAATCTGCTTTCAAACAGAAATATCCCTATTTGCATTTCAAGTCATTGTGTGTGTGTTAAAACATCCATTATTTTCCTCAACTTCTTACACCCCACAGGGGAAATACAGTTTAATTGAATTAGCTAAGCACCAAGCAGCAGTAAGATTGATACAGTAATCCCCATGTTGCTTGGGCATACATCTCAGACCTGTGCCAGGACCTAAGTGAACCGTGACTAAAAGCTTATTGACCTTCCATAGCTGCCATATTGGCTAATATCTCACCTGCTGCATGAAGGCAGCTAAACGGACAATAAAGTTGTGAAGTTTGGAGCACATAAAACAATCACGTGATCCATTTCTTACAGGAGCTACTGGGGAATACTAAACATATATAGTACTGTTAGACATAATGCTTATATCAGCTACTGTGATATTACTTCTTCCTGGTTCTTCAATGAAATATTGCATTTGCATAAAACTAAATTCTTAAACATATCCTTAAATTGTTTTAATACATTTTGTATCAACCTTTAATGAATTTAAGGGTAACCCTAACCCCCATCTTGTTTTTTATAAGCTACCTTATATTATAGACTCTGAAAGTCAGAGAGAAAGTAAACTATTAAGATGGTCAACTTAATGCTGCGCCACATGTAATGTAAAATAATCTTTTGTGATGTACATTTACACATATTTCATATTCAAGGTTTAGTTAACACAAATGATTTCCAAGTCAGATCAGGTCAATTGAATCATGACCTGACCTGACTCCGAGGTCTGTTATGTACAGTATGTGGTAACGACTGTAATGACAGTTGCCAGGGATCTAATATAATGTTTTTCGTACTAAATTGATTAGAAAATGGCCATTAGTAATCAATTACTCTAGATCATCATGTTAAATTAAAGAGAACCAGCAACAGCTTTCTACTAGTCCCTGACATCTCTTATCCTGTCCATGTGTCTATGTGCACGCCCGCCTGCTCTCTGCATCACATTTTTTAAATACTTTGGCTTCAACGAACCAGGTTGAAACCCAGTGTGTTGGCATAATTTAAAGGGATTAATAGGGCAAACCTAACAAAAAAGGATTAATTTCACTCAGTAGTTCCCCTCAGCGTTTTGTTTTTTTACCAAAAAAACTCCAATTAACACAGCGCATGCTACTGTACCTGCCATACACAGATACTGTAAAGTTAGCCATTTCCAGTTTCCCTCAGTAGTTAGTGGAGGCTAAAAGAGAACCAAAGGACAGTGAGTCAGACGTCTTCCCGGGACCGTTCTGGGGGCCTAAATTGGGTAGACTACATTTTGGTTTGGGTCTAATTAAAATCAAGTCTGTTCGGGGTCAGGTCCAACTGGCGTCAGGTACCCCTCAGATCGGGTCTCTCTGTTTTAGGAAATTAATTTATCATCAGGTTTGGATTCTACAGATTAGACTTTTGGTGTAGTATAGTTGTGTTTTTTAGCCTGTGTCCCACAAAAACAGCCTAAGAATTTTAGATGCCCTAGCTAATTGCTTAGAGATTTGATTAGCGATTGCATCTGGCTGGGGCCCTTCATTGCAATTTATTCTTCCTCTCTTTCTCCCTTTTCTTTCACAAACATCCTTAGCTGAGTCCTGTGCACTTGAACAGAAAAGCAGCCAAAGGTTATGTTAGTCAATTATCTTATTAATTAACTACAGCTGATATAATCTGCCAGTGGAGATGTTTGGTGTCTAATGAGAGTGACACAAAAGAAAGACGTGGATGTTTTGCACGTTTGCTGAAAAAAGAGAGGAGAGGATATTAAAAGGTTTGTCAACAGAGAACAGAGTCACAGTTAACAGAGTTTAGTGAATCTGGGTATTACCTAGTGGTGGGCGGATCGATCCAAAGTATCGATACCAACATGGTATCGTTATCGGATCGATACTCACATGGTGGTATCGGTACATTCTCTCTTCTACTTTCAACTCGGGTCTCCCGCATCTTCATCATGCACAGTAAACAGCATCGCTTTGTGTTTATAATAGTAGCGCGTCATTCATTCACAAAAATACATTTCAGTACAACATAACAATTATGTCCTGTTCAAAAACGTGATCGGGATTACAGTTTAGTTGTATGTGAACGTAATCTGTAGGAGACAGGGTTGGAAAAACATGAACAAGAGAACAGCAGCTACAAAATACACGGAGAGAAGAGGAGGGAAATCCCTCAGAGAGACCCCATTTTACAGAGACAGAGCACCCCTGCCGGAAAATGCACCCCGTCGGATCTCCCACTAGGAAAGTGTCACATCCATGAAATTTACACCACTAACCAGCATCAGTCCTTCAACTTCACTCTCAAAATTATTCAATTCTGGGACAAACAGAAACACTATTTTTAGGGGTGTGCGTTTTGTGGCAGGCCAGTCTGCCATGAAATGCACTTCTACAGAAATAATTCATTAGCAGCACCAATTGATTTAAACATTTTTACTTTACTTTTATGTGACGAGGGTGCATTTTCCGACAGGCTGCCCTTATAAGATAATAGTATCGTATCGGTATCGGCGATACTGGCCCTGTATTTACTTGGTATCGGATCGGCACACCCCTAGTATTAGCCAAACTGGTAGCAGATCTAAAATAGAAATTGCTTTGAGAAGCAGAGTATTGAGATTTTGTCTCTAAGATTTCTGCTTTATAATGGAGGTGGAAGGAATTTAGTTATCATCTGTTTCGAGAAACAGTGTACCTGTTACACAGGCCTCACTGAGAACTGTTTCAATTGGAACTATTGTACTTTCCAGAAATAATCCACAGTAGCAAAAACAATGAGCCACAAAAAGGAAACTATGTTTGAAGTGTTTGATTGCACTTTTTGACGCTGTAAGCACCACAAAGGTGGCGGAGACAGAAATCTCAGCCAGATTTATCATGACCTGAGCAGACTCAACTAGAGATGTGTAAGATTTTTGTAGTTTGAATAAACCAATTCCTTAAATTTTTTTCATCTGTCATATCAAAATGTACTTAATCTAAATGAACAACCAAAGCTGGGCTTCTTTAGAGCTTGTGACACAATCATTTATTATTGTCATCATCTTCATCTGATGCTTAATATCTTGACTGCCGTTTTCATTAAGCAGCATACCAGGTGTTCTGATCTCAAAAGAAATCCATCTGCCAGGACTGCAGTTCACTGTTTACATCCTGTTTACATCTCCAGTTGTAGCTGCACCTTTGGTTGAGATGTATATTGTTGGTTAAAAACAGGCTCTCACAGGCATAATCCCTGTCTGTTCCATCTCGCTTTGGCTTTGCTACCCTGTAACAGCCCGGCTTTGATTTCTTCTTCCAGTCCTATGACTGTCATTGCTTTCCTGTTACACTCCTATCTGTTGTGTAATTGGTGAGTGTGCCCCACCACCTGAGACTCCCTTTAACCTCCAAAAAAACAAGAGAAGAGTGAAGGCAGGGGGATGAGATTGTTTCTCCACAAAATCAGTTCGGTGAAAAGTAGGCCACTGAGCTGAATGGCACTTTTGTGATGCTGGCTGGAAGCACATAGTCTTATACAGTGTCTTCTTGTCATGTAATATTTTTGGCTGATTATGGCAAAATTCTAACAAATTTAATTCAAATATTTTAACTATAATGTCTTATTTTACTGCATATTAACTGTCAGTATTACACAAGAAGCCCTGAACTCAACCATGTCTCCTACAGATGATGTTGCATAGTATTAATATGCAAGAATCTGTTTTGAGAAAAACAACATTATCAACATACTGAGAAAATGTCCTTGAAGAAAGGCCAAATCAGACATAAAAATACAGTGGTGAGAAAAAGTAAGTGCACTGTTTGATATTTCCTGTTTTTCTGCATAAATCTGATCTTCACCAAAGTCACAAATATCAAGAAACACTATTTTTAAGATGGTAAAACATAAACAGTCATGATTTTTTATGTCTTTATTGAACATACCCAATAAACATACAAAGTGATGGTGGAAAAAGTAAGTGAAACACTTACAGGATTCGGATGTCACTAAATGCCCCGAGTCAGGTGTTAGCAAACCTGGAGTCCAATCAATGAAATGAGAATGGAGGTGTGGTTTAGAGCTACCTTGACCTATAAAAACACCCAAACAGCTGTTCATGAATAGAACTTAGAAGTAACGCTCATTTGCTACTGGAGGAAGAAGGGCTAGTGGGGACTTTATTTTGATGGGCACACTATGTGGCCAATCACATGCAAAGACAGACTAGGACCAAACCATTATGTAAAAGAAGGAAGGTGGGCAGACACTCAGACAACAGCGAGTTTAGTGGTACAGGCCAGGTACACAGAGAGACAGAGAGACTTAAATGCAAGTGCATGGGGAAAAAGTTTAGAAATAAACATTTCTGAATCTCAATCTTCACTGAAAACGTTTGTCTGAAGTGTCATAATGTTAAGACTTTGGCTTTTATTTATTTGATTTGTTTGCTGTGGTTCTGTGTTCACTGGTTCATTGTTAAAATGTTAAAGAGTAGTGACTGTGTATTTTTTGTAACGAGAAAATGCATAAAAATAAGGCTTTAATGAAAATACTGAATAAAAAACTGCTTCCCAACACACAACGGAGCTTCTAAGGGAGCTGAGCCAAAAGAGCTGAAGCTTTGCAAAGAGTCGGACTTCCCATCACTAGTCTGTGTCTTTCTGGAGAGTTATCTATTTTATTTCACACAAATTAAACAGCTTCCACTTTAAAAATGTTGTAAAAAAATGTTTACAACAATCCTGAATCTGGCTGACTTGTCTTCTTCTATGGTGCTCATGTGGGCGATGGGCAAAACTACTTATGAGCAGTGTGTTATTTCCTGTCCTGACAGTGGACCCTCCTCCAAAAGCGTCCTCACAGTGGACGTCTCCAGCCAGACCACTCTCTTTTATTTTGAAGGCAAATACATCGTCCCAGCGAGCACTGCTAGCAGACAACACTAACACAACAACACAGCAATACAATGACACACACTAACTGGTCACATACAGTCTGCACACTAGGTCTACAGCCCTCTCTCTTAAGAAGTCTGCACAGAGAAGCACTTAACACTAAACATGCACCACAGTTTCTCACAGTAGTTTTGCAGCGGTTATGAGAGTGGCTGAAACTCAGTGAAACAAACTGACCTTCAACATCAAACGGATCTGATGCAGTGTAGAGTTCAATATGAGGCGGCCTGTAGAAAAGTTTGCTACGTTCTGACTGATCCTGGCTCTGCACCGGGATCAGTTAATAATCATGATTAATTAATTAAGTTACTGCTGCTGTGGCACCTGCATAAATGTGCACAGAAGCTCTCACTTTGGATATGTTCATGTGGATCTTTTTACTGAGTGATGGCTGCAGGTGTAATAAACTCAGGAAATAATTCTACATACAGCTGAAAGCTACAAAGAAAGCTTTGGCAAAAGCCGGTTGACAGGTAGAATGAGGAGACATTATTGTTGAGCACCAGTCATGCAATAGGCAGTAGACTTGGTTTTAATACAATCATAAATCTAATGTAGCCTAATAGATGTAAAAATGTAGAACAAAGGGAATAACGTGAAACTTAGCCTACAGATAAGTTTTAAGTTATAATTTAAGTTAGAACTGTGTTAGTGCAGTGTAGGTGTATGGTTAGTGTCAGACAAAATGGCTGGTCATGTGCAATGGGGACGTATGCGCGCACGCGCAGAACCATTGACCATTGTTTTCACTCCAAGCTTTTCTAAAAAGTTGGCAGCCTGAAGCTTGCATTAGAGAATGTAAATATACTGTTTAATCGTTATTATTGCATTTCTTGGAAAAAACATTTCAACTTCCAACTTTTTACATATACAACATCATATAGACAGTGTGTATGAGACAATATGTAGAGAAATTCAAACCTCTGCAGGCCTGCTGGCACTAACTACAGTTGCTAAGCAATTGCTGTCCAAGAGAAGCATTTAGTGAACAGTCAGTTATTTGTTCCCTATTATTCCTGTAAATATGTGGCCCACATTGTGGCTATTAGACGTCTTTGACAGGCTGCAGCAGCAGTGACTATAACGCGTTAAGGACTGATTAATGATATGTGTTGAACTGAAACTCTAAGAGCCTGAGCTGGGGTGAAAGGAGTAATGACTCCCACAGATGCGCTCAGAGGAAGACAGCAGCAAGCGTCTCCATTAGCTGAGGCGGTAACGAGTTAGTGATGCACTTTGGACATTATTGTCAGCCGTAAATCACGTTTAAGGAAGGATGAGTTTCTACCTGAGGTTGGATTAGTTTATTAGAAGGAGAAGCTCTGACATTCAGCAATGACAGTGTGAGAGACTGACACACAGCCAGGGATTCACCCCGTTACAAGCCTAGTTATAACTCATATGCTTGAGTTGATTTTGTGGAGGACAGACAGACACACACACACACACACACACATCTAAACACTCACAAACAAACCCTCACTGAAGAAATACTTTCTCAACCTTGAAAACTGTTGTCCATTCCACCAATGAGACACATTAAAGCTGTGAGTCATTACAGGCGCTCATAATCAGCCACGGTGAGCAGACATCATCAGCGGCAGGAAACATGGAAGAGAAGAGATAACAAGGTTCTGAGGTCTGGAGGGAAGCAATGATGAGATGACGACCTCGGAAATAGTGATCAACAAATGTGTTGCGTGAAAGGGGGCTGTAGGTGGACTGGATATGATGAGTCGTGTCCTCTCCACTGAGCTATACAGTGAAGGTTTACTGTGTGTGTGTGTGTGTGTGTGTGTGTGTGTGTGAGGGGAGTAGTATGTCTGTGGTGCTGTATGTCCACAAACCAGATCATTGAGGCAGCAGGTTGATGGAACATTCAGGTCAAAGTGTGAATAAAAAGAAAAGCAAAAATCAAATGGATGCTGGTTTCTTCTCCATTCCCTACTCCTTCCACAGCCTTCCACTCCCAGCAGATACCATCACATGCCTAATTACAGTATGTGCTTTGTTGCATTAAATGCAACATTTGCGCAAAATAAAAGAAACTTTGCAGTTTTTTGTTGTCCTAGAGAGTGGAAATTAAAAGTTAGTTACATTGTAAATCCTGGGGTGGATATAGTGATCTAGAGCCGAGGTCCCCAACCAAGAAAAAAATTATTTTATTTCCATTTTATCGACAATCACAGTTTTTTCAGATTTCAAATGACGGTGGCCTTAAAAGTATGTTTGAGACGATTTCTGCATAACCCACCAGCGTTTTAATCGCCACAAAAGAGATCGGCCCCGATAACCCCCCCCCGGTCCGTCAAATTATGTCATGTCATGTGTGAGAAAGGTTGGGGACCACTGATCTAGAGGACACAAGCTAACATGGGTACGTGGCCTCTCCTGTGTTTTATTCTCATCCATTGTCTGACTGAAATATTACTGGTATTAGTACATGATGGTCCTTGTACTAAAACGATAAACAATAAATGAATAAATTTAGTAATTTACTGCAGAGTAGGCTGTTTAAATGTAGGTGTTTAAATAAGAAAGTAATTTCACATTTCATCAAAACATTATTCTGCATTTCTGGCCATTGGGGGCCACCTCTGTACAGGCCACAATACCTTATCTAAAGGTAAAGTTTGTCTCTGTGTGAATGTAATAATTTAAGCTTGTGTTTTTCCATTTTGTGGTGATTAGTTACTGTACATATTCCATATTCCAACAATAAAATCAAC
The DNA here is from genome assembly GCA_032362345.1 of Sandelia bainsii. Lineage (NCBI taxonomy): Eukaryota > Metazoa > Chordata > Actinopteri > Anabantiformes > Anabantidae > Sandelia > Sandelia bainsii. Next base: position 3,209,820 of record JAUMHL010000012.1, read on the forward strand.
ATGCTGAATATGTAGCTCGTACATTAACGTGCTTCATCGCACAGAACACAGTTCATGGCACAAAATGTATTTCATGCAGCATATAATGCTTTTCAGCCCGTACTCTCACTGTGATTATCTGGAACAAAGGAAGCAATGCATTTTCTGTGTACAATTTCTGTCTACAGTGTCTAGAGCATTTTTTATGTTAATCTGATGGCAGGTGTTTTGCTTATTGGAAAAACGAGCGTTTCCTTGTTGAAACTTGGCCCATTAGTTGCTTTCAGTCCAAACATTATAAATGTTCACAGGTCAGATTCCTGGGAGAGAAGCAGTGTGACGCATGTAGGGACTTTAAATATGGTTGTGAGATAAGAATAAGAAAAATTGACTATGAGGCTGGAGCTTGTTTGCCCTGAGCTGAATTCAGCCTCCAAGGCAGTGCTTCTTTTTCACATCATGGAAAAGCCAGTCAAATTTAGATGTTTGCAGAATCCCTTTCAGCGTTACTGTATGTGCAGCAGAAACCTGCACCCAAAACTGGGCCTGTTGTAGGCTGTCTATAAGCAGAACCTGCACAATGACTCCATTTAGGTGTGCAAAATACTCACTCAGTCAGTTCTAGTTGTTGCTGGTGCAAAGCTAAGTGGCACAAAGCACTAATCATGTGTCCACAGATCCAAACCTCCGGTTGCTCTCTGTCAGCTGCATTCTTAATTATGGAATAATAATTAGATGTGATATAATTCTACTGATTAAAAAAAGCTGCACCTTTAATTTTTATTTCTGTTTTCTGTTTATTACACATTAGCATTACACACTTTAGCGGGTTACCCACAAGTACCTGTGGGTTTTTGATATATTAAATATCAACGAACAATGCTGGGCCATTCACTGTGTTGGGGTTTGTTAGCCCTGAACTGAGGCTCCAAGGCAATTCTACAGAACGTGTCTTGATCTGCACTACCCACAAAAAGCTCTATCAGTACACTCACTGATAAGTGTACTGTCAGAAAAATAAAAACCATAGCTACAATGAGCAATTTCAGACATGCCAGCATCTGTGATTGTGCCGCTTTCATACAAACCACATGACAGCGCTGCCATTCTTAACGCATTCTTGGAACTTTATTGAGTTGTGTGTGTGTGAACCATGCATAGGTGAGGTGTGTGTGTGCGCATATGTACTTTTCTGAGTGTGTATATGGCCGCTGTCGGTGGCAAAGCAGTAATTATGTAAATGAATGCGTTTGAGGAGTGACGGGGATGAGTCGGCTGCCAGCATCTGCCACGCTCTGTCTGTTGGTTACAGCTCGCGCTCATTCAGCGCAGACATGAATCAACAAAGACAGCGAGGGAGCAAGGGAAGGAAATGGAAAAGGGAAGGGGAGAGGAAGCAAGGACAGAAAAAAAGGAGGTGACACACCTGTTAAACTTCTCTGTTTGCATACGTACAGTACTCAGATGCACATTTCACAGCCTTTGAAAACCTGAACCTTGAAAGCAGTTTTAATCAAACACAGAAAAAAAACCCAACAGGCGTCTTTAAATTTATCACACCCCCGCTGTTGGATAAGTGGGTGTAAAATGGGTGTAAAATTCAATTAGCTAAATGAACCTAAAGGTGTTTTACAGCCACATAAACTGTGTCTTTATTCAAATGAGCCTGTTAGATAATTGAAAAACAAATGTGTCCAGAATACTGCAATACCCCCCAACTATAAAACCTCATTAAGCTGTTATTATCTTCATCGTGTAAATCTTTCAACCTCAGTTATGACGTGTGTTACAATTAGAGAGTCACACTGTAGTAAAAGTCAGGTCAGTAAAACAAAGTAAGGTAAGGACAAATTAATCAGTAGATGACTTAACTTTAGTCAGTATAGTCAGGAAAGTAAAATATAAATTGACTGCTTAACTCCCACGTGTGTTGGCTTCCTGCTGATGTTGCACTTTATTTCAAAATAAGAGTCATGCTTTTTAGGCTAGCCAAACAGGCATAGGCCATAAGCAAAAATCCAAAACAGTTAATATTGTAATACCATAATTTTAACTTTTTAAATAACTTTGCTGATTCAAGTTTTCAAAGCATTAAATAGTTTAGATTATTATAAGCATTCATTGGCACTGAGTGTATTTTATTTTTCCACATCACCGTTCAGACTGCAGTGGTCTTATGGGACTGATTCTGCCTTCAGTTCAGTCTTATTTTAAGTAGGCCTTCAGAAAAAGATGCTAACGGCAGTCCCGGTAAGGGCATGTTGCTTCAGGTACCAGAGAGAAAATTAAAATATGATCCAAGAAGTTCAGTTTGAGGGACACAGACAGTAAATGATTCTGTAGCCTTATCAAATGCAAAATGAAACAGAAAGACTGTGGCACCTGCAGAAGGTTTTCACTGCCATTGTCTGATCCATTGCATTTGTATCATTTACATACATGAAGTCATCTATCTAGTATGTGCTGACAAACATTTGATTGGTCTGGATGCCAGTCTGTTGCATTTAAACCAGACCAGATAACTGTTTTCTTCCAGCTTTGTATCAGAAGTCCATCCATCTATAGATGTAGCTTTTTTCTGTGTTTCTTTATGCCCTCTGAAAACTTATGAGGAAACTACTTATCCAAAAGCAGCTGCTCATGGAGCTTGCTGTTTTATTAGTCCACAGGTTAGTGTGGGTGTTGCCAAATCAACCAGGACAGAAATCTTATTATGTTAAATGAAATTCCACACATCAAATCTCCCAACTTCTGGGGTTATATTTGGTCAAACATTTGGCTATTATACCAGGGTCTCCTGAATGCGCCATTAGTTTTGCTTTGTCTGTGTCTTAATTCTTTCTTTTATCTCATCAGTCGTCCAGCCGTCCAGCCCCCAACTTCGTAGGTGGTGTCCTCTGAATCACCTGTAACGGGACCTGGCTACAGTCTGCTGCTGCCGGCCTGGGCAGCTAGCGCTTCAAATAATCCTCCACTTTCTAGTATCGATCCGATAACGATACCATCTTGGTATCGATACTATCGATACTTTGGATTGATCTGCCCACCACTACTGAACACAAAATAAATGCTTTCAACTGACACACTTCAATTTTGTTTAATTAATAAAATAAATTAGCGCCAACTTTTCACCTTTGAACTGAGGTTTCAACAGTCCAAACATTGAGAGAAAATCATCCAAAATCGCAGTTTTTATTAGTACAAAATTCAAAAAGGGGGATTTCACACATCTTTATCCACTTAATTTAATAAGCTCAGGTTTCTAATGCCTCATTTTAGCTTTAAATCCACATTTACAAACATACGCACACATCTATTTATTTATTTATTTGCCTACAACAACAGAAAGGGTTTCCATTTAAAATTACAGCAATTTCCCATTGCTTCTCACTGTGATTTTACAGTCTATCGTTGGTAGAATTACAGTTGTGCACCATTATAAAAACATTTCCAAAATGTAAAAACGCAAGATAACCCTTAAAAATAAAGTTATTTACATTATTTTAAGGTATGGCTTCCTTGATTTGTAGTACACTGTTGCTTATTTAGTGGTAAGCACATGTCTTCGATCAAAGTTTGACCATCATCTAGTGATGGGACTTACTGCACCGAAGCTTCGGAGCGTGTGCCGAGTAATCTAGAAGTTATTTTGCGAAGCGCGTATTGAAGCTTGTATCAATGACGTATGTGATGACGTCTGAAGCCTAACCCTGGTCGTACCACGTGACTGGTTCAGGAAGTGCTTCGCGGGTTTGGCGTGCGATTCGAAATAATTTATAAGGAGCAGTGAAACGCCATGTACCCCCTCCCACATTTTGTGGATTTGGGACTTTATTGCGCGTATATGTATTATATATAATATAATATAATATATACACTACTCACAAAAAGTTAGGGATATTCGGCTTTCGGGTGAAATTTCAGGATGAACCTAAAATGCACTA
>JAUMHL010000012.1:3227566-3258448 GCA_032362345.1 Sandelia bainsii
CTTTTCTTGCCTAAACCCAACCTCACAGGGGACTTTGGTCTCGAACTCGGGTCTCCGGCATGTCAGTCCTTCACAGTGGATCCAGAGGTTATTAGCCTAGCTTAGCATAGCAACTGTAACGTTAAAATACACCTACTGACACATGTAAAGCTCACTAATGTATCCTAAGCAAAACATAGAACTCGTTTTAAAGGAAGCTTTGTCCATTGCAACTACGATTTGTGAAACACACTTTCCTTTTATGTCTCTGGTGGGTTTAGATAAGTAGAATGAAGCGCCAGTTTAAAGACTAATGTCAGCTAGTATCTTCCTTGAGGCATCCAGTGCTATATGTCCATAGAGAGATCCCTCGTGTGCAATAATGACTCCATTGACCAAGAGCTGGAGGAACTCCCCTCTGAAACATGGGGTATTTAGACCTTGCTGAGCCCGAGGCTGCATATTGATCCGTTTGGAATTAGAGGTTCTCCCACTCTGACAAATGCTTTGATTTTAGACATAGTACAGAGTCAGCTAAGTCCCCTTTGATCATGTTGCCGTGTGAAACAATGAACAGGCTGTGACCCTACTGGTTAAACATTTAACAAACTTTGTATTACTTGGTGCCTCATTTGTGTCATGTGATATTTGTCTGCCCCAATTGTAAACTGGTAATGATGTTTTTAGAAGCAGAAACGATAAGGTACAGATAAAACCGAGTAGAAACAAGTAAGGAACAAATCTCCAATTCAGTCCAATCAATCCAATATACACCATCCTGCTGCAGGAAACACAAGTGCACTGCATGTGTATTTATCCACTGCTGAAAATAGTCCCAGGAAATACATTATTTACTCATTTGTGAGTCATGATTGGCAATAACTAAAAGCTGTTTTAGGACGTTTTTTAATGAAATTAGATATTTATGACTACCTTTTAATGCAGTAAATAATCATCACTTCAAAGTGAATAATAGCAATAGAAAATTGTATACATACTTCAGACATTTTAATTTTTATTTTCAGAAGAAGTATAGATTGACATGTATAAAATTGTTCACCTTGTGTTTTTTACTTAATCCTTGGTAACTATTCAGAAATCTATATTAAACTAAACCTGCATTATTTTTTTAGCCACATGGGGACAGCAGAACTGTAAAAACATTATTTCCACCTTATTTTTAAAGATTATTTGTACATTTTGCCTTTATTTGATAATAGTAGAGAGGCAGACAGGAAATGTGGGACAAGAACAAGAATAGGGTGTAACATTCAGCAAAGGTCCTCAGCCGGGCCAGAACCGGGGACGTTGATAAGGCGTTGAACAGTTGCTTATTTACGCATTGCAGCTGACACAAAACAGCAAACACAGTCATTTGGAGTTGTGTATGTCTAGCATATTTATGTCCAGTGTATTGTTTAGCTCTGTTTTGGTCTAAACCAACTCCTGAGGGAAGTACTGTATGTGAGGCTTCAGCTGCTAAATGATCAACCCAGTCCTAAAACAAAACAATCAGCTGAAAGACAATAAATAAGTAAAAACCCTTTTCACACTACACATTCATTTGAGACATTGTGAATATAAACATTTTTTATTAGTGCAGCTTTAATTTAAAGCTTTTCAAAAAGGAAAGTTCATCTAATTCTTAAAGTGGGAGCTGGACTGGGCTTCTGTACTGAAGCCCAAATTTTTTTGGCACCTGCAACAAGGTGAAATGTATCCAACCTAACTCCCACTTGCTTCTTCTACCTTGACAAATAATGTCTGGAAATCTGGGAAGGTCCTTAGAAACATAGTACAAATTCTTGTAATAAAAGGCTACAGCTCCTCCACCTGACAATTTGCCTGGATATATTTGTGTGTAGGTGAATTTTATATGTGGTGGGAGCAGCCCATAGGTTAATGGAGTCGAAACAATGTTGATTATCAGTGTCACGCCGAAAAAAAAGAACTGTTGACTGTCTTTCAGCCATTCAGTTGTGGTGACCTCATCTTTCATTTTAGCTGAAAGGAGTCGAACCCAAGATGCCATCCTGCCTCTGAAGCCTCCAACTCAGGCTTCAGTGATTCATGTCGTCATGGCCCTGCCCTGGCATTTTGCCTGTTCTGACTTTTAGTTGAAGAGTAACTAAACTCTCAACGCTGCGTGTCTGCATGTCTTATGTTTTATTTATACATGGCTCGTGGAGAAGTGAGCTGTTTGCATAAACGGGGAGGTGAACCCTGTAAAGTCCATAGTGAGTGTAGTTTTTATCCTTGTGAAAAAAACAATTCTGACCTGTTTTGTGGCATCTGTCGCAGTGCGTTGGCTTCTTAACAGCTTCCCAAGCTTATTACAGAGGGTTTAGTCTGATTGTAAAATGTTGGAATTGAGGAAGGCATTTAAAAGTTGTTTCTGTTTTTAATGGTGTGAATAGATTGAGAGTGGTTATAGTAATGAAGTCTAGGGGAGCAACATCAAATTAACCCTTATTACAGCCGCCAATCATCTGAGTTACAATGAGAGTGTACAAAGAAGATATGTGAGACTATGGAAGAAAAAGAAAGAGATCAGTTTTTTTGTGAGAGAGAATGGGCTTTTGTAGTGGATGATAAATTTTATAATCTTGTAAAAACAGCACTTTCTTCAGTCTTTAATGGATTTTGCTGTGAATCCATTAGAAGTTCTGTTTTTATAGCCAAATTGAGGAACATCTGTGAGACTGAACATTTTCATAAAGAGTCAAGAGTGACATCTTCTGTGCTGTACTTCCAACCCTGTCTCCTTAAAACTACACTTCCAAACCACAACCAGGCTTACTTTTCTGTAGGGGGGAACAAATGAAACACTACATTTACTAACTCTCAGGCAAAGGAAATAAATCGATTGTGTCTGAAGTCACTGTTAAGTTTACTAAGTCAGTCCCACAGATCCCATATATCCATAAGAAATTTAATAATGTCACATGGCACAAAATTATGCATCCACCCACCTAGCCTGATAGAGGATTCAAATCAGGACCTGCTGTTACCTCAGTATCATAAAATACAGCACTGTGAAAAAGTATTTGACTCCTTTCTGATTTTTTATTTTTTGCATATTTCGTGTAACCACTGACAACAACCCCTAAACGGATAAATGTCTTATCACTTAGAACCATAGAAATATAATTTCAGATATGCCTCATATTTGACCAGAGTTGTAAAATTACAGGTAAGGCAAGAAACTAATGAAGCCAAAACTAAACACCAAAGCACAGCACAGTGGTTTCTAATAATCACCAACAAGATTGTACATCTCAGAACCATTATCCTGGCGGCAGCAGTTTTATCTTTGGCTGTGATCATCTTGAGGTAAACAGGAGAAATAGGGAGTTCACATTATAAAGTAAGATGATGTCACATTATAGAAAAAAGTTTAACCAGATCCATTTTTTTCCTCCTCACAACACTGCAGTGGTTTGATGGACTCCCGGTGGTACTGATGCTTAAAGCATAAACATACTTCATCATTGAAATGAATGAGAAGATCTGAAAAACTATCTGAACGTGGCCTGAAGCTCTAGTTGAATACGGACTGAAAGTCTGTCTGAATGCGGCCTGAAAGTCTGTCTGACCTCCAGCCTAATAGCCTAATAAAAGAAGATTAGAAGGACAGTGAGGGCCCATCTGTATATCTGTGAAACAGGAGAGAGAGAGACCTCTTAAATAATGAGTAGCAGTGTATTTTTCCATGCTTGTTGCTTATTTTGTCATGAATATTTAATGTTAAGGAAAAATATTTAGCATTTAAAACTATTAATAGATCCATGGCTATGGCCAAAACTTGTCATTTATTATTGTTCAGTTTCAAACAGGCAGCACAGATGGATGATGGAGGTTAATAACATGTTTCTGCATTTGTTGTTTACATTGTAGCCCTTCATTCACCAGGCAGTTTTCTGACATCCTTAAAACCTGTGACACAGATTGCAATCAAGATTTTCTTAGACCCATCTGGCACAGTGAAGCATACAATGACCCTTCTAAATCGCTGTTATGTAACAGTGTGTAGGTATCTTTAAACTAAAGCAATGAAATTACACATCTAAACATAATAACAATACATTCATAATATTTTGTACAAAACATATTTTGTGTCTGTGCATAACATTTATTCATAAAACAGAACAAAATAAAATAGACATAAAATAAATAAATTACATAAATAAAATAAAACCTATAAAATTTGTACAAGATATTTACTGACCATAATTCAATTAAAAATCTTGCTCTTTTTCATTCAATTATTTTTTATTTATTTATGGTAAACCTTGCTGCCTCCTACTGGCTATTGAAAGGCATTACTGCAGCTCTAAACCACATTTTCTGTGTATTAAAACAGCATAAGAAGCACCTCATCTATGATGCCGTGTGTTCTTGTAGGTGCATTGGCACTAAAAATAAATAACCTGGTCTGACATCCATTGACTTCACATGGAATAATCTGACCTTATACGAGTAGAACAAGCTGAATTTTCTCATGACAGAACAACAATTTCCCCAAGTGGATCAATAAAGTATCAATTATTATTATTATTATGATGTGAAGACCCAGATCACAGTTTTTTTCCACTCAGCCCAACACAAAGCTACCGCTTATCTACATTACATTATGATAATATTGGACTGGGATATCTTTAAGAATAAACATGAGCAGTGACAGGGAAGAGATGGGAATTTAGGTGTTTGGTGCTGAATCTGGTGCGCTCTTGTTCAGCTCAGAGATTTGGAGGGCTTATGCAGTAATCGGATTGGTTGGCTACACATGTTGGTTTTTTACTCCTGCTCTGTTTTATGGTCGATGAGAAGTCGGGTGCGAGTAGAGACAGAACCTGTGCTTGAGCTGACAAAATCTGGCACATAATTGAAAAAGTATAGCATGTATAGTGTGAGTGTATAGCAAAAAACATATAATCGGGGGCAGAGAAAACCAGACAAGAGCTGAAAGGAGCGATTGGGGAGAAGTATACTTGAGAAAATGACAATGAGTAGCACTGAGGAGTGGAAGAAAAAGGAAGAAAAACATGTTCAGAGAAGCAGTGGTAGCGCATTTAAATTAGCTCATTTGTAGTCATTTCTGTCAAGCTTAAATTTTTTCCATGTATGAAAACAGCATGTATGTGGCTGTAGGAATAGTGATACTCTGTAAATAAAAGTATGGAACGTAGGGTAATTATTTTATCCTTTCACAAATTTCATGTAGCCAAACATGGCATATGACCGACTTCTTCCAGTAAGCTTGCAAGTCTTCCAGTTCATACCAGTCACAGAAAACAGATTCACAGCTCTTGCAGTGAGTGTTCAGCCTCACATTGTGTAACACTGCCACCATGTGGTGAGTAATGGGAAGTGCAGTACAGAGGATGACGCTGTGTGTTGAATCCTCTTCTTCCAGTGTAATAAGAGCGTCTCCCTCTCTGTTTGGCAGGTCTGTTGGGTATGGTGGCCCACATGATGTTCACCACAGCCTTCCAGCTGACTGTCAGTCTGGGACCCGAGGACTGGAAACCTCAATCATGGGACTACAGCTGGTCATACATGTGAGCTCAAACTGCAGATGCAAACAGGGAGATTATGTAGTACCAGTAATTGTCAGAAACCTTTTTCCAAGTGGTGGAAGAAATACTGAGATATTTCCCTTACGATTTATTTGTTGATTATATTTTGTAACTTTATAATGAATTAAAGGTATAAAATATATTCTCAAATAAAGTACATTCAAAAAAATGTAACCATGACTTTATTTAGTTGTACCTTCTCAACAGGTTCCGCGAGTTTGAATCATTTACATTCAACTAACATTTTGAACACAAAATAACGTGATTCAATCTTGTTTAACATTAAATTGTTGCAGCTTTAATTATATTACTGTAGTCTCTTAGTTTGTGTAAAAGTAGCTTGTTATGTATGCAAACTGTAGTGTATATATAAAATAAAGCAATTAATCAAAGTAAGCAAAGTAATTTTACATAGATGACTCTAAGATGCTGAATTAAAAATTATTTAAGTACACATGATATCAAGTACTATATACAGTATGTAATACTAAAGGGCGACTTCACTGATCTTGAACTTGCTCCCTATGGTTGTAGTTTGGAGAGGTAATGTATATGAATGGCATTAAACTTCCCTCTGCCTTTCTTCTATTAAACTATCTCTCTGCTTGTAGTGGAAGAACATCTCTAGATGAAGTCATCTGAAGGAGTTTTCATTTCAGATTACGTCACCTACAGGAGTTATGCAGGAGCAGTTCAACGAAGACTGCAACCTGCATAGTATGAGCAATCATCTGAATCAAAAACATTTAGCTAGAAGCAGAGAGATACTTTAATAGAAGAAAGGCATAGGGAAGATTAACACTAATCATCTATCCTCAAACTCCTCAAACTATGACCATAGTGCCCTTTAATAACCTCTGGCTCTATTAATGAAACACAAAATATTGCACCAACACGATTACAGTTTACTGACCTACATGACACCAGTGAAAAGTAACTAAGTACATTTATGCAGAGGTGGGCAGTAACGAGTTACATTTTCTCCGTTACATTTACTTAAGTAACTTTTTGAAAAAAATGTACTTCTAGGAGTAGTTTTACTACACCATACTTTTTACTTTTACTTGAGTACATTTGTGAAGAAGAAACGCTTCTTACTCTGCTACATTTGACAACACTCGACACGTTACTTTAATTTATTTTTTACCATTTATTCTACCAGAGAGAAGCCGTCTAGAGTTGTGACATTCACGAAAGAACCAAATCTATTGAACGGCGCTTTAAGATGAACGATAGGAGCCTAGTCGCGGTTGGGAGCCGTTCTTTTTTATTGTTGTTTCACATGCACATAACTTGCTATCAAACCAACCAACCAACCAATGTAAGAGCTAGAAGAAAGCAAATAAAGGACAAGAGAACAAAATAAAACCATAAATAAATCATAACAAGCTAAATATAAGCAGACTTTTGTCTAACTTAACATCTTGTTTTTTTCTCCTTTACGTTTCTCCCTCGTTTACTTTTTAGCGTCAAGTGGTTGTACTGTGATTGTTGGCTGTCCTTTCAAAATAAAACTTCCCTTTTAATAGGAAATTACAAAATAAAAGCGATCACCTAAAATATCAAGTTACATATTGCTCACACAGTGTGTTGATGTCATTAACACCACTTGAAAGATTTTTCACAAAATATTATTGAGTATTTTTGTATTGTTAAAAATGTTCTTTTAAACAAAGGGTAAATTCAAAATAGTGATCTCACTGTCAAAGCAGACCTTGTGAAATGCTTGTATGAATTCAGATCAGACATTAAAATTTAGTTCACACATTTCAGATGAAATTATAATCAATATTTCACAATAATTCAAACTCAGGTCAACTGGACTTCTTTCTTGTTAGGTTGAAGCTATTTGGATGAGTAGTGAAACGTTTCAACCTAACAAGCAAGAAATCCAGTTGCCAGGACTCAGCTTCCAGATATCCTCACACGTAGTGTATGTGCTATGTGATGTAGCAGACAGTGAATGAAAAAACACATGAGAAATGTCATAGTTCAAACATACATGCATTACCTACTGTAGGTGTTGGTTTCAAAAGCTTTATGTTGTGAGAAAGTGAGATTTGAAAATTTGTGTTTCTTGTGCCTTAATTTGTTAGTTTGTAAAGATGTTATTTTTACTAATTTTATTTTATCATTCAGAAATACGAGAATTGTCACATTATTTTATATTTTTGTCTGTCTGATTACATTTTTTTTTTTTTATAAATCAGACAGTTACTCACTACTTGAGTAGTCTTTTCACCGAATACTTTTTCCTCTTACTTGAGTAATTTTTTGGATGACTACTTTTTACTTCTGCTTGACTAATATTATTTTGAAGTAACGCTAAACTTACTTGAGTACAATTTTTGGCTACTCTACCCACCTCTGCATTTATGTAAGAAAATGAATGGAGGACTTCTACTTGTAATAGAGTATTTCTACACAGTGGTCTTGCTTCCTTTTACTTTTGTACTTGTACTTGCAATCATAACTATATGTGTTTGTTGGATCTCGTTCTAAAACTATGACCATTATTGTGTTAACAACCTCCACTTTAATCATGATAATTAAATATCTTTCATAACTTTATTTTAAGTAAAGTAAAAAGAAACATACTTTTTTCTATATTCAGTCTGTATCTACAGCCCACTTGGAAAGATGTTTATTACCATTCTAAAAAATATTGCCCTATTTTGGATAGATTTTTTGGATTATCATCAAATATCTAATATCCTAGTTTGAAAAAGCGTTTCAGGCTGTTTGTGTCTGTTTCCTTTAGTCTGGCGTGGAGCTCCTTCACAGCCTGCATGGCGTCCTCAGTCACCACCATCAACCGCTACACCAAAACCATCCTGGAGTTCAAGCACAAGCGCAGAAACATTGAGAAGAACCTGAAGATCAAGCAGAAGCTGTTGGAGCTGGACTCTCCGGAGCAAGTGTGGGACATGTACATCAGCTCGGTGCCGAGTACTGCAGAGGAGCTGCTCGACCTGTCGTCCAACAGCCGCAAACTCTCCAACACCTCCATCTTCCTGGACCTCAACGACCTGCCCGACCCACAGGGAGAGGAGTATTGCTAGTGGAGCCACATGTAGCATTTTCAAACATCAGCAGGTCATTGTCACGTTCGAGCTGATACATTGGTTTAGTTACTGTAAACAAATCCAAACCACAGTTAAGAGGTCTGGCAATTCTTAAAGCTACATTAATTGCTTACACATTTGGTATATTAGAATTTTACAAAGTTAATATGGCTAACATGTTAGCAAACATTTGTTCTATTTAAACATAAAATGGTTGGGTCCGTCATTGCATAACCCATGTTTCATGGACAAAACTTTATCAAAGCCGACAAAAACGTATTTTAAAGCTGTAACAGATTTGTTTTTTTAAACAGAGTTGATATGGCTAACATGTTAGCACTTTAAAACATTTGCCTATCTGACCATCCAGCAGGCGTTGAGCAATGTTAGCATCAATTTAGTGTAATGTGTCTGGCCACCTGACAAATATACAATATTCACTCCAATATTCACTCCTTTTAGCTCTGTTTTGGTCCACACTAACTAGCTAAAATATGACTGACTCTTTGCTAAATGCTTTTTTAAGTTTGTTGGCTACTTAGCTCTATAGGTACCATCTAGTGCTGGGTACATGGTGTACACTGTGTTTATCAAAAGTTTTTCTTGCCTGCTGTAAATAAAGTCTATGAGAGCAGTGAACCAAAACTGGGAGCTAAAAGACACTAAAACAGCATTTAAGTGATAATTGTCTCCGAGCTTGTCACTACGTGAACAAAAATCAGGTGCACTCAGAGACGCACCTAAGATCTCTCTTTGCACTTGATGTTGTGCTTGCGAGATTAAAAAAGAGCCCTAAATATAAAGGTTTGCAGTCATTTCAGTGGTGGGGTCAGTTGTTTACTGTAACTATACTAATCTCACAGAATATATGTGGTGATGGTGTATTGATGCTAAAATGCTACATGTAGCACCGTTAAGACTTGAGCCCACCTTATTGGCTCTAGAGTTGTGTTAGTAGATGTTAACGTACATCCTACCTCTGCTCGAGCAATACTATTGTGAAAGGTTACTGAGAGTTAAAAGAAGAACAAATCAGAGGACGGGACCACCTTACCCAGGTTCAACTCAGTAGGAAGATAAGGGTCTGTGGAGAGGTCAGTGTCCCGATCAGCAGTCCTACTGAGCCTCTTCAGTCCGCAACTAGTACACTACAATAACTGCCAAGCCTCTTGGTACGCTCCTTGTTGGATTTTATTCACTGAGGAAAAAGTACTGACTTGATAAAGCGGTGTATCCTCCCAGCTCTAGATACACATTGCTGGACAGCTTAGTGATGAGGAGCTCTCGCTGATTCTAACATGAATAACATACTGCCTCCCACTAAATGGCATTAGGTAGCATAAAACACAGCTGTCAGGTGTTATTCCCTACAGAATTTAACATGTCTCGCTGTGGAGGAGATGAACTGAGATAAGGAATTGTAGCAGCACGGTGTGGACCTGAGGATTTCTGCTTCACTCACAGAGAGATTAAAGATGTTTAGGTGTGTAGGATGATGGTTACATGCATGGAAGACTCCTAATAGGCCATGCTGAGTGCCTTCACTTCCAGCAGCATGCTCTGTGCTCACATTTCTAGGGTGATGCTGATTCTTGGACTAACAACCGCTTTAGAGGTTACGTGTAGCTGTCTGTGCAAACTGCCAAAAGTCATCAGTGAGAGGAGCGCACATTTTTTGAACATCTGTTAATATTTAATTGACTGTGGGACACTTTTCTTATGTATTCACACAATTGTACTGATGGAGAGACTCAAAGGAAGATTGTTATTTACCATGATTTTAAGTGCATTTGAAAATGTAAATTTATGTACTTTATTTATTTGTTCAATTCAAAATGAAATGTAATGTAAATAACTTTCAGATTTTATCTGGTTCAGTTTCATCACCCTGGGTTTGCAATGATACTGAAGCATGGGTTGTTGTGTCTTTGTATGTATTGTCAGACTTATTTACAGTGGCACTTTTTGTGTAGTGTTGTTTAGTTACATTTTTGTGGGTATTTACTTGCAATCTAAAATATTAATATGAATACATTTTTATGAGAACACCATTTAAAGGCAAATGAGGAGGGTATAACATAATAAATATGGAACTTCTTTTTACCATTTTGTGCTGGACTTATTCCCTAACGTTGCATGTATTGTCCACAAGATGGCGATGTGGTCTTCCTGTGACATGCAATGATGTCTACCTAAGTTACCCAGTAACTACACACATATAGAAAGTGTTACACATTTAAATTTTTAATGTTAATCTAACATTTTAAAATAGAATCACCCATAAAAATATGTTTAACCAAACTCAGAAATTAATTAATTATTCACATTATTACAGTGACCAACAGATTTTGCATCTTAGCAACAACGCAGGTTGTTGCAGCCCCTACATCTCTGACACAAACAGATTTACATTTGCAAAGCAGTTGCATTAATGTTGTCTGTGCTTACATTCAACACAGAGACAAATCTCACTCATTAAGGCTCAATAGGACCTCATAACAACAGCACTGTGGTAAACACTGAAGAAAAGGAGAAATGTGAGAAAGATGAGCACAAAAATCAACTTTGCTTAAAAATAATTTTATTTTTTATGCTTTCAAACTAGTGCAAATACATGCAAACTGAAAAATGACAACCCTGAAAGCAGGCTCCTAATGGGACCACAGTAAAGGTTGAAAGCTTCATACATCACCTCCAGAGAAACGGCCACTGACGGGTCACCCCTCCCTCGCATTTGCTGATTTAACCCGGCCTGGTTTTGGTTCTCCTCTAGTGGTCTCTTTACGTCGCTCACAGTACAGAAGAGTGGTTTTGCAGTCGTAATGCTAACCTAAGCCATGACACATAAATGTGCCAACAGGCCAAGAGGCAAGGGATCCACATCTGTTCCCTTGCATCCATTTATCCACATTCATTATTCAAGAATACAACCACTCAGTCAAATCTGAGCTCATACAAAGATTCTCTCACTAACCCCTCTGCTGCTCGCCGCATAAAAGATTCATCCCCCCGTTTTTCGAGAACAATGCTTAGAGGACGATACTCAATATGTATGCATTGATTGCCCTTAAATTCTTAACCAGTAAGACTAAAGACAAAACAGGTAGAAAAAGAAAGTTGTGGAAGTTCAGGTATGTGACATTGTTCTGGGTTTGTTGTGTCACTACAGCCTACCAACTAGAGGACTGAACTGCAGAGGAGAGACACTAAAAATTACACCGTGAATTTCACTAATCAACTTTTATACAGCCGTAACTGACAACAACCACAGTGTTATGACCCACTTGCACATGAACGCTTTACTTAACCACCTAGCGTAGGACTAAGTGTCCTGCCCAACGGGGACACTTTTGTTACGTTGCACAATCACCTCTTTCACTGAACATCTATGACATAGAAAATGACACTTGAACACTTGAACAAGATGACTTGATAGGTTGAGGTGAATGTACTGACACAGGATTTTTTTATCAAGTCTCTGAGATGCTACTCTGCTGGTCAGAAGTGGAAATTAGCAGTGGTCTCTGGATCTTTTTCCTTTTGAGTCTTTGCATCTGTTTCAGGCAGATGGAAGATTTGCACCGGTTTCTAACCAAAGCAGTGTCTAACAAAAGCCACAAGTTCCACACAATCAAAGAGTCACTGCCATCCAAAGTCCTGTCCCGCCATCTGATAAAAGCGCTGGTTGTGTGGCTTGTAGAAATCTCTTAGTCTCTGCATCACCTCCGGGTCGATGGAGGCGTGCATCCTCCCTTTAGTCTTCCCCAGGCAATGAGGTTTGCTGCTGCCCTCGGGCTTCTTCAGACAGGGGAAGCCTTTGGTTTTGTTGAAGTAGAAGTGCTTGTCTGTGACAATCCTCTGGAGGCCTAGGAAGTCCTGGACTTTGCCCAGTTCTCCAGCCGGGTCGGAGATGAGCCTCTCCCCACTGACCAGATGGATTTGACTTCTGGGGAACCAGGCCAGCCAACGCTCCAGGTGCTGAGCATACAGGCCAATCCACAATGGGCTCCACAGAGAGTCGATTTGACCTAGAGGCAAAACAGAAATATAACAAGGTTCTTTATTCACAATCATCATTGCTATTGTCACCGTTGTAGCAGATCCTCTTCCATCTTTTACATTTAAGTTATCATCCTTTAGCCATTTGGACCTAATCCAATGTGACTGAACCCTACCCAAACATGAACATGATTTCTAAATTTCAGTCCAAGCCTAACCCAAATCTTTCAGTACTGACTGGTCCTGTTGGGTTTGATTTGGGTATCCACTCTCTAATAGGGAAAGATGCTGTCAAAGGTTTCTATGATCCAGACTCATTGATCATATGGCAACAGTGCCAAGATATTTGCTTCTAATTAATTCATTATTTAGAGTTTTGTAACATTCTGATTTGTTGAAAAAAGACTAACAACTGAATGACTGGGCAGAGCGGGTTGGACTCAAGCCTGATTAACTTCTACAGTTACTGCTAGTTCGATTTCAAAACATTTCATATTGTAGCTTTAAAAGATTGAACAATGGGCCATGTCATAGGAACACAGTATGAGCAACCAGAAAGACAGTAGCTTAGTCTTTCTTATGTAAAGTTATTTGAATACTTGTTAGACAATCTTGAGCTCAAACACCAGAATCAAACTGTACCTGTGGTGCGGTTCTTGAACGCAAGACTCTCAAATGGAGGGATGTCTGGGGTCTTGGAGATGATCTGTGTGTAGTCAGATATGGCTCGGGTCACGGGGTCACGGACTACTACGATCAGCTTCACATCCTGAGACATAGCATGGACTCTTGGTGGTGTTTCCACTGTAACAAAGTATCGTGGCGTCTTCTCCATAACAATCTGGCCATCCAGGGCTTTGGGCATAATACTTCTGGAAGTACAGGAAAATGTATTATATTGTGAAATATACCCTATATTATGAAATAAAAATAAAAAAACAAGATTGGAAAATCAAATCAACAACTATATTTCCATCAAGTAAACATATCCTAGATACAGAGATATAGTTTAATTACAGTAATATTTCACCAGCTCATATGGAATACCGACCATGTGACATGGTAATACAGTATAAAAAGTAGATTTTAAAGGAATAGTTCAACATTTTGGATACATTTTATTTCTTAGAGTAATAGATGAGAAAATACGACCAGGAGGAGGTTAGCTTAGCATAAAACCTGTAAGCACCAGGAAATGGCTAAATAACTTTAGTGCAGTTAGACAGATGTTTAAACTTTGGGCTGACACAGGCTAGATGCTTCCACCTGTTTTATGCTATGCTAATAACACCTATAACTAGCCTTTCCTAGCTAGCTTGTCCAAATTCAGGCTAAAGGAGATTCTCTCTATAACTTTCAACAAAGAAGCAAATAAGTGTATTTTACAAAATGATATAAGCTTAGCTTTAAAAAAAATACACTAACTATGGGGACATTTAGAGGATTAATGAGGTTATTGATAGATACAGATAATGATCATAAACAAAAACAAACACTCTTATACAGCTGCCCATACATGACATTGATACACATCGTCCTCTGACAGACTGGGCAGTGACACAGTGTATGTACTGTAGATCTCCAGTGATACAAATATGGAGGCAGGAGACAGCTGTTCTACATAAACACAGGAGTCTTTCCTTGAATGTGTCTGACTCTGTTCACCTCCACCTCCACAGCAGAAGCCCAGCAGATGGGACTCATTTAGAGATAAATGACTCCAGAGGCCCATAGGACCGTCTGGGAACTCAGGGACATCTGCCAGCACACCTGCCACACACCTGACTGACTTAATACACACTGCATCGGTAGCATGATCATGCACAGCTCTGAATCACCATCTCGGCTTGTTCAGAGAACCATACCAGTGTGTTTACAAGTCTGATCACTTTAAGGGGTGTTCATTTTTTAATAGGGTGGCCAGACTGAGGCACATTTGGAATGAAATAAATGAGTTAAATGTTGCTATTTTTGCACACAATAAACTGTATATTAATTATGTGTTTATATATAATTGTTGTTGATGTTAGAAATGTCTCATCTGCAAATTATCATTTATTTATTTATTTTTTAGCTACAAGTAGCCATTCTGTTTTACATTTTTAGTTATTTCTAATCATGATAAAAGTAGCATAATGAGTTATTTCAGCCTCAGATTAGGTCATTTCTCTTTCTGCTGAAGGTTCTACATTCATTTATAACCACAAGTCAAGTGCCTACCACCTCCTAACTAAGGCAGTGGGGGCGCCAAGGATGGCCAATCAGAGTTCTGCTATGTTCACCAGCCAGTCACAAATTTTGTATGTTTATTATGTCGTGCTGGGTATTTAGTGTTCAGTGGGGTTATCAGAGCAGCTGGTGTGGCTGAGAAAAAAGGTTGACAAGAGCCCTGCGAATGAACCAAAACAGTAAAACTGTGGGCAGTAAAACACAACAATAAGCTGAAAGACAGAAAATTCTCAGTAATAATAACAAGATAGCTTTCTGTGGGTTTGTCACTATGAGCAACACCTTCCATATTATATACTGTTCTATATAGTAATTTGTTCCATCGTTATTACAACATTAGTTATTAATGCAGCTTTAAGTTGCTATCACTATATTAGAGATTTCATATTGTAAAAAAGGTTTTTAGAAAAACATGAGTGTGTACTGAGATACCCATGTTTTGTTCAGTATCCTATTTTAGGAACCTATCACTAAACAGAGACTCAAAAAAATGCTGCGAGACAAAGAGAGACAGACCAGAGGGGACAAAGTGCTGATACAGTGAGGACAGGATGCTCTGATTGTCCTCTGGTATCAGCTCAGGTTTCGGATGCGCCTGCAACACAACCTCCTGTCAATACATTTCCCCCCCAAACTGGCCCCACTATTATGAATCTGACAAAAACACACACACACAGAGTGATTTCATTTGATCGGATCAGTGTGAGGCAGCGCTTACCACCACTTAGCCTGAAGACTTCCCTTTTAACTTCAATGCTCAGAGCAGGAGGAGCCGTGCAGTCTGTTACACACACATGCACATGTAGGAAGCACACACACATACACACCACAAAATGCAAACATACACTCATTATTCACTTATTAGCCGAGCGTTTGCCATCATGCCTCTAGTCTCCCAATGGACCAATCTTTTAAAGCCTAACACACACACATAAAAAGACAAAAGACAATTACACACGAATACAATGAAGACATAAAGGATGGGTGTGGTGGATTTTTACCAGACCCCTTAAAGACTCTGTGTGCACTCATCCAACTGTGTGTCTGTCTCAGAGCATTTTCTGGAGTGTTTTAAATGAAAGGGGTGGGTGACCGATGAAGGAATGATGGGAGTGGATACAAAAGCGCCTCCATTAGCAATCTGTTCGTGAATAGCCTCAGAGCCAAGAGCCCCATACCATTACCTAAGCACAATGAGCTAATTACTGTCCCTAAAAGCACCATCAAAAGAAAGGATGTATTATAAATATGCTTTTGCTATGAACAGACACTAATTGACAGACGAAATAGCTGTTAGATTTTCTAATAACTGAATACTATCTTATCCTAACTTTCATAAAATGAAAACGTTTGATATTCCACGGCTACGTCTGTAACCTCAATTCAGTTTCACCCCTGAATAAATACACACTGGAGTTTTAATTATGCAACATTTTCTTAACTTTGAAAAACAGTGAATGGTTGACGATAAACCTCAGAGGGTAGAGCCAAACAATAGTCATTTTAATATTTAAATTATTGTGGAATTACATCTTGGAAATACAGCTATATTTTATAATGTGAGGAATTCTTTGTCAGTGTAACATACTGGATATGTTTTTCTTTAGACAGACTTATTATATGTATTAGGCATCAATTTATCATTTTTACTTTTACTTACATGATTTTATGCATAAGTTGTGTGGAAAAAATATTAAAGCTACAGAATGTAAAGTTTTCTGATTTGTTTGTGTAATTATGCTCAAAACTTATTGTGAATAGTGTGTAATTAAATATTATTACACTTGAGTATTGCAATATTGTGTTGTGTGATACTGGATCAATTCTCGAAAACACTTTTAATAATAAGTTGATCCCTGAGAGACAGTGGTTCATTTTGTGTTGTGTTTAAACCCCAGACCATTAGATGGCAGTATGTGTTTGTTGTGAGGTGTTTTTACACATCATTTATGCTTATGGGGGCTTTCATATTTCTATTATGATGGTTTTCCTGAAGTTTTTTATTTTATTTTAAAAAACTGAAATATATCACCTTGCATACAGTAATGCAATATATCACAATAGACTGAACGGTAACCCCTGTATCATGATACATAACATGTCGCCAGTTTCTTGTCATTACACACACAGCACTAACTGTAAAGCAGTGCCTCAACTGGCATCTGATTGGCCAGTGATGAGTCTCCTGGCAATTGACTTAGCGCTGTCAGCTAGTTCCCTACATTTTCTGCTTAATCTTGCAACAATGCTTACGCTGCAGTCTGTTTTGTTTGCACATTGCTCATAATTTCATAATAACAAGTACCTGAAGCAGTGGGTGGAGCCTAGCAGAGCAGGAAGAGCGAGGGCTTTGACTTGTGAAATGAGTTTGACTCCCATGCTAGTGCTATTGTTGCTTTAATGTACACTTGATCCAAATGATTGGGTAATACATCACTTTCAAAGTCGCTTGTGAAGAAAGCATGAAATACCTGATTTTACATATTTAAACAAAAGACCCATTTTAAAGTAAAGTTCTTACCCATTTTCACCAGGTAAGGCTAAATCCCAGGCTTAAGGACTTATTAAGTACTAGATGTGTTCACTGGTGAGAAGCCAGTGGGGGATCGTCTTCTAGTTGCTGCAACAGTGACAACTGCTGGTTCACCTGGGTGCAGTAAAATGGAGAAATGGGGTGGGGGTATTAGCTTCCAATGCCCCATCACTGGCAAGTGAACAGAACCGGCTGGTGACACCATGTGTTACAGCGGAAATCTCTCCAAAAACTGTCCAAATTAATTGACAGTTTAAAACCTGCTTCAGCAACATCCTTACACTCCTCATTTACTACTGAGTGTAAGATCAAACATCCAGTATGATGAACATGGGGATTATCCAGCAGCTTATAATAAGCCTCTCCTTGCCTCTGAGGAACCTCTCTTTTGTCGATCATTTCCTAATATTTCAGCAGGCGTCCCTGATGAATTACTTCAGGCCAGCCAAGGCCACTGGCTATTGATCTTGTGGGGGCTTAGGGTAAATATTCTTAGGTGGGTGTGGCTGGTGTACAACCAGGGATAGTAGGGATTCTGTGTATTAGGACGAGTGCTGTATGACACAAGAAGGTGTTGGTGTTAATGTAAGGGGATGGACTGAGAATGGTAATGCAGCACTGGGCCTCAGCTGGGACCAAGAGTGGCAGGTGGAGAATGGGGGAACCAAGAGCCTCTGGAGCCCCATCAGTAGCATGCTGTGTTATGCTATGTGTGTGTGTGAGTGTGTGTGTGTGTGTGTGTGTGTGTGTGTGTGTGTGTTGTTAACAAATGTGAAGCAATTGAAATGTCTGTCATATGTACTGCAGGAAATATGCAGCAAAGGATTGGGGGATTTGAGTGTATGTGAAATCAAAGATGCAAAATCTGGTCTGTTCATCTTTGATGTTTGATCCAAGAAAGAAACTATAGCCACTCAAAGAGCAGAGGACTGACTAGGTTCATTATCCACACCTGACTGCTTATTTATGAGTCAAACATAGGATTTTAGTGTGTATTTGTGTGTCTGCATGCATGCATGAGCATGTTATTGTGTGTGTTATTGAGGGACCGCTCATCCATTTCCTCTGAATGGAGGACCATTAAGGGGTCGGTCCATTGTGGCTTTGCCCTGTCCACTTCCAGGAGACATCCATCATAGAGGGGCCCTGGACCCCCCCCTCACCCCACACCTTCGCTTCTGAAGCCCCAGGGGAGGGCCTTAATGAGGGCCAGATCACCCCACCCGTCTGGGCCTTATGGTGATCTCCTCCAGTACAGTACAGGGACAGAATAGACCACACCTGAACCCCAGTTACACACACAACAAACTCAGTGCGGCCAACACATGAAATCTATTCTTCAAGCACACTTCAGCATGATGTTTCAGGGTACAAAAACATGCCAAAAATACTAAAAATATTTGATACCACTCTTTCACTCTTGCAGCTCAAAAAATCTGATTCATCAGAAAATCCACCTTTTTTGTTTGCTGCTAATACCTGCCCACTGAATCCTGCTGAATATCAAATGTTTTGGCAGCCATTCTTCTCTGATTTGCATGGCAATTATATTCCATTGTACAAACACAAAAACACAAGTAGCACCATGTGCTGTGTCATGGTAGGACAAAGCCGCCAATGTATGGGTATGAATTTAAAAGCCTCCCTTAACGAGTCCAATATGAATTGCAAATGAATCAGTGCCATCAGAGCAGCTGACTCTGAATAGACAGAGTAATTTCGACCCTCCCTTCTTGTCATTGTGTATGATAAGAGGCATGGTATCTCAAATTCAAAATAACTGAGGGCTTATTCCTATACTTAGGAAACACTGTTCCTGAATGAAACTCTTCACATTAGCTCTTATTGCCAAGGTTGCTATCCCATGGCTAATATCAAAAGCCAAAGAGGCCACAATATGATCCTTTCCCCCATCGGCTGGTGTTTTCTGCCTCTATTAATCTAGTTTTACAACGTCAACAGGCGTTTCTCGTCAAAGGGCTTCAAAGTGCTTTATCTCAATGAGTTAAACGCCTGCTAGCAATTTAAAACTAGATATAAAACACGTATAAAACATCAGATGGTGGGGGGAAAGGAGACTAACTACAGTCTCTTTGGCTTTTGATAGCCTGATGGTAACCTTTGCAACATATAACAGAAGCTGATAATCCTACTAATTGAATTGCAAGAGACAAGATTCCAAAAAGTCAAGGACTAGAAGTAAAACAATTGTGCCACCAGAAAAAGTCAAAGGGACAGTGATGTTTTTTTTCAGTTTATGCAGACTCAAAATTTCCCTGCATCTGAAATTACTCCTCCTACTTTCTAAATGATGCACACTCAGTAGTTCAGTGAGCAGAAAATTGAGATTTCAGACACTTATTAATAATCGGCATTTCACATCATCACTAACAGCTGTAGAGCCACACAACAGTAATTTTCTCATCTGTAAAACAAGGACAGACAAAAACACTGCAACACAAATGTCCACAGTTTTGAAACTATGCATGTGTGTTGCAGTTTTTGGTATTGGTTTCAGAACCATTGTACACAACTTCTTTGTTATATACTGTATATTTGCACACTGAACACTCAATTGCAATGGCAGATACTAAATGTAGTAGGAGTAAATGTAGCTGGTAACACTGTTGTCTGGACACCTTCAACAACAAATTGTTTACTACAAACTACAAATTGTTAATGTCAATTATCACTCTTCCTATTATGAGTTTTTAATCCATTAAGTTTTATATTGGAAAACCTTCCAAGAGCTTGGAAAAGTGAGTTTTACTTTTGTGACATCACAGTGGAAACTCAATGAGCTGAGTGTGAGCATGAGTGAGTGGGTGGGGCCAGCGGGGGAAACAGTAATGCACATGTGCAGTGGGTCGCAGAAGCAAACGCAGAAGTTAGACTTGCCTGACATTAGCTTTCTATTTACAGTAGTAAGCTAGTGTTTTTCCAAGGCAAAGGGCATGTCATTAGCTAATCACGGTATTTTGTGGGATTGCAGGTTATGTTACAGCTAGCACTACTGCATGGGAGACAAGATGCTAGCATATCAGAGTGACATTAGCAACTATATCCTGCTTTAGATTTGTTTTGTGGAAGTTTAAACAGCTCCGAAACCACACAGATTTGCATCAGATAGTCTTACCTTTACCAAACTCGATTATTCCTTCAGTCTTCAAACTCACTGTTATGTTAGCATTAGCTTTCATTGGCTAGCTACAGCTTACCTTCATGATAAAGTTTATTTAGGGCTTTTTAAGAGAGAGCGAGAGAGAAAATGAACCTCAAAATAAAGGATCTTTCATCTGGTTTTATTTTTATATGACTTCTTGGAAATGAACAGGAGCAACAAATACCGACAATGCAATACAATGCAAAGATGTGCCGGTAATTCTGAGTCAATAATATATTGATAAATCTCACTGTACCTCAAGAACAGAATACATCCAGCCCCACTAGACTGTGACAGAACCTGAAAAAGTCAGTCTTTACACACAAATTCACATACACAAGCCCAGACCAGCTCTGATGTCAGTCCCTCAGGTTGAAGCAAGGGTCAGCGGAGATGTGTGAGTTTGCGGTAACATTGACTTTACCCTTTCACCTCTAGCTCACCCAATCCTTATCTCTTCAGCCATTATTTTTTTACCATCCATCTTTCAGCAAGAAACCATCATGAGTAAGATGTGAATTTCCAGCTGAACAATATTAATGGATGCCTCCAGAGCAACAGAGTTAGAAAAAGCTGTGCGTAACATGACCCTGGTGTGTCTATACAGGAGGCAAGGAGGAGGGGGGGGTTGTGCCAGTGTAGGATAAAGCTTCCTGCTAATTGTAACAGAAGCCGAGCTGACCAACACTAACCGCTCTAACACTGGAGTCAACCCAAGGTCAGAGCGAGGAGATAGAGCTATCGATCCCAGACAGCACAGTAAGGAGGAAACTTCCAGTCCATCTTGAGGCTCATTGCTGCGCTCTTCCAGATCCAATCTCCGCTCCAAACGCCATTAGTGGATCTTTGTCAGGGGCTCTGATCTCAATTGCCCTGGCAAAACTAAATGTTATATTACTCTCAGAGAGACAAGGAGTGATTTTGAGGTAGATACACTATATCTCATTGTCTTCTATTGTCCATAATAGGGTTTATGGAAAAAAGCGTCCGTCTATGCAAGAATCTAATGTTATCTAAGGAAGTACCATAGATGACCCTCCATTTGCTGTGTGATTGCCTTAAAGGATGATCATGCTTAGTGGATAATTCTATTCTGCTTGGTCTTATTTTCATATGTGTGGTCATAACTCATATTTATTTTGTCATTGTACTTACAAAGGTAAACGCTGAAATAAAATAATTTCTTGATTTAAAGGAGACCACGGGTAAAAAAATTTGAATAGACAATCACAGAAGTTTTAAACAAATCCAACATTAGATAAACTTACTGTATGTGGAAAAGAGGTAAAAGTGAACTGTCTGTTATAAACATCCATTGCAGATTGTGAGACTTTTCTTAGACCACAACGGCCAAGTGGGGCCTGTCAAAAGTGTCAGCAGGCTATTTTTGCCTTGCTAGTTTGCAATATACAATCATATAATATTGTCATATTATGCTTTTCATTTTCTGATGTTACATACTGTATATACTAAACTAAGTTGGGTGTCCGTGTTACATCTAGTCAGAGAACCATCCAGTACGCAGCAGAATTTTTGGTTAGGTTGTTGATGAAGGATGGTGTGTTTTAAATGGGTATAGTTTATGCCACAGGAAGACTTCCACAAGCTGGCCAATGAGAACAGAGTGGGATGGGGGAAGGGGGGCCTTAAAGACACAGCATCTCCAACCAGCTGTTTTAATCTCAAAGCCAGAGGAACTGTTGCACAGAGTCATCATAACATGTATTTGCACTTTTTTAACTTGAAAATTATATAATCTTGTATCAGTGGAGCCCCAGAATAAAATATTATATATTATATAAAAGTATATATGGCCATTATAATCAACCTTATGCGTTTCTTTCTTTCTTCTTTTACAAGTATTTAGTTTTCACAAAGTAGAACCCATTGTTCATAAGTTACTATTGCAAAAAATGTAAAGAAAGATTCTGAAAGAAATAAACTAGTTAAATGTGTTTCAAGCTTACCTCACTTAAAAATATGACATTATACATTAGTCATCATACGAATCTGTGCAAACATAACCAAAATGTTAACTAATAACATTATTGATAATAATAACAAATTTTCAAGTCTTGAAACAACAGGCAGTTGCACATTCAGTATTTAGTGAACTGCAGGATGAAATTGAACATTTTGTGCAAAAATGTTTTCAAAAGTTTATCTGACTCCTCAGAAGTCTGACTTAATCAGTTCAATTATCATCCAAAGTTACATTCCTTTAAGTGCAAAATTCAACTCAGTGCTCAGCTGCAGTGGAAAGATAATAACAAGAACAGGGAATCTGGTACTAAGAAGTATGTATCTTCACATAAACATTTGAATGTCACTTAGCACAAAACAATGACTTACGATAAAAGTGCTTTAGGAACGTATGTGTTTCTATATTTGAAAAAATAAAAGACCTATAAAAGACTAAAACTAACAATGAACTGTGTCTACTCAACTTGACTCTAAGAAGACCCACAGGTCAAAACCCTCAGGTACCAATGGGTCCCACCGGGTTCAGTTAGGGTATCCCTCCTCTACTTTGAATATCTATCACTGAAATTTCCCTCAAATTCTTTATGTGTGACTATCACCAGTTCTGTTTAAACTGCACGATACAGTTTCTCTGTAGTAAAAATACACCAGACTGTTGAAAGCCACACATTGTAACTTGTAACATGCTAACAGATTAGCTCACAAGAGTTTCTCGTCAGAGATTACCAACTGAGTTCTTGTTCAAATTTGTGTTCAGTTTACTTGCACAATGACTGAATACTTTAGGTGTGCTCACTCTCAGTTTTCTCTCCATATAAGGTGGTTTAGTAATCTCTCTAAACTGCTGGTTAGTAACAAGCTGTTACACTGCTCATGTTTCTCTTGCCCTTTTTTGTCGGACTTTGCTTTGCTAGTGTCACTGTGTCCCACAATCTGAGAAAATACATTGAATGTTATCATAACTGATAGAAATTAGGGCAAAAATAAAAGAAAGTAAGAAGTGAGTGTAAGAGTGTAACAATCCTCAGAGATGCAAGAATATATACTGAGAATTGATGAAGTATTTACAGTTTAATGGCAAAAAAGTCATATTGTGACTTCTTTGTATTTTTATCCCAAGCAGCCCAAACACAGACACGTATCGTTTGTCACTGTGCATACCCGGGGTGTGTGCTGTTTGTTATGAAGTGGTGTGAACACATCATTAACTCCCAGCGTAAAGTGACCCGGAGTCAGAGGTCAGTTGACAGAGCTGACAGTGATGTCAAGTGGCTCGACATGCAGCGAGCCCCATCTGGCCCTGAAGGGAAGACGCGACAATCTGGTGTCACACTCACATCACCTGGTGTGACACACACACACACACATAGCAGACATGCTGCAAATGCTGGCAGACAAGAAGAGGCCAAGCAGCTTTTATGAAATTTCTAGTTCTGTTTCCACCCTGCAGCTTTGACATGATGGTGTGTGGTCACATCAACATATGAACACCAACCAGGAAGCAGAAATACATCATTTGATTTTATCTCTGTCTTAGGACAAATTGTTGATGGCAGGCCAAACATCGTCCCAGAGTGGAGCCAATGCCACTACTGAAGTCAGTAATATACTGTAAGCTGGTTAACAGCACGCCACACAGTCCAGATTCGGATTAATTTTTAATCTGTCATATTTGGAGCGGTTTGTGGGACTATAGGTGCATCCACTTGTGCTGTGCACAATAAAAAAGTAGTATGGAGTCCAGGAATCTGGAATCCTGGGTCTGCAGGAAACCTTTCTTTTATTCTCCCACATTGAAGTGACAGGAATCGGTCGAATCTGGTTCCCCCTGAATCTCATTTATGTATGCGTGTCTTCGGAGTATTTCCAAGTTTTCGTTTAACAGGCTGAGAACAGAGCCACATGACAACAGTAACATCTGGCTCAGGCTCCAGAGATGATTACTCTGCTGTTCTGTGAGAACTCATCCTGCAAGGCCTCGCTCGCTCTCCCTACACACACACACACACACACACACAGACAGAGGAAGCACTGCAGGCACACACGCACAGATTGGCATAGCCAGATGGCAGAGTCTATTTGATTGTCACCTAAACCTTAGTAGAATAGCTGTGGATATGTTTGGGTATGCAAACAACACGAATAGGTTCATTTCATCTAACAGGAAGTTACTAATTGGCTCATAGACTTTTATTGCAATGATATATTCAAAAAAAACTTCCAACTTGCACACACACACACACACACAATGAACTCAAGTTAAAGTCAATTTAAATGACAAAAAGAGTCCATCATACGTTTGCCATTGAGTAACATTTTGTGAAACTGAATAACCCTGCAAACCCTGAGAAGTGCTGGTTGCCTTTATTTCAGGCAGATTTTAGTATAAAGTTTGTATAAAAAAGAAAAAAAAATACACGTTAGATTCAATCACTGACTTTGCCTGCGTAATAGTGTGCGTACCTGTACCAATCCATTCCCCGTGCGTAATGCCGGTCGAAGAAGTGCGGCTCCGACCCCAGTGCGCGGATGTCCGGGTGGAGCCGCAGAAACTCCAACAGAGCCCTGGTGCCTCCCTTTTTAACACCTATGATCAGAGCCTGGGGTAACCTCCGACTGGCTGTCCATTCTTTTCCCGAGCTGTTCGCCTCCAGTCCGGGACGCCCGCTGAACGCGCCTTCGCCTGCACCGTTGGTACCCTCCTGGGCAACGCTGGTGCCGTTTCTGTCGTACGGCCATCCTGACCCAGACGCGAGGAATTCGCGTGCGGGCGTCTTGACTTCAAAGTTTTCTGTCATTTGCGACTCGCAGCATCCGGTTAGGAGGTAGACAAGGGAGAAGCAGAGGATGCTCAGAGAGGACGCGATGGTGAGTCGGTGGAAGAGCCGCCGCAAGTCCGCGTTTGGATGGTGGTGGTGGTGGTGGTGATGAAAAGCTGCCATCCCTCAGAGATCCATGGGAGATACGGGGCCATTCTACCGCAAGTTCATCTCACATCCCGCCAGCATACTCGAGCGCCGTCAACTCTTGGAGAGAGTCTCTCTGTGCGCTCTACCGCTCTCCTCCTCCTTCATGCTGCGCACTCGTGGCGCATTGAGCCCCCCCTTTGCACACACACACACACACTGACCAGCCAACCAGCCTCACTAAATCAGTGGAACTAGTTTTTGCGTGACGTCCAGGGTGTGCGCCCACTTACTCGCCCACCCTGGGGAGAAGAATAGAATAAAGCTCTAATGTCTGAATTCCTAACGTCCAGGCTGCGAGGATCTTTCACTCTGTCCACTGCGTCTCCTTCACCACCTCTCATCTCACGGGGATTCCACATCTCTCTCTTTCTCTATCTCTATCCCCCCCCCCCCCCCCTCCCCCACTCTCACTCTCCCCCCTTTGATTAGAGGGTCATGGCCTGAGGCGCATTTAATTCCAGTGTTATTTACTGGGGGAACCCTGGATGGAACAGATCCAGTGCACAGATGATGGTCATGCCCTATACCTCATATGTGCCATTATCACTCTCATCTAATATGATTGATTGATTTTAATTCTGCTCCTTTGTGCCATACAACTTTATGTCTAATTGCATCTGCAATAAACAACACACACAAAGAGTTATTTACCATTAAAATCAAAATCTGTTTTAGAAAATGCTCTGAACACTACACAACACTGTACCAGTAAGTAAACAAGTGTGGGTCACTGGTGGCTGAGGACCTGGGTTTATCACAGTCAGCTGACATCAAGCGGTCAACTCTGGACTCCAAGACTTATCACATTATTGGCTTAGTGGTCAGACAGTATTAGACTGTACAGTGCAGCTGCCAAAAGATGGCTGATCCTGAACCCAGAGGACAGCCTGAGTAAACCCTCATTCAGCCATCATTCAGAAATATCGTCAAATCACCTTCCTACAGGAAAGTGTGTGAGATTTTTAGAAAAATCACACCCTCTTTACTGAAAAACACTTTCAGTACCCAGTGGACATAATTCTTTAAACTGACAAATGTTCATGAATGTGTACATTGTGCTGATTTACTGTTTCTGATCTGCACATCATCATCAGTGGATGCTTTATCGCTTGCACTAGCAGAGCAGTGTGTTGTGTTGCAGTCTCCGGATAGGGAGCTCTGCAATGTTAGCTTTTATTATTGCAGAGTGCGGAGCTAAGGTACGGGTAATAGCTCATAGGAGACTCATTAG
Organism: Sandelia bainsii; assembly: GCA_032362345.1. Classification (NCBI taxonomy): domain Eukaryota; kingdom Metazoa; phylum Chordata; class Actinopteri; order Anabantiformes; family Anabantidae; genus Sandelia; species Sandelia bainsii. The sequence continues at coordinate 3,254,297 of JAUMHL010000012.1, forward strand.
TTCCCCCTTTCCAACCGCACGTGCACGAGCGCGTGCGCACACATTGGCTCGCACGCATAAATGTGCACATACTTTGTGTTCCATTTGGCTTACCCCTGTCATTATCTCACAGCAGATGTGGCCCATGCCATAAAACCACTGCACTGTCCTACAGTGAGAAAAACGATCCGTCCAACAGGATATAACTTTGTGTTATTTGACTTTCCTGAGTCAAACTTCAACTACATCATTAATAGGATTTTTCTATGCACTGCATGTATGAATAAAAAGGAAGATAATTTTATGTAGCCTGATAAACGCATAGTCTATATCTACTAATGCAGTGCTTCTTCATTAACATTTCATTGACCAGTTGCCACCACACTGAACAAATTTACCTCCTAAATAAATCAAGTTCACATCCTATGAATGTCAAGAAAAGAAGTTGTGGACTCTGGACCCTGGTTGAGCCACCTTTGGCACTTGGCCCTGCAGGTGTTAGGCGTCATTCACATAATGTTAGTACAATGGGAATAAAAAGGAAAACTACCCATTATTATAGTTTCATAAGTTGGTTATGCACTTTCTTAAGGCTAATTCACTCATTCCATTTGCCCGCCGTGGATCCATAATAATACTGCAGAAACACGCACATTTCTATTTGTACTACAATCGGGGGGTGTGTGCACGGACACGTTCAACACATACATGCTACAAAAAATAATAAATAATGGCAACTCTGCAGATGGACAAGAGGCACTTGCTTGTTCGTTGTACTTGAACTGAACAACAGAGAATCTGTTCAGACTCAGAAGCTGACACATGGACGTGGAAAAGTGTCTTTTTCTTGCACATATTTAAATGTAATTATAGCTGTATATGACTTGAACGCAGCAGCAAAACCAAAACTTTCCAGGCAACTTGTTCTTCTAGAAAATGAATGCAGAAAATTGTTTATGGTGGCATTTTGATAAACAATCATACTTTTTGATGTAGTTTACTTTGAGATGACTTTCTGAACAGACAATAATGGTTACAGTCTTTGGCCAAGAAGTAAGACTTTTAACCACAAAGCTGTTGCACAAAATCATAAATGACTAAACTTGCATGGAAAATTGTAGAAATGTTAAGTCTTTATTTTTATAATTCAATTTTTATTATATTTATGGTAATTTGATTGTGTTTAACACATTTTTTGTTACCTAAAAGAACATAAAATTAATCTTCAATTTGTAATAATGTATCTATTGTTTTGCATTAATTGAGGAAAAAATATGTAGATTGATTTTTACATTATTACTCAATAATTTGATTGTGGCTCATTGTTAAATGTCCAAAATCAACATTCATCAGTATGAGTATCAGCTCAGTAAAAACTCTTTACGTTGCTCAACTGACCCTGAAATAAGAAAATCATTATGTGCCCCAATTACTCAATAGCATCATCAATATCACCCAAGTATCCTTTTACTCCTCGACCTGACAACATTTTCTGAAGAGAAGCAGAATCAAACGTATGTAGCCACGTTATAAATTCATCAACAGCAATAAGATGACGCCTCTTTCTTCTTATTATTTCCTGTTTATTTTATTCTCCAACCTCCCTCCATGGATCATGAAGCAAGGTCATCAGGTGAGGTAGTGCGTCTTTTGTCTGCACTCTCCCAGCAGATTGTTGCATGATGAAGTGGTGATCTATAAAAGCTTGACCCCGGGTTCAGGGCCGGAGCCCATGGCACATTCATTATCCATTGCAGGGTCGGAGCTGGCAGAATAATACTCTCCTGCATCCCAGTCTATGAAATGACAAGGTTTTAGACCTGATTTTTTTTTAAAATATGAGTCACTGACAAGTCTGATAATGTTTTGGATCCCTGTGATGCGACATTTCCAGTGTTTGTCATAAATTCCTGGACGCTTCTCTGCTTTTTCGCAATGTGATCTTAAAAAAAATCAACATATTTGTCATCAGCCTTGCATATATTGTTTGAATCCCTCACAGCAAGCTTGTCTGCATCATTCACCCCCCCTGCTGAGTGACAGTCTAATTAGAGTCAAAGTAATGGTGTATGTAATCAAGGCTAAATTACAGCCATAAGTCATTCAACGGAGAACCTTATACCTGCAAGCCAATCACAGTCCCAAACTAATAAACCACACTCACTGACCACTGACCTCACCATCCATTTCAAACATAAGGACCTGGCACTAACTTCTCTCAGCACCATGTGATGGTCTAAAGTGTCAGTTCAGCCAAATTAGAAAAAAATATGTTTTTCCACCCATCCTTATCCATGCAGATAGACAGAGAGAAAGTGTTTTTTGATTTAAGCGAACTGACCCTTTAAAAGTTAGATTTTTTAAAATTTTATCAATAAAGTTAGATATGACCTATTTTAAAATTCCTTTAATCTCTCTGTGAAACTTAAGAGCAGAGACTAATTAAAGAACAGTGAAACTGGGGGTTATGGGAACACAGCATCAGCTTTCAGAGCAATATCGTCTGTGAGGTGCCTGCATGAACATGTGGGGTAGAAAACAACCCAGAACGGCTGGAAACTAATGAGGAGATCGACATTAAAAGTTGCTTTTGTGCCATAAGCTGCCAAATGTCACACAGGTACAGCAATTGGAAGGAAATGACTAGAGCCAAGAAGTGTAAACCTCACAAGACGAGTGTAGAATGAAAGAGACAGCTCAGATTTAATTAGTACTAAAAAAACACAAGTTTCAGTGTGAGCCTCGTGACTGATGTTATACATACAAACGTGTGCATAGCCTTTTTTCATGGCTATGTGATGCTGATAAACAATGTTTATTATTTAATGATAGCACAGTTTTGCATGAGCAAAGTTTTGTTCTTTTGACTGCAGTGTACTATTATCAGCAGTTTTTCTGCTTGTGTAACATATCTGGCGAATAATCATCTAAACACCCCTCCAATTGATCTGCTGACTCTTTGGGTTGGGACCCACTGGACTTAACTACCTAACTGTACTATAGCGTACTGGAGTTAAAACTTCCTACAACATGAGCATTAACAATGTAATAAAGTCATTTACTGAATGGGACATTAGTCACAGGAGACATTTATTTGAAGTACATTTTGAAAATTAAAATTTTTATTACGTAACTTCACTTATGCTTCACTTAAGCATGATTGGGGGTAAGCTGTAGTAGTGGCCATTTTAGGAGCTTTGATGTCCTGCTTGTGTCCCTGGTTTAGAGGCCTGTAGGGTCACTGAGTCTTGCCAGAGCCGCACCCTGATCAGAGGCCTGCACCTCCTGCTCCCCCAGCACATTCTCCACCTGTCATTGATCCACCTACAGGCCAAGAAACCACACTGTGCCCTGATGAAGTGTATGTGTGTGTGTGTGTGTGTGTGTGTGTTTGACCCATTGGGTGAACAGGGATGAGAGGTAGGTGCCAGATAAGATCAGAGCACTCCAAGAAGGGATAAGCTCTACTTATGCTGCTTTGGGGAGGGCTTTTTCTGTGTGTGTGTGTGTGTGTGTGTGTTCACTTCCTTTGTGTGAGTGCTCAGCCCTGCATGTGTATGGTTTTGGTTTTAATGAGCTACGTGCTTCTTTGACCCCTCCATGTCGTAGCTGCAATGAGGTTATTGTGTAGTTGTAAAATACAGGTCATGGTCCACTGCTCTCCTGAGCTGTTTCAATTAAGTAAGTCTATAGGCTGTGGCCAGGTTTTATTTGTGAGCTTCAAACTTACAGTGAATTATTACGTTAATTTCTCACTTCAAAAAGATGGACTGTTAATTCTTTGAGAAGAGAAGTTAAGTCAAATTTCACGATGGGAAGAAGTGAAAACAGCAAAGAAAAATCCAAATATGTTCAAAATGAAATTGATAAATGCAAAGGTGTTGGAGTTATGTTAGGTGTCCGGGTTCCAGTAGTAAATCTTTCATTCTTTTTGCTTGGAAAAATTTTACTGACATACAGAAGGAGATCTTTCAGTGTTTGACTTGGGATCATGCTTAAATGTGTAAGAACATATACAGCTCTGGAAAGTAAGAGACCACTGCAAAATTATCAGTTTCTCTGATTTTGCTATTTAAAGGTATATGTTTGAGGTATATGAGTAAAATTAACATTTTAGTTTTATTCTATAAACTACTGACAACATAACTCCCAAATTCCAAATACAAATATTGT
>JAUMHL010000012.1:3265638-3299086 GCA_032362345.1 Sandelia bainsii
TGAAGACATGTATCTTTTCATGAAAAACATGGTCATTCCTATGTGTGTCCAAACTTTTGACTGGTAGTGTATATGCATTTTTTATTGAGAGAACATATTTACTTTCCAGTGAATACTCAAGAAACAAAGTGATTATTACACCATCTTAGAATAAGAAATGTGGTATCCCATGAAGCACATGTCCCCTTTGTACTGATGAAAACTTATTTTTCAGATGCAATTTTGCTTTAATGTTTCCCCTGGTGACACTGGTTTTATGTGTTTTACTCTACAAAGCACAGTACCTAGAGTATTTAGGATTTTTTAATGTTTTCCTCTGTGTTGTATATTCTGTATAGTAGTTCACATATATGACAGTGACTTGGAAGGATTAAAGTGAATCTATGAGGTGTGACTGAACGCCACATTTTTAAATTTAAGTGAGCATGTGTGTGATTAAGTGTGTTTTCTCTTCTTTGTTTGTAAGGTGAGTCCAGGCTACTCTGAGGTCACTCAGGTATGATCCTCTAGTAGCTATGCTGAAGCACACACACGAGATCCGTCTTCATTGTGAAGCAAGAGAGCGAGAGGCACGGGTCCTCACGTTGATGTCTTCCTCCCCTTTCACAGAAAAATCCAATCAAGTCCTCTGAAAAGCTTGTGCCTCTCTTCAATCCTGGCTGGGTCATCGTACGGTAGCTGAAAGAGGCCAAGAAGGTGGCTGAGCTGAGCCGGGGGGTTAAGGCATCCAGCAGTGGCAGACTTTAGAAATCCCTGCTCGCCCGGTGCCCCTTCTGTTTCATTAGCCACCCCTCCTCCCTACATCACCCCTGTCTAATTTAGGTGAGAGGCACGGAGATGGTGGGAGCATGTGTGGGGGCTGGGTAGCTGAACGTGTGTGTTTGTTCAAGATTATTTGCTTGTGAGTATTTGTTCTATCTCCCATCCAGGCAGGATTCCAGTGATGTAACTCCTGCTTTTCTTCCTCTAAAGTAGCAGTCGGCCTAATGACCCCTCTCTAATTGCACAGTGTCAATATTGCTGCATTTCGATTCCCATAGCTCTCATATAACATGCACAAAGAGGGATTGCTCATCAGAACTCAATACACTGGGGCTTAGCAAGTTGGTCGGGGCACACAAATACTGATATCATGTTGCAGACTGTTATCATCTGTATTATTTTGCAGTTTCATTGAAATCTGTGCACTTGCAGCGTGTCAGACTCGATTTGAACTTGTGGAACCTTTCCTACTAAAGTCACTGCCATGGAGCTTCATTATTACTTCTCATGGTATACAAACATTTCAATGTGAAACAAAACACAATTAAAAACAAAAAACAAATTCGATGCTTTATTTGTGGCAAAATATTAAAATATAGTAAGAAAAAAATCACAAATATTTGTTATTGTTACCATATGCCCATAAAATTACGTTATGCAGATTTTACCCATAAAGGTCAGTTTATTAGTCATGGAGATCTTTTCCCAACATGTGAAGACAGTTGTACTTTGTGCTTTGTCAGTTCTACCTGAGTGTGTGTTGGGACTACAGCTTTGGGTTCAGCTTCAGTTTCATTTTATTGTCATTCAACATGTTAAAAAAGAGGAACCCAGACCAGCACTCTTCAGCCTCCTCATAAAATACATGATAATGCTTTATTAATCATATTGGCTGTGTTTGTGGCCCATGTGAGGCAGCTGGACATATGCAGGCCCAAGTATTTGACTGTGTTCACCAGCTCCACAGCTTGTCCCCTAATGAGGAGGGAATGGGGCGTGTACGTTCTCCTCCTTTAGTCCACCACCATCTCTTTCGTCTTATTGTTTGCATGGCACCAGCCATCCAGTTCTTCCACTTGTGGAGAGCCAGTGTTGAGTGTGATGGTGCAGGATCTTCACAGTCTGTAGTCTGCCTGTCAAGAAGTGCAATACCCAGTTGTACATTGATGATTTCAACCCCAACAGCAGCAGTTTATTGGCCAGTGTCTGTGGAATGATGGTATTAGACGCAGAACTAAAGTCCAGAAAGAGCAGCCTGATGTATTTGTTCCTTGCTTCCAAGGGAGTAGGAGCAGAGTGGACTGCGTTTTCCGCAGACCAACTGAAGGGCAGCTCACCTGCTGAAACCGTGAGCTTGGTGCTGTGGGAGGAATTAGATGACTCGAAATGAGCGTAGAAGTTATTCAGAGCTTCACGCAGTGATGGATTCCGACAGCAGTCCACGTCTATCCTTTTGTACCCAGTGATGCTCTTTTCCACAGGCTTTGGAGGTCATTGGTGGCAAAAGGATGATATATCCTTTGGGCATAGGCTGCCCTATTGATGCCTGCATCCAGTTCCATCCTTGCTGCTCACAGGATCTCCAGATTTAAAGGCTGAGTCCTGCACCCTTAAAAGAGACCTCACCTCCCCATTTAGCCAGGCTTTCTGGTTAGGAAGGATGGTTATCACCTTTGTGATGGTGACATCATCAATACATATGCTGATATATCCACAAACTAAGGAAGCATAGTCCTCCAAGTCCACCCTGCCCTGGCATCTAGGGATGGAGAGTCAGACTAAATGATACTATTACCTGCATTGTGGGAAATACAGCATGGGGAAGAGCTCAAACAGTAAGTCGTAAAGTTTAGTTGATCCAAATTAAATATATTACATGTTATTGATTACTTTTCTAATACTTCATACTTAGAAATGAGGACATCAGAGGGACAGCTCATGTTGAGTAGTTTGGAAACACAGTTAGAGAGGCAAGGTTGAGATGGTTTGGACATGTGCAGAGGAGGGGTAGTGAATATATTGGACAAAGGATGTTGAGTATAGAGTTGCCAGGCAGGAGGAAAAGAGGACGACCTCAGAGGAGGTTCATGGATGTACAGAAGGAGCACATGCAGACGGTTGGTGTGACAGAGCAGGAAGCTAGGGATAGGGTGAGATGGAGGCAGATGATCCACTGTGGCGACCCCTAAAGGGAGCAGCCTAAAGAAGAAGAAGTTATTGTGAGTATTAGTATTGTAAGTTTACAAATTGTGACTGACTGTAATATGGCCAAATTACGGAGATCTTCCTCAATAAAAAACAGAATAAAATAGAGCGGCAATAAAACCCAACATGAGGCCAGAGCCTGACATTGAACATTGAGTTACCACCCGATACACTGACTGATAATAGGCAGGCGATCAATACGGAGACTCAAACTTTATTAGCATCTCCAGTTAGACTCATTCTGATCAATGAGTGCTCGGAGACACGGACACGCTGACAGGCTAACAGAGAGCTCCTACCACTAGTCCAAAATCAAAGTCCAAAGAGAAATGCTAAACTCTGCACTTATTAACTAAATCCAAATCTAGTTTCAGAACGAAGACTCAAGATTTGTGTTTCAGTTTGGCCTTCATTGCATTTAGCACACACAGGATTTGGCCTGCCTCACTGTAGTGCTTATTCCCTGCAGTTTGTGCTGATTTAAATCTCTCTTTGACATCCACTGGTAGCATAATTATATCTGTGGTCTCTCTTGGTTTCAGCGTCATGTGCAACATTATAAAGCAAGAAGACTGAAGGATTAAGCAGTAAAAGTCTCTAATCCGTCACTGGCTCTGCAGCGTTCTTTAGGAGAATGTAATGCGTCTGTGAGAAAGAGTTTCTGAAGTGAAGGGATATGAGAAGCGGTGCACACTGGGATTAAGACAAACTTTTCCCTTTAAGATTAATAACGTGTAATCTTAAAACCAAACAAGACTAGGGGATTAAGACTTCTATGACTAAAAAAAATCCCTTCTCAAAATGACGTGATGCTGAGATTATACCTTGAAAGATTAGTTGAATCCTGTGTAGTGTGTTGATGCTGACACGTTGAGTCTGTCCAAACACTTCCATTTATGTGTGCAGCACAGCTTCTGAGGAGCTGTCTGAGCTTGTAATATCTGATAATAACTTAGTGCCGGCAAATGTGTCTCCGTCATCCTGAATCTACATCTGAGCTTAAGAATGAACAGATTAGTTGTATCTGATGAAGAAGTAGCGATTTGAAACAACTAACTGTGAATTTAGGTTTCAGTGTGAACTATTGTTGTCTCTGTAGGACATACAGAGTGTTTAATCTGATCAATTGCTGGTTTAGATTTGAAACATATAGAAATGAGAAGAAGAGCAATATAACCTATGTGTCCATAAAGCACGGGCTAGTCGCTAATTTTATTTGCCTGCCACTGGATGCTGGACAGGTAGTTTACAGTTGGCTTTATCAGAGCTTTTGCAGTGAAAACTGCTGCCTGGTGCAAATAAATCATAAAAATGTAATAAATAATGAAATAGTGTGGTGAGTAAGAGGGATGTCAGGCTCCCAACCAGAGAAATAGCCTATGTATTTCCACATTTTAACAGCGCAATCTCAGTTAAATTATTACCAATATCTTACATTTAGTAAATTAAATAATAGACTATCTAAATATTAAAACTGAAAACTAAATGCCTACCTAATATCCAGATATTTGGGTCCAGCTCTACTTGTTTGTCACATGATGAACATTGTGCAAAGTTAAGGAGGCAGTCATTTTAATTGCAAACGTTGGACAGTTTCACGAACCCTAACCCCTGTTTATCTAGTGCCCTAGCCTAAACCATACCCATATGTTTGTTTATACAGTTGCTGTCCAGCGATTTAACTGTTTAGAGCGAAGTTAACTATTACATCAGGAGCTATTTTGGGTCCTTTTTTACAAGACAGCAGCCGCCATTTTGGAACCTGACGTCAAAAGGGGTGCAGCATCAGGAGACACTTGCCGCCTTCCGTGAGGATGCACTTACAACAAACGCTCATATGGGTCATATCACAGAGTTGGGACAAACAAACCACTGTATATGGACATTAAAGTTGGAGGACTTGTAAATTGTGGGCCATAAAATCAAAACACTTTTTCTCTACAAGATGCTCAAAAGCTCTGTAAAACTGAGGGGAACTGCAGAGAAGATTGATAATTCTCTGTGGGTTTGTCACTAAAACTGACACCTTTCACATTTTATCTAGCTATTTCATCAATTGTTCATAAATGCAATTTTAAAACAATGTACTGCAATGAAAACTCTAAGATAGAAGTTAAAGCTACAGTATGCATTTTTCTTTTTTTATTGATAAATATAGATTTTTACTCTAATAAAAAAAAAAAGAATAATAAAATACACACAGCAAAAATAAAAACAATTTCCTATTTGTAAATAGCACAAAGAGCAAAAATGAATCACTAAAATAAAATAAAAATGTAGAAATATGCATTTAATAATACATTTTTCTTCCTGTTTTTGTTTTTTTGGATGACTCCCGATGCAGCCATGTTTTCACAAACAATTTATTGTCTAATACATCACTAAACCTGGGTTAAATGTGGAAAGACAATAGACTTTCAGGTGTTTTAAAACATGCTGTTGCTGCAGCTGTCAGGGATCCTTTTATAGTGGTCACCATTCAATATTTAATAACGGTCCAGCATCAGTTATGTGTCGGTTGATATATCAACTCTGAGTATATGTACTGGTTTAGAGTCACTTACTTTTATGTCTACGGTGACACCCCAGGGCGGAATCCAACTATTCTGAGCAACAAGAGACAGACAAAGAGAACCCCACTGTGGAGACATTACTGTGTTACTCACTGGAGCAATGACGTCCGCTATCAACCAATATTTTAAACTAAGAGCCAGTCCCTCTGGTGTTGTATGCGAAAGCTTGGGGAATCATTACCATGGCCTCTGCATAACCTCAATAAGTCAGGTTAGTGTCAATAAAGTTGGGCTTTAAAAATTGATAAGGGTGATCACCTCGCTCATGGAAAGACCATTTCTGAGCAGCAGACGTCCCTGTGAGGTGATTCTCATATATAAGTCATGCCTCGCATTCAGGACGCATCACTCCGAACGTTGCTTCAGGGCGATCATCTCGGCTGTGTTTGGGCCTTATCAACATATCCCTCACCAGAGAACCCAGACACATGATTGAGAGAAACTATTAGGCTTAGATCATTCAAAAACCTCAACGCATTTCTATTTGATTTACCTTTAAGCAGAAAGAAATCTTACAATTTCATTGCTGATATAATTCATACGTGCTTGTGATCTTCCCTGGAAATGCTTGTTAAACAATTATTCATACGTAGGCTGACCTCCATCGCACTCAAAGACACCTACATGTTCTTCCAGTTCTGTGTGACATATGTAAATGTTTCTGATCAAAATGCCAATTTGGAGAGTCCAGCTGAGAGCTCTGAAGAAATCCTTCCTGTGTGACATGTGAAAATGTCATAGAGCTGCATTTATTCATGTGAACATTACAGGCGCATTCCTGTCCGGAGGCCCCGGAGACAAAAGATGTTGAACTCCCCAGAGGAGAGTGACCTGGAGGACAGCCTCACGCATACCAGCTGGACTTGACGCCAGTAGTCTCTGTCCCTCACACGCGCGCGCACACACACACACACACACACACACAAACACTCATTTACATCACAGAAACCACACGAGAAAGGGCTTCTGTCACAAAGCTGGACATTCTGGTTAACATATTCTGATATTATGTGCCAGGTTGCAAAGGTTCTGGGTTCGAACCAACTGGCTGGCTGGGGCCTTTCTATGTTCTCACTGTGACTGTGTGGGTTTCCTCTGCATCCTCTGGTTTCTAGCCACAGCGCAAAGACATGCACTTAGGTTAATTGATGACTATAAATCACAGATACTTAGGAAACATGTTTCAAATGTTTTACTTTATACACTAGTGTAAACATCTCATTGATTTGGATCTGTGAGGCCTCTATTTGGGCTTTGGATACATGGAGTAATCACCAAATAGCATATACATCATGTTCAGAGCATTGATCCCAGCAATGTAATCCTCACAGGATAATATCAGGCCGAAGCTTCGCTCCTCGAGCCCTGAACTGATGAGTGCAATAAATCTACGATTGACGTGTAATTGGATGTATTGTGTCTCCATAAGCATCATAGCTCCCTGGTCTAAATTTGTAGTGGTGAAACAATTTATTTCAAGGCATTAGTTTCTTTGTTGTTATGTTTTGTATTTTACAATGCTAATAATTAAGGTAAAATAACATTTATAACGTTTGAAAAATGGTCAATGTTCATCATTTGATGTTGCATATTTCATGATTGGCAAATTAGGAAGTACATTAATATTTCAACAAAGCAAACACCGGGACAGTTTGCCCCAAATGAACAATTCATAGTGGAAGAGGGTCTCAGCTCTTCAGTGTCACAAGGCACCTGGTGTCACTAACACTCTCCTGCTGCCACCTAGAGGATCTATAGAGAAAGATGTTCCAGACTTGAATCGCTGTGAGTTTATTTTAGTGTGCAAAAATACACAGTAACTTTTTATATATTTATATATACAGTACAAAACTACCTTTATTTTCCCTTCTCAGTTTTTTTCTGTGAGTCTTGTCTATGTCCCCAAGTGGTGAAACCCAGGTTTAGATCTTTGATATATTGTTTTGTGATCAGAATTTCACTATGGTTTTATTCATATTTCAATAATGACTGCCAGAATAAAATATATCAAATGTCAATATTAGGAATTCAGTCATGATTACATTTCACAGATATTTTGTTCCACATACGTAGAATTCAAACATTCACATTTTCCAACAGCATTTTAAATGTTTTAACGTACAGTAGTAACTGTTTGTGTGTTATTAGTGTATGCATATTGTCTTTGTCCATTATTTGTTTGACTTAGCTGAAGCAGGATCACATTTTATGATACATTAATGCAGAAAAACAGCTAATTCTTCTTGACACTAAATTCATCAGGTGAAAAGAAAACTCAATTCCAAATGATGCTTCTCCTCAACACAATATCCACGTCAGCTTTATAAGATACGTTTTCTTTTTTTATACTGTAGCTTTTTTGTGCTTCCCTCAAATGGCTAAATTAAGAGTTATTGCAAGTATAGGACCCACATCATATCAACTTACAATGTATTTTAGTGCGTATTGTTATCAATTATGGGCAGCTGCTTTGATTCACACATTTCCACACATATACATATTTGGCATTTTCATTTGATCCTTTCTCCTACTGCATCTGCACAGCCAACACTGAGTCCTTCACTCCAGCAGCCAGCACAGCAAAGAGGAAGGTGGGGACAAGGGAGCGGAGGTAGAGGGCCACCCTGGGGATGGGGTGGGCCAGCACAACTTCCTTCCTCTTCCTGTTCACCGTTTGCATAATCTCATTGGCCAGGACGGATGGACGCACACCATGGGTCAGCTGGCTGGCGATAACTGTGGAGGAAAGGATAAATATAGATCTGTCTATGAACTTCAAAAAAAGGATATTCCAAACACTATTTATCTATTTCCTCTACTCCAAAAACAAACAACCCATCATCAGCTAAGAGACATTCACGTCTCCTGTCTTCTACCCACATTCTGAAGCACTCATTCTCCTTCAGCCCCTCCCACACCAGTTGTTTTACTCACATGCAGCCAGGGTGTTGGGTTTAGGGGTGGGCTCCTCAACAGGCGGCGGATCAGAGGCGTTGATGAAAGTATGACTGATGGTGCTGACAACAATCCCATACTCCTCCACCTCGGCCCGCAGGCAGTCAAAGAAGGCCTGAGCCGCGTGTTTTGAGGCTGCGTCTGACAGCAAAACAGATTTGCGCTTTCTTAAAATATGTGTAGACAGACAAGTGAAACTAATTTTCTCCTTTTGGCATTAAGACAAATATTTGTGTTAATTCATCCCAGATCAGTGTGAGCTAGATAGCAACACACACACCAACAGTATCTAAAGTTGAACAATTCTATATCTGTCCATGTGCACATTGACTTTATATTTAATTGCACTGCCTTTAAAATTTGTGTTATATTTCGTCCAAATGTAGTTACTGATATATGATAATACTGACCTAGTAATCAAATTGGATTTTTGTGAATGTTTATTTATTCAGTTTATTGGGTAGCCCTAGCTAAAATTAGTCACCCACGCTGATGCGTCCCAATGCCATCCCAGATGCAGGCGTTTTGCACCTTTCTCTGGTAACAATCAGGATCATCTTTCTGTTGGCCATTTTTGCTACAAACAAGCTGAAATGTGGACTCATCGGGCCATAAAAAACCACTGTCCATCTGACATGAGAACTCTGTGGCGTTTCTGCACAAGCATTAATGTTTGGCTTCCTTCTTGCGGAAGAGTGGACTGTGTTACTGTAAGTGACAGATTTCCAAAGTATTCCCATGTGGCTGTATTCATCACAGTAACATGATGGTTTCTCATGTAATGCTGCCTGGGGGCTTGAAGGTCAAGTCATTTTCATCATTTTTATCATTCGGGTGAACCGAGCCATTAAATCTGGTTGCAATAACGTCACACAGACTTTTGGTGACAACTCACATGAACTCCTGAATGGGATAGCCAGTCTGCCCTGGATGCTGTTGACCAATACAATGTGTCCTGATCTCCTTGAAATCATTGGTGGAAGAACACCTGCCGCATTATTTGGACATATTAGTATTTAGATAAGAGAGAGAGCAATACAAACAATACTGGTAATCTTTGTAGTGGTACATTTCTCAGGAATGTCTCGCTCACCTTTGGCCAGAGTGCTGGGTCCGAAGTAGTTAACATCCATGACGTTCCTGTCCAGTTCCAGAGAGACACTGTGCACAGGCGCCTTCAGTTTCACGCTGCTATTACAGATCAGCACATCCACGTAGCCATAACACTCCAACACCTCAGCCACCACGTCTTCCATGCTGTCCATATCACTGAAGTCCAGGATCACTAGCTTTGGAGCAAATGTCTAGGAGGACAATAAATCACATTACTTTCATATGTGTGGACTAAATGTACTGTTCTTCAAGTTTTACAGACAGGTACTCCAAGAAACAGTCAAACCAAATAACTCAACATAAAACAGTAAATGAGGGCACGCAGGTGGATTAGGTGGGTTTTTATTAACTTTGCACAGAACCAGCCTAGCTGTCCTCACTGCTTCTGGTTGTTATGCTATGTTGCATGTCATTCCACATACCTCTGTCGCCTCATTTGCAGTCATTTGTCCAATAAAGGCTTTCGATTAAAGACATAAAATGCTGGAATATGAAAATATATTTTACTAACATATACTACATTGGCGTAACATAGAGCTAAAAACATCAAGCACTTGTGCCATAGACCAACAACGGTAAGTGACCTATGACCTTTTTCTAATTGCATGACACTCTATGTAGGTAGACCGAGAGTATGTGTATTTGTCTGGCCTGTGTATCAGATCCACGGACGACAGTGTGATGTCAGAGAGGACATCTTGCTATTGTGGTGACAGGACAGAGGATTATCATGAAAATAAAGTCAGACTGCTATTCTCTTACTTAAACTTGAATTCCTAGTGGCTATGTAGGGGATTTTTGCAGTATGATAAAGGCTTTGCGCTCAGATAACTGAGAACTGAGACTGTAGACTTTCCAGTATAAACTATATTTATAGACATGAGATAGTGTCTACTGGAGCAACCATAGTGAAAGATTTGTTTCTCTGTTGGGTAGTTTGCCAAAACGATGACTAATCAGCATCACAGAAAAGAGTAATGGCGTTAGTTTGGAAGCGTTACTTATTTCATTTCCTCACCTCTCTGGGGTCAGCGTCATTAGTCAGACTGTCATACAGAGACTCCAGCTTATCCCAGTTAGTCCCACACAGAATGAGTCTGGCACCACCGTTATGGAAGAGCTGAGCACACTCTGACCAAAAGAGAGAATAAATATTAGAATATATGTGGCTCATTACATTTTTTTTTTTTTTTTTTTGAAGACTGGAGATTTTGCTTGTTCACTTTTTTTTTTTTTTGTAAGGAACAACATTAACAGATTAATAACACTCTCAAAGCTCTTAAATTTCTAGCTACAACCATCAGTCAAATTAGCTTAGCATAGCATAAAGACATGTAACTCCCTTTAATACTGTCAGTTGTCATTTTTGCATTTTGGTTTTTTAATGTGCATTAAAGCAGCTAGTGGAAGCAATAGTTTTTTTATGTGTACTACAGCTAGGCTAAACCAGACAGAGCAACTAACAAGCAAGGAAGCAAAACAAAACAAAACCTCCATGACAATGCAAGGTTAAATATTAAAAACACAAGTGGGATAGTTTACCGGTTCCCACTCCAGACACAGCATCTGTGATCACCACCACTTTGTTTCGCACTAAGGACTTGGACATGAAGTGCATGACTTCATTGTAGATGTAGTAGACCCCCGCTGCAATGACTATCAGCAGGGGCAACACCATCACAGAGGGCAGGGCCATGATCTGCAGAGGACAGAGCAGAGAGTCAGTGCAGGGAAGACACAAAGACCTACTGACCTGCATTTAACAGCTTGGATACTGTGTGGTTCATTTGTGGTTTAAACTAATACAGTATCAATAACAGAAAGTACAGTTCTTTCTTTTACCTATAACTTGTCTTGACACTGATTAAATCATGGAAACCAAGAAGTGCTGATTAGTTTTATCAGGATTCAGTGTATTATTATAAGCATTATCTGTCAGAAGCAGTTAAGTGTGTAAGTTCTTTTTTCACGATAGCAAAGCAGTAAACCTCAGGCTGCGTTCACTGTTCTCTGTATCATGTGTCTCCTCTCTATACACAAGACCAGTGACATCTGAGTAAAACATACTGAGTAAAATGACTGAATTCATATTTCAAAGCTACTTTGATGTTTTAGAAAAAGAAGCATTTGCTTCTCAAGTGTCAGATGATACGTTTGGTACCAAACTTCGCATCTGTATGGTAAACATGAAGCAAGAGCTAGCAGCTCGCTTAGCTTAGCATAAAAACTGAAAACTGTAGGAAACACCTAGTTCGGCACTGACAAAATCTGCCTATATGACCATGTCTAGTTTGTTTAATTCACAAAAAAACTAATTAGCTTAGCTTAGCATAAAAAACTGAAAAACTGTGGGAAATAGCGAGCACGACCTTGCAGAACAAACAGAACAAAGCTAACCCAGTTCTAATGCTAGGCTAAACTAACTGGCTGCAGAATCCAATTTCATGTTTACTGTAAGGCCTACAGGTATTAGAGTTCTATTAATTTCCTAGCAAGAAAGCAAATCAAATGTCAAACTATTGCTTTGAAGTGGACAACATAAAGTAAACATGCTAAAGCCAATAAACTATTCCAAGTAGAGATGAGTTTGACTATGTAAAGTGAGTTTGAGGAGAACAGCTAAATATAATCTGGCCAAGCAGTCGCCACAGAATGCCTCCAGGATATTGTCATAGGATACACCAAGGGGGGGTGACTGGGTAGGTTCACATTTATAAGCAATGGATGACCCTACTTGTCCTGCTTTACTGGACAAAGTATTAAGATAGACTCTAATCCACATTAAAACTAGTATTTATGATTGACCTCTCAGCTCAGCCCTGTGTTTGGGCTGACACATGATTGGATCCCAGTGGGTTAGTCAGGTTGTGAGTGTCAGCTTAGCAACCACACACACACACCTGTAATCTGTGTTATTCTTGGTTCACTTACAGCACTTACAAGAAGCGAATCCTTCAGCAGGACTGGCTGTTGTTTTTGTTGTTTTTTCGGGTGTAGATAGCAGCTCCTCTCCTCCCTCCGTGTCCCTCGTCTATTCAAACAGCTCAGCTCCTCCGTCTGTCCGTGTGTCTGTCCCGCTGCTGTCCACTGGAACCTGCTGCTTATAATAGCCTCTGCTTGAGTCAGCCATTAATACACACATATGTGGTGCATAGAATTTGAGGCCTGTTGCCTTGTTGCCAGCATGAGGGAATGACGGAAGTGAGAGTCGTACATGTTGGGGGCATAAGTATTTACAGTGTAGTGATGATTTAAAGTGATTTAGTTAGTATAGTGTTTGTAATATGTGTTGTAATAAATTACTCAACTATTAATAAGAAAAAATAAAAGAAGAATAAAAAGAAGCGCCTTGATTAAGAGTTCCCAGGTGAGGATGCACCTTTAAAGAATGTTTTACTTAGTCTTTTCATTGAATTTACACTGATTATATCATTTATTTACTTTATAAAATTATACAGATTTTACAGGTAAATGTTGCACTTTTTGCAACATTTTGAACTGTAGTTACAAGTTATTGTAGATAGACTGTATATGCAGTATATATTTATCTAATATACAATATGATATATCCTAATTAAGCTTACAGCAATTCATGAAATATTTTTTTTATTAGTGTAATGAATAATGAGTCATTTTGATTATTTCAGTTTTTACGTGCTATGATTTGCATGTGTTGGATGATAACTACATTTACTTAGTTTTTCCTAGTTTGCTTGAGTATTTCTATTTTATGCTACTTTATACTTCTATTTGACTTGTATACTATAATACTATACATTTACCTGACACCCTTACCCTTATTCTGCAGTTTCAAACAAAATATATGTTCATCTTGCAAAAATATAAATGCACAGGCTGAGATTAAAATTACCATCTGTACAGTAAATTCTATATATAATTGACTTAAATCATCCTTAATCCTCAGTAATATTAAAATGCCATCAGCAGTTACAAACAAGGATGCAATACACATAATAATGGAATATTGTTAAGTAAATGCTGTCATTTAGCTCATTTAGCTGCTAATAACTTCCTCTAATTCTTAATTCTTAAATACAATATTTAAAGCAAACACTTTTCTGTTTCTTATAATGGAATATATATTTTTATTTTACTTTCATCTCTGCACATCTATACTTTTAAACAAGGGCATTTTGTATGTAGGATTTTACTTGTATTCTATTGCTTATTTTATTTAGATAAGTAAGTAAAATATGAAATGGATTTCGTGTTTTCTGCTATTTTTCCCAATTATGTCTCCTTAATTCAACTCAAATATGCAGTAAATAATTCCTAAAAGGTTATATACTATCTGTCAAAGTAGTAACACATTAAAACTGCCCAGTAACTCTGTTTTATCTGTAGGCGGCGACATTGAGTAACTATCGCGAGAACTCACAGAATTCCATGAGCTGGTGCGTGCTTTCATCGCTCCTCCTCGCTCCGTTGGGAGAGAAGAAAATAAACCTATGGCTGCTAACCAGGCTAGTTATGGAACCAAGCCCTAAATACTTCTTGTACCATCTGTGAGTGGCCAGGAGGTGCTTTCTGTGCATGCAGCGTCACTACCTGGGAGAAAAGCACGGGAACCGTTTGGTTTTTCGGCCCGTCCCTTTTTTAAAAGTCAAATTGAAGACGCCAGCCAGAGGATTTCATTAGCTAGCCTATCTGCGAGCAAGCTAACTGGGCTAACCGTAGCCTAGCACAGGAGCACTGGATGAACTTCGCATGGACTGACTGCTGCGAATGGGACAGTAGCCTGCTGTCTGACTGCAAGCTTTCTTTAGGGTTGGGTCCTTCATATGGGAGTGTGCTATTACTTAATAGACACCATCGCCTCTGAGCCTTAAGGTGATAACTGTGAGCAAATGTTGTTTTTGTGGCTTACGCTATCACGTTATTGATTTGGAAATCCACTGGCAAGCTAACAGGATATTAGCCACCTTTCTCGCCTCTCCGCTTTGTGGTTGCAGGCCATTGACTGAAAAGCATTCATCACTGACTGAGTGATGAGAAGGCTGGCTTGATGGCAGCTAATTATTTATTGGGAAGAAGCAATTGGGCACAACTAAACGGACAAACGAAGGGCTTTATTTGAACTTTGTACCCGAACTGTTCTTCTCGTGTTTGATCTTTTTTACTTGAAAATGCATCGCAGAGCTGGAGCTTTTTCCTAGTTGGAATAGAAGAGGGGCACCGGAAAACAGCGGGTTTGTTAACGCAACGTTACAGCTTCACTGCTGATCGAGAAAAGATCCTCCAGAGATTTTATAAAAAAGACGAGAAATATAATGTCTGCCGCAAAAGAAAACCCCTGCAGGAAATTTCAGGCGAACTTCTTCAACAAAAGTAAATGTCAAAACTGCTTCAAACCACGGGAGCTGCATCTATTGACGGATCAGGATTTGACCCAGGTAAGCAAAATGTTACAGAAGTAATAATTACATTGCTAACATTAAGATCCCACAGCACCTATTAGTAATTTAAAATCCCTTAATTCATTGCCAATTAAGATGATCCTTTTCTAAAACCGTTGTTGCTGCTAGAAACTCTGGTGTGTGTGTGATTATTGGCTGGGAGCTTAGTAACCACGAGAATGTAGCTTTGGATGACAGATAGATCCTTGTGTCCCCTTGCCTGCCTTTGTGTCTGTTATGTCTCACTTCTATATTTTAGTTAAAGCCCCCCTATTTGAATAGACATTACAGTTGAGCTGCCATAACCAGCAGGATGTCCAGATATGTCAGAGACAGGCATATCTGAATCGGGTACAATTAATGTTAAAGTATCAGTTATGCAACAGTGGAATTACATGTAAGAAGTAGGGAAAGTAATGTGTTTATTATGGCTGAAACACAAGACATCTATGGTTTCTTATTCATGTCTCCTTTCTGCCTTTCTGCCCTATGTGACTGAATCAGACTGGTAAAAGTGAATTCCTAAACTTGAAACTAAACTCACTACATTTGCTTCCCAGTTTGGTCTCAGCAATTCATTGAGTAACTTACAGCTGTTGTTTATCTGCAGTTGTTTGTTTTACTGCTTACCCCAGGCAGAGCAGTGGTCACTATGTGGAGGTTAATGGGAACATGAGTGAAGAGCAACAGAGATGGAAGGGAAGCTCCAGACGGCTGTGGGGATCATATTATAAGCATGTTTTCCTAGTCCCTCTTTCTCGCTCTCAGATCATTAGTTTAGTCTCCGTTGTGTCCTGTAATTGATCCCAGATGATGGGGCCTTGAACACAGCTTTTGAGCCAAACAGCAACGTCAGCATCCTCCTCTCCTCTGTGAGTGTGTGGGAGTGCACGCCTGCTTTCTTTTTTTTTCTTTTTTTCCAGAGTATATCTCTTGCTGAGCTGAGTTTATTGCTGGTTAACCCTTCAAATGCAAGACTCCTGAGTCAGGATAGAAAGTGTATGGTTACATCACTTCCTCTAATCCCCCTGTGACCTTGCCCGCACTCTGTTTTGCAGCCCTTATGACGACTCCCACAACCTAAGCAGCAAGAGAGGCTTACTGCTTCAGCCTTCGAGAATAATACGCCATCAGTCGTCATTGTCCCAGTCACCCACAGGCTTTTTGAAAGCGTCTCCAGTGTGTCACCTATCTAAACGGTTACCAGGGAGCTCAGTTGCACAAGCAGGTTTTATAGGGATTCAATATGAGCTGTCCTCAAGCTAGTTAGTGCTACGCACCAGGTCATTACTGGCCTAAAGCTGTATTATGTAACAGGTGAGAGTTGGGGTTTGTAAAATGTTCCAAGTGTGAACAAACTGATGCAGGTCAACGAAATAAACTCGATAACCCAGTGTAAAGACAGTTCTGCTAAAGCTGTGTAACGATGTTAAAACACCATGAGTAGCTCATTTAGTTAAGTGAATTTGAGCCCTAAATTAAATGCAATTTATTCAGAACTGGAAGGGAGCTGGAGCTGGAGAATGCAACTTTGTAACAGATGGCCCACATGGAAAAGTCATGCAAAGGGAACAGAGCTGAATGTCGGAAGGACAGTATCCAATATAAACAATCTCTTTTTGTTCAGTACTGCTGGAAGAAGAGGTGAGCTGGGGGAGGGGTCGCTGCTAAACCCCTCGGTGAATTGTTTTATTTCAGTCAACGTGCTCCAAAAAGAGTTTTGTTTCCCCGCAAGTTCCAGCTCTGTTGTCACGGTTTTCACTCAGCTGCATGAATTGTTTGTCCCCAGAGAGCTGAGATGTTCGTATGGCCTGGTGCGCTCTCCTTCCTGAAGAAAAAGATTTGATCACACTTTGTCTGGGAGAGGTGGTGGGGGTAGTGGTGGGAGGCAGGACAGTGATGGAGGATTCAGGCAGGCTGAGGTTTACATGTATGTGGGAGAGCCAGAGAAAGACAGACATGGATGTGATGAGACTTTAAGGAGTGGGAGCAGGAGTCACAGAGCGAGAAAGGAAGTGTGGGGTTGGGAAATGAGAGAGATTCCCAGAGGGCTGCTGCTCAACATCCCACTTTGTGAGGTTCTGAACAGTGGATACAGAGAGGAGTTAAACTTTACAGAGCTTATAGCTTTAACACGTTTCAAATGTTCCAGTGCAGTTACAGGCTGCAGGCTGTTCTCA
The DNA here is from genome assembly GCA_032362345.1 of Sandelia bainsii. Taxonomy (NCBI): domain Eukaryota; kingdom Metazoa; phylum Chordata; class Actinopteri; order Anabantiformes; family Anabantidae; genus Sandelia; species Sandelia bainsii. The sequence goes on from JAUMHL010000012.1 coordinate 3,282,844, forward strand.
CTTCAGATCATATAGACTAATAATAAGCTGACTGTATTTACATAGATCTGTGCCAGTCACTACAGTTTGTATGGGAGGGACTTGTATTTAAGATCACTGTTGTGATAATAACATGACTTTCACATGGATGCCCGGGTGTCACACCCAGCTGTGTTTGTTTTTGCCACCCATAAGCCAGGTCAGTGAAAACAGCACCCCAGCTGGAATGAAGCTGCTCTTCTGAGCCACTATTAGAACTACAGCCACATCTCCGCTAATGCAGACAAACTCGAAAAATCTTTTTCTTTCAGTTTTGACCTTTGCTCCACATTAAGCTGGTGCTCTTCAGGAAAAAACAGATCTTTATACACTGTTCTCTTGTTGTAGTTCAAACAGAACTCAGACATATTAATACCAAAGGCTGAGTACAGTAAGGCTGTGTAGCATCAGGGAAACAAAGCCAACTTTCTGTCATCTGTCTCCACGATAACTACTACAACACATCACACAGTATTATCTAAATGATGATATAATTATCTTTTCGCTGTCAAGTGCCAACTCCATTGTAGAGCTGTTTGAAGTTGGCCCAGGAAGCACTTACAACCATTGTCAGATAGTAGTTATGAGCTGTGATCACAGTTAATAGCTTTGAATGTTGTGTGACAACAGAACAGTGAATTGAAACAGTAGAGAAATGATGACAAATAGTTGTAGGTGATGTGCCGAGGACCCTGGCAAAAAGAATACTGTCAAGTTGTGACAGTCAAAGGGTGGTTACAGATAGGGGCTCTTGAAAGTTTGTGAATCTTAGAATTTTCTCTGTTTCTACATATGACCTGAGGTTGTCATGTAAGTCCTAAAACTAGGTAAACGGAACCTAATAAAACAAGACCAAAAACATTACACTTATTAATTTATTTATCGTGTAAAATGATCCAATCATGTGGCAAAGTTACGCTTCACATACAAACCACAAAGTTCTACCTAATTCTCATCCTTCCAGAGGACATTCTCCCTGTAGTCTTCTAGTGCATGCACACAATTGTTGCTGCGTGTTCTCCTGTTGGTGGTTTTCTAAATGTTATCCTGGGGTTCCATATGACCTTGCCGACTATGACCTGTCTTGCTCTTGGTGTGATCTCTGTTGGCCGACCACTCGTTAGATGTAACCACCACTGATAGGAACAGTGTACGGATTTTACTGTTGTGGACTGTTCAGACCCACAGACAATGCAAGCTAGCCAGTTGGATGGCATACCTTTCAAGAAAACTGCAGGTGCAAATAGATTAGTGAGTGGACCAGAGCAGGGCCTTGAAATAATGAAAGGAATTTAGCCATTTTCTTATCTACACCTGTGCTTTTACTGTTATGATATGACAACATGTGACAGAGGCTTATTGTGGCTGCAGAGACGACTTTTGTGACATATCCACACTAGTTTGGATGCAGCCATAGATGTCAGAGACTCTGGGAAAAGCAGAGCACCTCCAGATTGGAAGAGTAGTGGTGGGGTGTTCACTGCAGGAGGAAGAGGAAGTTTGCTCCATTGTGTGTTTTCTCTAAGTGTGTGAGCATATGTGGGGCCTGCATTGACGCTCTTTTTTAAAAGCTTCTGAAAACAGCTGCTCCGTGTTTACCTCCTGTCCCATAGTTCTCATCCCTCTAGAGTCTCTTAAGCTGTTTGTTTCCTTGCTGGACAGAGCATAAGTAACATTGTTTTTGTCAAATTACCAGACTGACTTGATTTATGTGGGTCCTCCACAATAACCTTTTTAGTGGATTCAGCTCATCAAACCATGCCTTCATAGGCACGTCTATACACGCTCCAGCAGGACACATATAGATTTCTGGCAGGCAAGCAGTGGCATGGAGCAGCAGCAGGGTCCGTATTAGAACAGCAGACTAATAATCAGATCCTTCTGGCTTCCGGCAGAGAGTTTTTAGTTAAGGTTTGTGGGAGAGGTGGGGGCGTGAATGCTGAGAGCCGCTCGCTAATGGTTAACACTTAGAGCACAGAGATTGTTAGTGTTGATGGAGAGCAAAGAGCAGCAGTTTTAAACGGCCTACCTGCTGCTCCTCTACGGCTCGAAGGCTCCATGTTTATGTTAGGATGTCTTTTTAACTGTTCTGTTGAACTGAGGTAGTTTGTGGTCAAACAAGTCTGAGTATGAGTGTGTAGATGGACAGTATTTTGTTGCGTGTATTGCACCAGTCGGTCAGTCTGTCATACCGGTCTCACCTGCCGCAGGGAAACGGGAAAGAGAAGCACTCAAGCATGTCATCAAACCGAACTGATTGTACCAGAAGGCTCACTAACTGGTTGTGTGTGTGGCTGCAACATGTCCTGTGAGAACAGAGGAAACATCTGGACCCCTAAAGGCCTCTCTCTCATATTTACACCATCTCTTCCATCCCATCCCCCTCAGCTCACCCTCAGTTCCAGTTTTAATGATTACCTAAATGGCTTTTTCCCCCTCCCTCTCTCATTTACAGGCTAAACCTATTTATGGTGGATGGCTGTGCTTGGCCCCTGAGGGAACTGACTTTGACAATCCTATGCACAGATCACGGGTAAGAGCACGTATATAGGCCTGTTTGTTAGTACAGTTAACATGGACATGCACATATCGTCTATACAGTGACTGTGCATATATGCTTTTACTTCCCCTTCATAAATCTAAATGTACTGTATACATTTATTCACTGCTCCCACAGCTCCATGCTTAAAAGAAAAGTGAACCTCACTGTTTGACGTTACTTTTGAAGAAAAACAAGTTGATCGTAAATAGCAACATGTCAGTCTGGGTGTGACTCATAAAACCTCCTACTTGGTTTTCTGATGTTTCTTGTATTTCTTCTGACAGAAATGGCAGCGGAGATTCTTTGTGCTGTACGAACACGGCTGTCTTCGCTTTGCTTTAGACGAATCGGTAAGTAACGCATCTCGTCCACTGCTCACAGGCTTCCACTCCTGCCCTATACCAACCCAGTTACCTGAACATTAGGACTGGAGGAATGCTATGTGTGTCTTGTAGCCCCTGTTTGTTTGTCGTTTTCAAAACTGGATCAAGCTGGCATTAGTTTTGGGCAGGCAGAGAAAATGGCTGCTCCTACACCTTGATATAAACTGAAGCTTGTGCACTTAAATATTTAGTTTTATGGTAAAGGAATGAATGCATTGGCAGTAAAAGATAACACATTTATGTTTACAGCAAGCATTTCCTATAAAAAGGCATTACGTGCCCTAGAGGCCTAACAAGCATGTTGAATGCATTTCCTTCATTTAAAACATTTACAAGGCTACTTTGATATCTTCACTGTTTACATCCATGTTTACTTGCTAGCAGTCTTCTTCTTCCCTGCCCTTTGCTGACATATTGCTGTATTTCTTGGCACAGCTGCTGTTGACTAAAGGAACAACGTGTGTATTTGAACGACGCACCTTGGCCCTGATGGGATGTAATATTAATGAAGGAAACTTTATCCACGTTTGAACAGCCACAAAACATCAGGCTGCCACTGGACACATTCTTGCTGTAGGGGGAAAAAACGACAGTTTTGGCAGCGCTTTTCCCAGTGCACTGCGCTGATTACTGTACACCGTCACCACATCAACTTAATGCCGAAATTGCAGTTACAAGTGGCAAAGATCCACTAAATGCAATGGTGGAAATTTTAGTTTTCTAAAGAGCTGGAGGTGGCACGAAGTTTCATGGAGGCCACCAGCTTGTAATTCTCTATGCAGGAAAAACCCTGCTTACAATCATGTGTGGTGCTGGTACTCAAAACATGTGGTATGGGCTTAATGAAGCCTGTAAGTCCCCACTTTTCCAATTTGTATCATCTCGCATAGTATGTTTCCTACTAACCTTGTTGATTAATTAAATATCAGTAAGTAAGATCTGAAAAGTTGTTGAAAATGTCTGAGATATAAGATTGGAGTGTTCTCAGCTCTGCCTGGGAATGTCATGACGATACACCAGGTCTTATCTGGTGGAAGGCTGATGAAAACATGAGCCTACAGAGTCAGCAGTGTTGACAATGTGCTACGTCACCAGAAACTTGCTCACTTGCTTCACAACGGAGTAAATAGAGCTGATGAGATAACCTCCGATCTCCGAAAAATGCTCTTGCACAATCTACTCCCCCATAGCACCATGATTTCACATTCCTTATGCAAAATGTGTTGGTCAAACACCTTTTGAAACAAATAGCTAAAACATAGACATGTGTAGAGAACAGGGTCTGAGAACCACACAGAGGAGAAGGCTGGTGTCCACCGTGAGCTCCTGTTTGTGGTGGTAGTGTGTCGCCAGGGGAATGTGACACGGCTGACCAAACCCATACCGGCCAGAGCTTAGACTGCTTGTGTGTAAACACTGGGGGCCACGCACTACCAGCCAGCCTGCCAGAAACACGCAGACACTGAGTTTTAGAGGTTGCACTGCAGGATTTTCAGGTGTGTCCCTGTTAGAGAGTAAAGACAGTGAGGGGAAAGGAGATGAGCCAGCTGCATAACAGCACGACTACGCCTTTGTGCAGAAGCCAGGCGTTTGAAGTCACATTTGGTGAATCTCTTTGTGCGGCCAGTGATGACAATGGGAGGAAACTTGGTTGCGTTTGCGTGCGTTTCCACTGTATAATGTGTTTCCAGTGACACCCATGCTGGTGTGCAGTTGTGTTTTCCTCTCATTGTAACAGCGATTCCAAAACTGTCTGCCTCATTGTCCTGTGCTCTTTTCATCTCCTCCACAAGGCAGGAAAAGTGGGTCAGGGAAATGGCTGCTTTGTGCTCTGGACCCTGAGGATAGGAACTCTCCTGAACCTCACAGCTGATAGCAAACCATTAACGGTCTTGATCTCATCAAGCTCATCATTGTTTACCCAGTGGCTCGAGCCACAAGTGGGGGGCAGATATGATCCACTGCAGGTCACGGTCGAGGTTTACATTCAATGTCCAGTTTATCTCGTGTCTTATTACATTTTTGATCACATTATCTCCACTTTTATTGCTGTTCATCTTTGGGAGCAGACAGAGGTTCGTGCCATCCATAAAAACATTTTTACTTTCGGCTCTTTATTTAATAGTGTATCGAGACACCACGGCGGGGTTCAAGCTTACGGTCATTGGTGCTTAAAGTCAAATCTACTCCTTCATGCTCGTGTTTTTTGCTGACTAAGAGTAAAACATTTCAATTGAATGTGACTGTGGTCCACAACAGTCATAACATATTCAAGATGTTCTAATAAAAATGCCAGAAGTGGAGTGACCTGGATTTTTTTTTCCTTCAAGACTGACTTTATTCTTTTGATTAGGGGTGTGACAAGAACTGACAACAAAACTCTGAAAACATGATGGTACTTGTTTTCTATACCTTTCTTTAACCCTGTAGTGTAAGTGTAGTCTGATGTTAAATGCAAAGAAAAGAAGGAAGGTAACATTAATAACAGTTCGTGGGAGGGTGCAGCTACAGGTCTGCTGCAACTTGAAGAAAAAGACACTCCAAAAGTCATGGATGGAGATTTTTTGCGTTTGAGTAGGATGACTAGGGAACAGAGACAAGTAATGGACTATCAAAAGCCGGTATACAAACAGTGTCTCAGAGCTTTTGAAAGAAAAGGAGAAAACACCTCAAAGACACATGTCATTGACAGACAGTGAATTGCGACCGCTGCATCTGTTGTGGCAGTGCAGAGAAGACTCGTTACTCACTACAACACAACTCAGTAGAGCTCACTACTTAAGATGTTATATGTTGTTTATTTAATATGTTCAAAAATCCCTCTGAAAACAACAATTTTAGGTTTTTCCAGCAGGTTATGTACAGGAATGTCTCCTAACTGGGAATATGGAATATGGAAAAATGATTTGGCCAGTATTCCCAGTGGTTCTACATTTTCCAAAAATATGTCCATATTTTACTTTTATGTTAGATAAGACAGAAAGAGTAACAGTACTATATTGGGCGCTTGGCGATGCTAAAGGTCCACTCCACTCATTTAGTATTACATATTCATAGAGGTAAAAATAACAAGACGAAGGTTGAAATCTGAACAGCAGAGGCTGACATTTAGTCTGAGTGGAGTAATTTAACACTAAATCCACATCTGCTGCTTTACTATTTATTGATCTTGGTCCTATTTTGTGGAGTTTGCAGTGAAGTGATTTTCCTTTTCCTGAGAAAATCTAATAAATCTGTCCACTAGACCCCAGGAAATCTGTAGCCTCTTTTACAATGCCGTTATATTTAAATGATCTGATACTAGCATGGGGGTCAATATATACAGTCCTTCACTGCGCCATGGGAGGTAGTGACAAAGGAGCGACCATTGTTCTTATGTCTGTATATCTTGACGCACAACAACTTTGTTGTAAATGTGCATACATAGCAAAAGCCCATCAATACTCAGTTCATCGACCATTATTGTTTATTTCTGATGTGTGTTACACATCACAATAGGCGTCTTCAGAGTTTAAATAAGTGTTGTCTTAATGTCAAAATTCCACCATCTCATTGTTCAAGATTCACATACATAGATATACAGCGTACAACATGCTGTGAACTGCATCCGAGCGGTCAGGAAGGCGTCTGGACGTAGCCGCGCCATCTTGGTTTTGTTGTGATTTACCTGTGACACTCCCGGTCCCTGTATTTTAAGGGGATGTCATGTTCAGCCTCACATTAAGTTTACACAACATTTTAACTGTGTTAGATGCATGAATATCACTACTGTTTTGCTTGCCCTTTCATGATTATTGGCCCCAGAAGGACAACTGTACAGACAATAATAAAAATCTAGCTACTGTTGTGCGTATGGCTTGTGTTTGTTGACAGCTCAGCTCAGACAGATTCTGACTGCTCACAGAATTGACCAGGAATTCCAGTGCTTTCTAGTATTTCCCTGTACACCTTTCTGATTTTGCTTGTTTCCATACTTTGAGGAAGTTATATGTTATATGCACCATGTAAAAACATTGCCTCATTAAATGACCTCTTGAACTTGCCTGTTTTTTGTGTTTGGTTAAGCTTGTATTTCAGTACCATTGATTCATAGTTGTTGATAATGTTGACTATTATCAGCTTAAGCCAGACATCAACCAGTGGTTCTTGTGTCATTCTTATTGCAGAAAGATAGCTGATGATATTTTTTGCTCTTTCTGTGTGTTTTAGTCAGTCTAGGGATCAGGGTGTATATGCTTACGTATGACGTGATGAAACTCTTATCATTGTCATCAAGTCCTAGTAAGTACAAAATTAGCAACCAAAAAAGTAGTTAAATCGACCAGTTTTTCCTAAACTTCTTAATCATCTTCAAGAACAAGGTCCAGTCAGCTATGACATCGTCTGCTATTTTTTGCCCAGTAGACAGCAGGGTGCTATCGGAAGTAGTGGCCTCTTAAAGCCAAACTATTTTCACCACGAGGGAAAGATGCTCTCCTGTCTAAATTCCTCCTCCAATGCCCTTATTTGGTGAACTGCAGCAAGCTCGCAGCCCCGGGACCAGAGAGAGGGAGAAAGAAAGGAAGCCAAAGCCCCCAAAAACCACAGAGGAAACGTCAGATATGCCCCAGACCCAGACATTCCACACACGGCCTGCCAGCAAGCACCCAGCTCGATAATTGAACAGTTTACAGTTAGGATTAGTTTACTAACTACATACATGCCAAATCAAATTGGTATTATAGACAGATTTTTTCAGAAAAGTGGGACTAGTGAGACCACCCTGTAAGCTTTAAAGTCAAAAGTTCAGTGTTCATGAGAACGTGCTGGTGGAGGGGCCAGAAGGCGACCTCTTTACTCCAGAGCCGCTTCTGTCCTTCATCATGTATTTATAAAATTCAACAGTTCTATCAGTTGTGTTTTTGTTAGAAGAAGCTAGACCGACAGTTGCTGTCTGTTCAGGGTTTTGATGGAGGGTAGTGTGTCTAAGAACACGTAGCACATAAAACAGCGGTCTCCTCTTCAGAGCCTGCTGTGGTGGACTTGCCTTTGGCTCGGCCTGTAAAAGCATTCTGGAGGATTTATCATTTATGGACTTTGTGTGTGTTTAATTCTAAAGCTGCCTTTGTTGTTTTTCGTGGCGCTTTTACAGTTTACTGTTGAGCCTCAATAACATTTTAGCATAGACACATTTTTTGTATAAAACATTTTACTCGTCAGTCTCTTTGGTTTGCTTCTGTCTCCTTGTGTTTTATAGCCTCTCGTGTCATGTGAGCCACAGAGGCTGTGAGAAAGTCATTGCTTTTAATAATATCCCATAGCAAAGCTAAAAATAGTCAGCCTCTTGGAAGGCAGACACAATTGGAGGATATGGAATTTGTGTAGAAATCAAACCCACAACAATTCAGTTGTGTTTGAATAGTAGCCTTGGCAGATACATCTCTTTTGTTTTGGTGCCAGCAGCAGAGGGTAGTTTCCAAGCAACAAGTTGCTTTTCCACTTTCAGCACTAGGATCAGCTGGACCTTAGAAATCCATGCCCCACCTAACAGCAACAAAAACACTTACTGGGTGTTAAGCAACTGTTGGATCAAACTAGGCTCCATTTGTTATAGTGAATATAGTTTTAATATGTTTTCATTTCTTATAGCTCCCATAGCTGCAGACAATAAAAAGATTTATGCTGTTGAGGTCTTGGGTCGATAAGGTTTTATAGCACGGCTCTTGGTTAAATTTAAATGGGTGGATAGGAGCAATAGGAGCCTGTGTTTGAGCCTTGCAGCTCCTCTACAACCGCAGGAACGTTTTGAGGGAGCCAGGAGCAATTTCAGGAATTTTACCTGTGTTCCAACCTGAGGGACCAACCCCGACCCTCACTTTAGTTCCTTTTCCGCACTTTCAGGTGTCAGAAAAGACTTTTTGTTGTGGTGAGGGCGGTAAAATACAAAACTTTAGCTGTAGTAATGGATTAAAATATGATGCAGGACAAATGTGTATTGAAACATCAGTTACCACATGGTGATGATAGTTTCCTACTGTGTTATCTGCTGATTATTTTCAAAATCTGTTAATCATTCGGCATATAAAAAACTAGAATGCAGTGAAAATGCTACTCATAATTTGCCATATTCCAAGACGCTGCTTTCTAACGTCTATCAAAAGTCCAAAACCTGAACATATTTACTTTGCTGTAATGTAAGAAGATAAATTATACTGTGAAATCTCTATTGTCACAACGTAAAATCGCAATTTGCCGTTTTTGCTTGGGGATTCACTCAATTACTTAATTTTCTGTTGATAGGCTAATCAATTAGTCGACTATTAATTGCAATAACTGTCTTCACAGTTTTACAGATGTGGCGAAAGGAATTTACGAAAGTTCCGGATTTCATTCATTGAGCAGCCTCCTGCTGCTTCTTCTCAAATTCGATCGCTTTCTTTCTAATGGAGGAAATTCTTCCACAGCATCTTGAGTTCTGAAGCTCAACGCAGTGTAATTGCCATATTTGGCAGCCCCCGGGGTTTACGAGCAGATCTTAATAAAGCTGGATCTGTGTTCAGTGGCCTTAAAAGGAGCTGGAAAGAGACCCAGCACCTGTTTTACATCTGTAGCAGGCATAGCCCAGCAAAGCCTGATAACAGAGCCGCAGGATTCAGAGCAGACACAGAAAAAGGTTGGAGAGGAAGTTTGGGGGACTTTTTTCACTCTGATGTTGACGAGACAGTAAGTTATCAGGTTCAAATGACAACCCAGTCACACAAAACACACAAGAAACTCACATTAGTGTAGTGTACTAAAGTATTTGGGCTCCTACAAAGTACAGAATTAAGTGTGTGACTACTTCCTGAAGCCGCTGTATTTCTGGTTTTAGTACCAACGTATGGAGATGGTTCAGCGTTGTGTATGTGTGTAGCTGCTTTACACAGCAGACAGAGCTCGACGTTTTTCACTGATCACACGCACAAAGCAGCTTTAGTCCAGCATCCAATCGCTGTCACCTCCCCCTTTCTACTAACCGTGCACTACAACTGAAAGGATTTGCCTGGTTACCATAGTGAGGCGATGATAACAGCAGAGTGTGCACACAGTGCAGCGCTATGAAATCTGCCTCTGACAAAAGAGAGGCAGATGAGGAATGAGGGACTGGAAGAAGAAAAAAAGAAACCGCTGCTGTGAAACACTGTGCAGCTCTGAGACATGTTTTCCCTCAGATCATCTCTGTTTGAAGTTTGAGCTCTTTAAAATATGATACAAATTATATCAGTGTTTAGTCGGGCAGCCCCCAATCCAATATGGAAACACACCAGTGGATGGACATGGATGGAAACCAGTGACTCAAGCATTCTGTTTTCCACTTTAGTACTTCTTATGTTCAACTGTTGCACTTGTGTTTATTCCTAGTGTTGTAATACTTAAGTGATTTATGTGTGTTTTACTCTGGAACCGTGCAGTTATTTCTTTCACTGTATTCAGTTGTTTAATCAAAGGAGGAAGTAAAATGATGATTATGTTTGTCATGTTTCTCCTGTAGCCAAGCACGCTGCCTCAGGGCACCGTGAACATGAACCTCTGTACAGACGTCATTGATGCTGAGCCCAAGACGGGCCAGAAGAACTCCCTGTGCATCATCACACCCGAGCAGGAGTTCTTCATCAGAGGAGAGAATAAAGAGATCATCAATGGGTCAGTTGCCTTTTTCTTTAGCTTAAGAGCATTGAGATTAGGTGCAGGTTGGAATGTGTACTCACAAATGTGGAACACTCTTTTTTTTTTTTTCCAGGTGGAGTGAGCAGCTGGTGGTGTACCCTCGAACCAACAAACAGAACCAGAAGAAGAAACGCAAGGTCGAACCTACCACCTCCCAGGTGAACCCTCTTTACTTCACACACTGTTCACGGTTCATTTTCATTATTCCTTGTTCCGCCATGTTTGACGGGCTTGTGCACTTCTCCATCCAGGAGCCGGGTCCAGCCAAGGTAGCAGTGACGGGCTCTGGCATCCCCGAGGCTGAGAAGGTTCCTGACTCCAGCTCAATCATCTGGCAGGAGGAGCTGAACCAGAGAGAGGCTGAGGGAGCTGCAGTCTGGGCTGCTGGTGACCTTCCTCCAGGATCCCCTGCAGGTAAAGAAGACAAGATAACACATTTGTACATGTACAACTTTTTACAGATCTTTGCTGGTTGACTGAAATCAAAGATGATGCTCACAAATGGAATTGAAGCAAGTAAACCTCGTGTTGTACCGCACTGAGGTGGCAGAGCTGCCGTTTCAACATTGCTAATTGTTTTCTCAGTGAATGGACCTTTTGGACTATAAAATGTCCAAAACCTGTCAGATCTACTGGATGACACAAGAATATAAATGTGTGTATTGAAACTGCACACACAAACTTGTCTTATATATTCTCATATTCATATCCTCTGTTTGTCTTGTCAAGGTGAGTGTGCGTCTCTGGGTCAGGGCTCAGACGCCGGCTCGGTGAATGGCGATGAGGTGGACCGTAGCAGCCTGGCGCTGCACGCCTCTGCTCTCCAGCCGATGGGCGACCTGCTCTCCCCCACGGGCTCCTGCTCCAGCCTGGGAGGAGTACCACGCTGCCTCTCCCCAGCACCCAGTGACCCCTTCCCCTCCGGCAGCTCCCTGCTCTCCAACGGCTCCCACATCAGTGGCTCGGTCAGCTCCCTGGACTCGGATGCCAGCGGCAGCACGGTGACCAGCACCGAAAGCCACCCGGTCACCCTGAGAGGCAGCCACTCTTACAGCCACCACGACACGCCGAGATCCAGGCGGCTGGAGGCCGAGGCCAGAAAGGCTGAGAAGAGGAACCGATTCAGGAGCCCAGACAGGCAGGAGAGGGAGGCCGTACTCAGCCCCGAGAGGAGGTCAGTGTTCATGTGTCCATTAAATGTAAACTGATCTTGTTAAAAGACGTTCCTGAATAACACGGAAGTTCCTCTGCATGTTTACCGTTTCTCATTTCCACATTATGCTTACCAAAATAAAAGGACATACCATGAGAAAACACTTAAACCCTCCCACATCTGAGTGTTTGCCACGCTCACTGGCAGACAAAGATGTTTGGGTGAAGTCATTACGTGCACTTTGCCATCTGAATGTACCAGACTAAACTTGAGAACAGACTCACTTTCAGTGGTCCAAGATCTGTTTCCTGCTGCTGACGCTTGAATGAAACAAGAACACATGAACACGCAGGTAACACTGTAGGGGAAGTGATGTTCGTAGCCTCACTGACATGTCAGGAATTTAATCAGCGTCTGATTTAACCTGATGAACCAGGTTAGTGGACTTCTTTCTTGGAATCTCTCTGCTCTGCGTTACAGACACTGTGGTCTAGAAATAGTTGAGCCGCTGGCTTATCCTTTTAAAGGCATTTATGCACACACGAGCAGACGCACACATTTTAGTGACGTACAAAGCTTTTGATGTGCATATGTACACTGACAGTTGTGTTTTTAGTGTTGTTTTTTTTTTCCAAGGGAAGGAGAACAGACTGTGTTTGGTCAAAAGAAGACATACTGGGATTTGTGATGTGCTTTTAATACCTCTGTTCTGTGTGTGTGTTTGAGAAAAATATGTTTCTTAATAATCTCCCCTGTCAGTTTTCATATTTATCAGACAAACTAACTGTAAACTGAGATTAAATAAACGCAGTTATCTGCCTCACAGCTCTGTGCTGTTGGTGAAGAGATTACACACTCATACACACCATAGATGGCAACATTTCCAACAAGTGTGTGTGTGGGGGGGGGGGGGTCATCTTTTTTCCTCGGACAGCCAGCTTCCTGCTTCATCCAGTTCCTCCATTCAAACCGGGCGTGAAAGGAAAAGGAGCAGAGGAAAATGGGAGGAGTGCTCACAGTGCCTCATAAACACATTACTGGACTGGTCCATTTGAGCCAGTTTGGGATTGAAGTGAGCAGACTGTCGTAGACTCTGGCACTTAAGCCCCTCATTATGTAAATGTATCAGGAGTTTAACACACTGGCCTCGTGTCTGAATAAGCACCAGAATCACTTTTGCGTAAAAATCACAGCAGCACACATTTTATAAAATAATAATGTACATGCAAAATAAAACATCCAGTTTTAGCCTATTTTCACAAATTCAAACATGCATTAACAAATGACAAAGGTTTGTAGCTTGAGAATGTGACGTTTTAGACACTGTAACTGATTTTGAAGGTCTGCAAAATTAAATTATCGGATTTTGCTCGGACAATGGAAAATAATCTGTTATAAAGAGCAGTGAGAAAGTGGTGACATCGCTTCTTGTTGCACATATTCCAAACATCATCCAGTCACTGTGACTATCATATGTAAACAAAGGTCTAAGGAACATGTTCATGTCCATGTGCACCTCCTTCTGAAGGCCAAAAATGCCATTAATACATGATTTCAGCGATGTTCCATGTCTCAAAAGGTCCAAACAACACCTTGTCGCTCTCTTTTATAAACCGTGTGTGATTCAGATTAACAAGTTCACTGGATAATATGAAGGACTTTGCTGAGCTTGTTATCCTGAAAACATGTCCACACACTCAAACCTACTCGGAAGCAGCTTTGTTCTTAGGCTTAGTCAGCGTTAAAAAAAGGGGCAAAAAAATTGGGGCAGTGATATTGTCACAGTGACAGTGTTGCACGCTGCAATAAACAACACATTCCTCTTAAATGCAGCTTTTCAAATCCATTTCTCAAGTGGGTTTGAGGAACCGACATAGCCTGACAACCTTGTACAGGATTAGAACATCCAACATTACTTAGATGGATGAACCTGGATCTCAAAGGCCTTTGAACGATGTAGGAATAAACGGGCTCTGATGTTTGTTTAGATTAGGTTACCTGATGGAAAGCAGATAAAACCTTGCGACTCTATAATGTCATTAGCTATGGAAACATGATTGAGCTGCTCAGGAAGAAATCAACACTCTGACAGTCTCTCTTGAGCCTGTCTGTGACACGGCTTCAAAAAAACAAAAAACGTGGGTGTTTGGCCTCAAACTGCCTCTCACCCTCTTCCTCCCTCTAATGCAGATTCCTCTGACATTTAACAAAGTGTGTGGGAACGTGTCACAGTTGGCAGTGTACTGTGTCACATTCTGAGGAAGGTTGCAAGTGGACACCAGTGAGCGTAGGCTGTTTTTTTTTTTTTTTTATCATCTGCTTGTGTGGATTTGGTATAGCTACTTTAAAATAAAGGCTTGTAATGTAACGTAGCAGTGGGAAATATAGGAAACTTGGATATGAGGTGAACACAATCACTAAGAGGGGTGTAACGGCTGTGAAACCGAGGCCAAAATTAATGGGAGCATTGAATCAGTCCAGCCTTGATGGGATCCCAGAACTACCATCCAAAGACATGGTTCAGGAGTAAATAAGAAATACTGAATGTGCTGTTCATTGACTGTTCCTGTGTGTGTGTGTGTGTTGCCTGCGCAGTCGCTCCGGTGTTATTGAGAAGCTGGAGGCCTTGGAGCTGGAGAATCCAGAGAAGATGGAGGTGGAAGAGTCTGGGAGAAGTGGAGCCAGACAGGGCCGAAGTGAACACAGACGCTTCCACAGAGAGGTAATGCTGCTTTGTGTGTGTGTGTGCGCGCGCGTGTGCACGTTCAAGCCAACAGTGCCAACATTGTGCAGCTGTTTACAATAGATACGGGGAAACTTGTAAACAGTGTTTTCAACATCGCATGGCAGAACAGATGTGAGCTCAGCATCAGACCGACCAGCGTGGGTTTTACTTTTGTGCCCCCACCCCTTCTCTCTTTCACCCCTCCTCTGTCTTTTCCCTTCACCCTCACCCTCTTCCCCCCGTCTCTCCCTCTCTGTCCTGCCTTTGTTTTGGTTGTAGGTCAGAGGTCAGCAGCGTGTGCTGTATTCATTTCCAGTTTCCATTCTGTGGTGGGATTCCCCTGATGATTATGCTTCCCTTTCCCACCCTGGCCCTCTGTGCTCGGCCAGAACGACCCCAAAATATCAGAACACAAAAACCCGACACACTGATGGACACAGTCACAGTCAGACACCGTTAAACACTTACATTTTTATCCTGGTCCCAGATGTTTTGTCAGTCATAAACAGGTGAAAACAACATGCACATACAAAGATAAAAGACGCCAGCACTGCTGGTGTGCTTCGTACTGCACACACACATAAGCTATGACTTATTTTTACTGTTGTTTTAAACAGTACACACACAGATTTGGTGTCTCTTTGCTTCAGTGCAGGAGTTGATCCTCAAATAATATGTGTTTGACAAAGAAGGAGCAGTTTTCTTGACATGTCTCCACAGCACATTAATACCAGCCCAAACAGACCTAACGAGCTGCTGTAGTATGTAGTAAATGATCTGTGATTATTGTGTTTTATATGTGCGTAGTTAGAAGGAGCCGGCATCTCATGCTTCATGGTTCTGTTTCGGATTTTTGATGTAATGTGTGAGAGACTGAATCAGTTTACATTTACACAGGATTAAAAACAGTGTAGAAAGACTTATGTGTGTTTGTGTGCGTGCCATTCAGGAGCAAAGGCGTGATGTGGATCAGGGTCTGGATTTCCCCTCCACCCTGCCCCCTCTGAGGAGAGCAAAGTCCCTGGACAGAAGGACAACTGAGTCAGTCATGACGGTGAGTGTTTACTCTTGTCTCTGTTTGTAAAACATCCTCGACAAGGTCTAGTGTTCGTCTGGAAGGCATCTGCTGTAACTGTCAAGTTATGAGGAATATAAACACACCAGTCATCTTAGTGTTCTTACGTAGGAAATGACCACACTGTGCTCGTCTAAACTATTATGACATGTATCTTGTTTTTAAAGGGCAGAATTCATGGAGGCAGTTACATTTCTAACACAATATACAGTGGTGTGACAAAGTATTTGCCCCCTTCCTGATTTTTTACTTTTTTGCGTATTTGTCTACACGTAAATGATTCAGATCATCAAACAAATTTAAATATTAGACAAAGATAACTCAAGTAAACACAATATGCAGTTTTTAAGTGATGATTTTATTTATTAAGGGAAAAAAACTATCCAAACCTACATGGCCCTATGTGACAAAGTAATTGCCCCCCTATTTAAAACATGAAGTGGCTGCAGTTAATCACGTTTTTTAGACGCCTACAAAAATTACCCCAAGAGCACAGCGACGACTCATCCAAGAGGTCACAAAAGAACACAGAAGAACATCTAAAGACCTGCAGGCCTCACTTGCCTCAGCTGAGGTCAGTGTTTGTGACTCAACGATAAGATAGAGACTGGGCAAAAATGGCGTCCATGGCAGAGTTCCAAGGCAAAAACCACTGCTGACC
>JAUMHL010000012.1:3299186-3333411 GCA_032362345.1 Sandelia bainsii
TACCAACAGTCAAGCATGGTGGTGGTAGTGTGATGGTCTGGGGCTGCTTTGCAGCTTCAGGACCTGGACAACTTGCTATGACTGATGGAGCCATAAATTCTGCACTCCACCAAAAAGATCCTGAAGGAGAATGTCCGGCCATCAGTTTGTGCCCTCAAGCTGAAGCGCACTTGGGATCTGCAGCAGGACAACGATCCAAAACACACCAGCAAGTCCACCTCTGAATGTCTTAAAAATACAAAATGAGTGTTTTGGAGTGGCCTAGTTAAAGTGCGAACTTAAATCCGATTGAGATGCTGTGGCATGACTTTAAAAAGGTGGTTCATGCTCGGAAAACCTCCAATGTGGCTGAATTAAAACAATTCTGCAAAGAGGGGGCCAAAATTCCTCCACAGCGATGTGAAAGACTCATTGCCAGTTATTGCAAATTGCTTGATTGCAGTTGTTGCCATCAAGGGTGGCCCAACCAGTTATTAGGTTTAGGGGGCAATTACTTTGTCACAAAGGGCCATGTAGGTTTGGTTAGTTTTTTTCCCTTAATAAATAAAATCATCACTTAAAAACTGCATATTGTGTTTACTTGGGTTATCTTTGTCTAATATTTAAATTTGTTTGATGATCTGAACCTTTTAAGTGTGACAAATATGCAAAAAAGTGGAAAAAAGGGAGGGGGCAAATACTTTTTCACACCACTGTAGTTAATAATGTAAAGAAGTCAGCCATTATTGTTTACTCGAGGTGTGTTTGCATTTATGTGTGTGCACCATGTTTTACTTTTCTGTTATGAAACCTGTATACGCACTTAGATTGTAGGGGCTCGTCCCCACCATGTAAATCACTGAATTTTAGAGAGACGGCATGTTGTTATGGTTACAATTTGGGAAACTACATGAATGTAAGACTGTGTAAAGCCCCACACGGGTTAAAAACAAGCGCTCATGTATATTTGTGTAAGCTACATTTGGTATTTTTTGGGCCAGAAAATCATGAAAACAAATTTAAAGATTCACAACCATCATCTTTCGTCTTACATTTGGTGTTCCATGTTGGGTAGATATTGTACAGGAGGATGATCAGAGCTGTTTTCCAGGCTGATAACAAGGGTTAATGCACATAGTAAGATTATTCCTACCTTTGAGTTTGCTACTATTAACCATAATTCTTTTCATTTTTACCTTCAGCATATTTTTTAAGTTTTTAATAATAATAAGTAAGTAAGAAATAAAAATAGTAAAATACTTGAGGGGTTGGGGGTGATCTTTGCTTAAAACAGGACCTTTTTCAAACTAGTTATTAAAATTGTCAATTTTCAGTTCTGCACCTTAAACCACGGCTTAATCTACACGTCAGGCTGCTTGTTTTATGCGCGTGAGAGACAAACAAACTACAGGAGATTTAATTTGATTATTTTGATTTTAACAAACACTTTTGAAAGTTTCTAAATTCCCTCTAAGGGCCAGTGTGTTTCAGTGTCTCTGGTTACCCCGGACAAAGCCTCTCCTGTTCCTGGTAAGCTGCAGGATCCAGGGTCAGCGTCAGTGCCAGGTCTTCAGCGGAGTGGAGAGAGCTTGCTTGGTTGTTGTTGTGGCTGAGAGGCTGGATTCAGTTAGGTAATAGCGTTAGGAGAATTAAATATTGAGAAAGGTCTCTGTGAACGGCCAATCACTACGGCGTGCCGCAGGGCTTACATGGCAGCTTTTGAAAACATATTGTGAAATACTGCAGCAGTCAGGTAATTAATTGTGTCAGATGAGGAGACGTGTACCAGTGTATGACGTCTACTGAAAAAAATGCATTTTTCCTAATGTTTCTCTGGTCTTGGTGTGGTGGAACAAGGGTGTGGATGTTGTAGGCCAAACCTTGGTGCTGCAGGGGGCAGTGCAGGCCCCTCTTCTACGTCTCGTCCTCAGGTTAAACTCCTCATTCTGCTTCCTCTGTTTGCAGCCCACTGTGTGTATTCATAGCACCCATTCTGTGCCGTGTGTGTTATGTGTCGACTGAGAGAGCGACGTGTGTGTGTGTGCGCGTGTGTTCAATTCACCGCTTCTTGACGTCACTCTTCACGTGTGTGTATATATATGTGTGTGTGTGTGTGTGTGTGTGTTAGTGTTTCTTCCACTGTGTGGAATCACAGCAGACTACAGCAGTATTGAGCACTGGGTTCTGCATCCTCAGCTGGAGTAGCACAAAACAAGAACAAGAGAGAGTACGGCAGAAGTTGTCCCCAGCCAGTGGTCCACTTTTAAACAGTCTCACGTCTTTGGCCTTTAATTTGTCTGATCCAATGGTCGGGTCAACTTCTACCCTCAGCTTACTGAGTGAGCATGCGTTTTTACCAACAGTATGATTTTGTACTTTGTATTTAGGAGCCTTAGCTTGCTTAATTCATTGTTAAGGTTGTAACCTACTGCAACATTGTCAGTGAAATGGTTTTTATTTTGCTTGTTGAACATTCTGAAACTCAGTTTTTCCCCACATTCACACATTTTTTAAATTTTTTTTTTTTTCTAGCCGGATTTACTGAACTTCAAGAAAGGTTGGATGGTGAAACTGGACGAGCAAGGCCAGGTACTCTATTGAGCATAAAATGTGAATCAAGATATATCAAATTTTGGATTGTGTAGACAGCTTGACACATTGAACATATGATGCTTTGGTAAAAAAGAAGTGTTCAAAAAATGAGTCAGAAGCCAGTTTAAACAGTATGTGAACTGTCCACCTAAATCACTCTTGAGTGACTGTAGTATTCTATGGCCTTTACAGAGGTGTGGTCAGACTTTGATGCTGTATCTTCAATTGACTTAAAAGAGTAGGGTGGAGTCTGAAGGCTTTAAAATACACATGTACAATATATCTAGACGGACAAACTGCTGCCATGTACAGCAGGTTTTATTGACCAACTGGACGTTTATTTTTTGACTATATCTTAATTTCTTTGACATTCAGCATTTATGTGAGTGTGAGCTTTACACAACTCTTTCTTGTAGCCCAGTTTACTAATTTCTTTGCTTTCCATGTCGTAGTGGAAGAAGTACTGGTTCGTTTTGACAGATCACAGCCTGAGATACTACAAGGATTCAATTGCAGAGGAGGTGAGCTTGTTGTGTTTATTTCAGTATCATTTTGAACAGTCCTTTATGACACAGTATTTGATGTATGTTCTGTTCCTTTCTGTTGGCTCAGGCGTCTGACTTGGATGGTGAGATTGATCTGACTTCCTGTTACAACGTAACTGAATACCAGGCTCAGCGCAACTATGGTTTCCAAATACATGTAAGGTGCTTTTCCTTATCATAAAGAATAAATGTTTTTGCGTTTTATGTTCATTAATTGGTAGCACAGGAAATAGTTTTGTCTCCCCACATAGCCATTACCCTTTTTAATACAGTAAAAAGCCTGCTCTGTAGTAAATACTGAATCAACCACAAAGCCTGCAGCCTAAAACAACTCAAATTAATCATTTGTATTAGAATGATAATGTCAGACCTGATTAAGCTTCTACAATGACTTAATACATCCAGTAAATGTTTTAATGTTTAGACCCAGGAGGGAGTGCACACTCTGTCTGCCATGACAGCAGGCATACGCAGGAACTGGATCCAGGCAGTGATGAAGAACGTCAGGCCCTCTACTGCCCCTGATGTGGCAAGGTCGGTACAGTCATCCCAGCAGTATGATACACATTTGCCCTTATTGTCTATATTGCAGCCTTTGGTAACATGGAAATATGACTTGACATTCCTGTTGGCCATCTTTAAGCAGTATGATAAGTAAGCATTTAAAATAGCAGCATTCCTTACTTTGCTTCATGGAGTTTGAAGAAGCAACATGAACCAACAAGATAAACTGGTTTGCTGAATGTATGTAAAGACAGTCACTAACTTACAGAAGCATCATCCAATATTAGATTAATGTAAACTGTAGGTGTTTAAGTAAAAATAATTATTTTTTTATCTCAGAGTTACAAGTTGCCCAAGCTCACAATACACATCTATGCCAATTGTCACGCATCTGAATCCAGTGGACAATTGAGGTTCTGGGATTTGAGTGCATCGTTTTGCATCAGTTGTGCATCAGACCTTTAGACCTGAATTAGAATTTTTTGCCTTCCAGCTCAACTGAGGATCATGGCTCCTTCTCTCCTTTGGAAGGCCTTGTTAAACCAGATGTCACCCAGGACTCTCCCTCTTCAGAGGCCTCGTCTGTGGAGAGAGAATCCACTCCAGGAGTCATAAAGAGCCGGGCACGTGAACGTAGACGAGAAGGCCGCTCTAAGACCTTCGACTGGGCAGAGTTCAGACCCATCGCTCAGGCTCTGGCTCAACAGCGGGCACAGGAGGCTGAAAGCCTCCACACAGCCTTAGGAGAGCTCGAACGGAACCGGAGAAGGGAGGAGAGGCGGAAGAGGTATGAGTCTGTGACCAGCTCTTCGGCAGAGCACACATCTGTTAAAGAAGAAGGAAGGACAGACTGTGAGAGTGAAGTGGTAGTTGGACAAACGGATTCATTAGCTCCCACATCTATGGAGAAGCAGCAGAGGGTGGAGGAGGTGATTGAACAACACTGGAGACAGGTGGAGAAGACGCCCATACGGGAGGAGAGGAGAGTGCCTCTGCCCACCCCGCTGCAGCCTGGAGATACTGCAGAGCTGGAACAGCTGTTGGAGAATTACAAGCAAGGGGTACATTTACTATTATATTTAGTGTGTTTTTGCTATTTATTCACTCAAGTTCAAAGTTAGTGAATGCATAAACGGCTAGCTCTAGACTAGAGCCCACATGTAAACTATTTTGTTGAATATAAGATTCATAACAAAAAACTGAGATTTATTGATATGATCAGTCATGATCATCTGAGGGTTGCTCATCATTGGCTTCTCTTAAGTCACGTGATAAATATGCCGTATTCTTTAGTTTTAGTAAATGTTTTTACTCCTTTTAATGGACAGAGAAAGCATAAATGATGCATGCCGAAAATGATTATTTTCTTTTTGGTCACTAAACTTTTTTTGTGAACATTTGTGAAAATAGCTTATTCACATTTTCTTCAAGGTCAAGGTCCACTAATCAAACATTGTCCCCTCTGCTCTGGCAGATAGAGGACCTCAAGTCACAGTTGGAGAGCTGTCACCAGCAGCTCCGTGACTCCAACAAGCACAAGCAGGAGCTGGAGTTCCAGCTGAGAACAGCTTTGGAGAGAGAGCAGGACATCCGGACAGGTTACATCTCACCGGTGAGTTATTAGTGTCTGTGCATTCAGTGTGCAGCTGCACTGGACTGTATGTTACTGTGCTATGATGGAAAGTCCTGTAGTAGAGTTCATGCTTAATTCAGCAGTATTTCCTTTTCATTGTGTAACATTCTGTGCATGTTATTTTTTATTGTAAGAAAACATCAAACAAACTGACAAAGTGGCTACAGATATGTACCTTTGCACGAGTTCATTGCATGTAAAAAAAACCATTGAGATCTTATTACTAAATTGGCTTCTACTAGTTCATCTCTTCTGTCTGTGTTATGGTACTATACAATATCTGAACTCATGCTGTCAGCTACTTGACTACTGTGTTGATTATGGATGAAAAAATACCAGTTTAATGGTTGTTCATGTGACTGTCAGAAGATTACTTCACTCTAAATGAAAAACATTCTTTTTTTTTTTTACTTGCTACAAATGATCTTCTTACAAATAAATGTTAACATAGAATAATTAGAATGAGAAATAAGAAATGGTAATTTAAAAATAAAACAACAAACGTGAAAATATATTTATGAAACAGCAATTTGAAAATGGAAAGTGAAAGTGAAAGAGAAAAATCTTAACCAGACTGTCAATTCACAATTTCAATTGACAGTAGAAACGCTAAACTTGAATGTGAAGATGTGCTTAAAAAAGTGTCCCTATTTTCACTTTCCATTGTCATTTACATATTATGTGATACCTATGTCTTCAAAGTGTGAAAATTGGATTTACAAAAGGGAAAACACAAGGAAATAAAGATAATTTTGAAAAAGACTAAATTAAATCCATTTTCCTTAAAAAAACAAAATGCTATTTTTTGCTATTGTCCATATAGATGTTTTTAAGTCCACTCTTTCTTTGAAAAGGAAAAAATCATAATAAACATTTTAGATACCAACTGTGTAGTTTTTGTTCTAATATAATGAATTCTAATAATGAATTATAGCTTTTTCACTAAAATATTTTATATTTTTATATGCCCATACATTTTCATTTAGAGTGATATTATCCTTTGTAGCCACTGACAGAGTAGCTTTAACTGGTAAAATGTTTGCCTCAATATGTATAAATAATAACCTCTTGGCTTGTTGTCTAATTATTTGCATGGATGTCAGATTCTCATTTTCTATTAACTGCTGTACAGACCATCCATTTGTTATTGAGTTAACAAATAATGTATATAGTTCTATAGCTGTGTATGATGTTGAATGAATTTCTGTGCTTGTGTGTCAGTGTATGGATGGATTTGCCAGAGAGAGGCTGAATGAATAGTTTTTATAAATGATTTAGTTCGTTTATGGTTGAATTAACATTAGATAATGCTGTGATTATTAAGATAAAATATATGGGTTTTATAAATGTAACATTTCAGTGACTTTGCAGTGACAATATTTTTTGTACGTATGCAGTATATAGCATTAGACATATGTTGGATAGTACGATTCACTACTTTTACTCAGTAAAGAATTGTTTTTTGTGCAAGACATGATGTCGGACCTGAAAATGTCAGAAATGTTTGTAGGACCTGGTATGCATTCCATCCTTGAGTAAACCATCCAGCTGAAACTAACATTGCCTTACTTACCACATGAAGTAACTTTTAACCATTTAATGTGCATGCTCTGTTGTGATTAACCAACTCCAGTCATTAAATCTCTTTCCTTTGCTTTTAATTTACACAATCAAACATAAGGGAATTTTTGAATTTGTTTTGAATCACTGTTGGTTTACATAATTTGGGTTTATCATGTGGGATTTCTAATTGTAATTTCACTGTTTAATAGAAATTAGAGGCAAATGATTGGTAGATAATGCTGAGAGTAATTAGCAAGCTTTGTGTATCCCCTGCTGTGTGTTAACCAAATGTCTGGTCCCCTTTTCCAAGCTGGAGCACCCTTTGGTTCTGGAGGCTGATGTGACGCCCCAGACGAAGAGACCTGAACTGTTTAGTTCTCAAGCACAGAGTTTAACAAAGAAGTACCAGGAGACCAAAGAGCTCCTGAAGCTGCAAGAGCTGAAAAAGCGCAATATGCAGGCACAACTTGGCCTCTCGCTTTCTCACCTCCCCATCAAGGAACCGTACTTTTCTGAATCCCAAAAACAGAATATTCTGGAGGTCCCTCTCCCTGAACCTGTTCAAAAAACTGTTACTTTATTGCTCCAGGACAGCGCAGAAGCAATTCAACAACTAGAAGACTTGATAACTGGAACCCCTCTTTCTCTAACACAGTTGGGGAAAGTGTTGAAATCCCATTGTTGTAATCAAGAGACAACAGAAAAGTATCAACTTGAGAAGCTCTTGGAGACTTGGAGGTACCAACAGGAAATAGAGAATGAAACAATAAAAAAGAGTTTAGCCAGGGCAGGAGAAAACATCCGTGAATATGAAGCCCGTCTTCTTACAATGGAGGATTTGATTGGGAGGGTTCAGAAGCAAAAAAGGCTTTATGGCCCCCACTCAAAAATGGAAAACCATTCAGAGACAAATGAGATGTCAATTGGAATGCTCTCTCAGAGGGTTGAACTTTTAACAAACGAAAATGGGGCATTGAAACAACGATGTCAGGAGATAGTGAACCAGCTGACTGAGGCCGACAGAGAAATAGACAGACTGAAAGCTGAGTTGATCAGCCAGCAGGGCAGCAAACAGCATCATATGGTTACAGAAGAGCTGAAAAGACTTAAGGCCGAACTGGCTGAAAACCAAGCTAACGCCATAGACAGGGAATATTATGAAAGGGAGCTGAATGAGAAATCCTTGAGGCTCCATGAAGCTCTTGTTACATTGGAGGAGCTTGGCAACACCCTTAAAGATACTGAGAAGAAGCTGCAGCTGAAGGAGGCTACGCTGAAAGGTCTTGGCTTCCAGACAGATTATGATGACGAGGAGTTACACCCTGAGAAAGACCAACTCAAAGGGCTGCTGGAAGCCTCGCAAGCAAAGTTATTTGAGGCGGAGGCAAAGCTTATGTCTGCAGAGCAGCATTATATGGAACTGGAAGCCAGGAACAGCGAACTAATCACACTAAACCAGGAATCTGAGAAAGTCAGCAGAGAGAAGCTAGCAGAAGCAGAAAATGAAATAAGAATGCTACGAGAGAAGTTAGAAATGACGACAGGTAGAGATGAAAAGGCAATTGGCGAGAGTGTTGAGGCAAGAGACAAGCAGGTTGATGAAAAAGGATTTATAACGCAAGTAGTAAAAGAGATTGAGATGAAGTCTGAGGCGGTTAATCAGGTTGTAGCGATGTTAGCAAAGGTAGATGTTAATATAGAGAGAATGCTCAGTGATTTAAAAAGCACTTTATTTGATTCTTCAAAACAAGACTCACTCTGTGTGAGTCAGAAAGACATGAGGTTGATAGTGGAGGCAGAGTTCTGGAGCCATCTCGTGAGCATCACTGAAGCACAACCAGAAGGAAACAGATGCAGCTATTTGAGAGGGGTGGCAGAACGGATGGTGGCACAGAAACGTTTGATGCTCTTGATTAGTGGCATTTGTCCACAAGCAAACGTTGAGAATCAAGTGGTGACAGAGACTGATTTTGCATCCATGTACAGCTGGCTCAATAATGACACAAATGCTCTGATTTTTACAAAGCTAACAGAGACTTTGGAGGAAAAGTCAAAGGAGTTGAAGCAGATTGCAGCTATTGTGAAGCTGGACAAAGATGATGACCTTCTGCCTTTGGCTCTAGCAAGTTTTCATCTTGATGAAGAACAGAAACAGTCATCGGGATATTTGCTAGAAGCTCTCAAAGAAGCATACACGTATTATCTGATCATTAGGCTGAAGGCCCATCATGAGAAAGAGCTAAAGCAAAAGAAGACTGACATTCATATTGGTAGCTCTGACTGTCCTAATTGTCCTAAATTAAGAGAAGAGGTCAGTGATCTTCAGTCTAAACTAGAAGATCTTCATAGTACATCTAACGCATCTTTGAAAAGCTTTACAGGTCCGCAAACTTTGATCCACATCGAAGGAGAGCCCATTGACTCACTGGATAAAACCATTGAGCTTCAGGACATGATAGCACGGCACAGAAAGGAGTTACGAGAGGTCAAAGAAAGCTATGAACAGGAAGTTGAAAAGTTAAGGCAGAAAATAGCTAAAGCCAATGAGACACTGCGTGTCCGCTCAGAAGAAAATGTGAAAGAGATTGACTCCTTGACGAACTGCATGGAGAACCTCAAGAAGAAGCATGAGACAGAAAGGACGAACCTCGTGGAGAGGTTTTACCGGGAGATGGAAGAGCTCAGAAGCATGATGAGCGCAGCAAACCCAGAGACGACATCAACAGATGAAGGCAGCGCGTCACATCAGGCCTCGGCCCAAACTTCAACCCTGAAGGAGCGCATTCAAGAGCTGGTGACCCAAGTATCAGTCATGACGGAAGAAATGAGGCGACGGGAAGAGCAGGGTGACATTACGACTCTGCAGCTGAAATACGAGAAAGACCTGGAAAACCTGAAGGTGGAAGCGCTCCTTGTCCTTACCGTCCTTCATCTGTGATGCCTTGTGTTCCTATGTGGCATTTCAAGATCCTCCCTTCCTTCCCCAAACCCTCCTACCCTTCCTAACCTTGCTCACCGTACTCTCGCTCTTTGTTCTGTAAACCACTTTGCTTCTGTGTTGCATGACACTAACCTTTTAGGTTTATGTGATCATTGACACTGCAGTAGTTGTGTACCGAGGAACCCATTTTGTTGACACTTTGTCACCATCACAGATAGAACTTTTAATAAATGATACATAATTTTAGCGAAACTTAACCACAGCATATTAGCCTGTTCTGCTATGAAATGAGTTCCTCTATGGATAGTTCAATGTGCTTAACTTTGACTCAGCTTTGCTGCATTTTATGTTAAGGGCAAAGAGGTGACCCTTTTTTTTAAAAACACTTTCAAGCTTTTCATTAATCAGCATCACCATAGCCAGTTATGATTTAGATGAATTTTGGCCATGCTATTAATTTGTAAGGGTCTGATCTCTTTTCCTTTGGCTATTTCTACTAACAGTTTAAGTGTAATCCCTAATTCCTCTGAATAACAGTTGATGACTTAACATTTCAGTTACTTGAGTATTTTTAACCCAAATGTTAGTAACTAGTTCTTTCTGGAGGTTTTAATTGCGTCTCATAGTTGTTGTTCACTCGTTTGCCATCACATTTCCGGTGTGGAACTTTGCTCACGTGATAAGTGGTCATATACAGGACAAATGCGTGACAACTGAGCCATTAACTGTATTTGTAATTGTATGTCCAGTTGTGATTGACAGCTGGACATAAGTGCGGCCATTCATTATTGGTTAGGGTCTTATCATAGGATTTGGAATATTATCATGTATAGGTATACTTAAACAGTATTTGGATGCTTCATATGTCATAGGGCTGTAATGGAATAGAAAAAAATGTCCAGATTGGAAGGTATTCAACAATCATTAAAGATTTGTTCACCCAAACTTTTTAAACATTGCACTGGAATAATCATAGGGAACATTCCCTGGCAGTGTCAGTTGAGACAGTAGTAGACACAACACTTTAACTAGTTAAACTACATAATTATCATAAAATAAATTAAAGCATAGACAGGATGATTGCTGACGTGAAGCAGTAGAGGCAAATTATCAGTTTTCAGTTTGGCCTGATGAACCAGAACTTTGACTTGCTGAAGAGTTGGTTTTAATTGTGGTGGAATGTTACACTGTGTTGTATGGTGAGATGGTCAGCTCATGTCTTGGTTAACAAGATACTCCGTTTCTCCAATATGACCAAGGATATATTTACACACAAGATACAATGCCTGACATGCTTCCAAATAAAGCTGCTACCTGGTCTAATGTCAGAGCAGGAAGTTTACATTTGCTCTGTGGGGGTGGGGGGACTTGTCACCCTATCACAGTAGATTCCTGGGTCTGAGCACAGTTGGAGGTTTTATCCCTGTGAAAACACTCCAGACAATTTCCCTTGCTCGACTAAAGCAGAGAGAGGGGAAAACAGGCCAGAGCACAGCCATCGACTGAGTCCTCAGATTAGTGGCATTGAATAGAGGACGGAAGCAGGGCTGGGTTTTGGGTCGGGCTATTGGAAAGGCTACTGAAATCCTTCTTGTTGAGCTGTAGTTATAGTAGCATGTAATGACTATATCTGAAAGTGCAATGATACGGACTATTCTGCTCTCCCTTTCTCCATACCATTCAAAGGTGCTAGCTTGGCAAACTGACCTCATGTACATTTAACTGTAACATCTTAGACCAGTCCAGCTATTTATGATTGCCTTAGTACCAGCTTAACCCGACATTCCTTGAAAGATTTGAGCCATTGGAAGATTAGGATTTGCACATTAGCAATAGACTGCAGCCACTGTTCATGAACTCAGTTTGGAGTAAGGATTTTCTAAGCCTCATTAGTGGGTGTCTCTGTGGATAGGAAATGGCAACATATACTTTCCTCTCTCATTGTCTGTGCATTCCTTACGTGTATTGTGTACCCTGTCATTCCTTAAACTCACACAGGCTCAACTTGCTCATGGCTAACAAGCTGTAGCTTGCAAGTTTTTTGCTGCAAATAAATGGATGATCTACACTGACTTACAGTGGCTTTAAAGAGTATTCAGTACCCTTCACTTTGCTCACTTTATTGAGACTACATTACATTGAATTGGATACAATTGCTGTTTCTGCATAATAGTTCATGGTGACAAAGGGAAAGTGGTTTTAGAATTTCTTTGCTGATTTATTAAAAATCAAAAACAAAACTACTTCACAAAAGTACAGTATTCAGAGACTTAATTAAATACGATGTAGAAGCCCCTTTGTGAGCAGTTACAGCTTTAAGTTTAAGTTGAAAACTGTTTCTCACACCTGGATTTGGGCAGTTTCTTTCATTCTTCTGGGCAGATTTTCTCAAGCTGCATCAGATTGGGTTGGAAGTGTCTGTGAACTGACATCTTCAGATCTCTCCACAGATGTTTTGTGTTTTGAGTTTATGTCTGGGCTTTGGCTGGGCCACTCAAGGACAGTCAGAGACTAAAGCCGCTCTAGCATTTTATTGGTTTTATGCCGGTTTTTTGTTTTTTGCACTCTGGAGAAGGTTTTGTTCAAAGCCTGTCTTAATTTATTCCTTCCCTCAACTTGACCGGTCTTCGTGTCACTGCCACTGAGAAGCCCTCCCAATAGCTTTGTGCTGCCACCACCATGCTTCACCGTAGGGATGGTCAGATCTATCTACAACATAAAGTGTCCAATAAGTGAAGGGTTATTTGTACATTTTGAAGCCACTGTATATTTGTCCTGCTCAACCGATGCGCTCAGAAGAACCTTTTAGTCTTTGCCGAGATTACTTTTAAACTCACAGTTGCACTGTGTTTTCCTTTGTCACAGGCCACCTGTGAGAGGGGCTTTGCCGCCATGGAGGAGTCTCATCAGAAAGTGATAGACGAGCTGCAGAGGAAACACCAGAGAGAGCTGGAGAACCTGAAGGAGGAGAAAGAGAGGCTACTGGCAGAGGAGACAGCAGCCACCATCGCTGGTAAATACCAGAAATATCAGAGATTTAACAAAAAAAGCCTTTGAGTAAACAGAAGAAAGTCTGTTTACATTTAAAACTACAAAACCAACTAAATTATCATAAGAATTCAGAGTTTACCTGCCATATTTTAGCTCAACCCAACTTACAGATGTTACCGATTTTAAACATCAAGTAAAATGGTTGTACTGGTGCTGAAAAAAAGCTTTTTGTCTGTTATCAGCAATCGAAGCAATGAAAAACGCCCATCGGACAGAGTTGGAGAAGGAGCTGGAGAAGGCTCGCAAGGCCAACAGCAACACAGAGAACGCAGACATAGAAGAGATCCGCAGACAGCATGAGTAAGTTTTCTTCACTGATGCCAGTACTCTCTCTGTTGATTAGGATGACATGAGAAGTAGACGTGAGCAGGAAACTTCTCACGCGGACACATACGTGACCTGTTAGAATTGATTCAGACACTAAGCACAATCTAAGTTCTACATTTGGGTTTAGTTGGAATCTATGGCAGAGATGGGAAAGATTCATTTGTTTATAAAGTCATGTCACTGGACAACTGGAGACAGTTGTATTTTTACAGTGTATATTGTAGAACTGACATCATTCTGCTTATTTATGGTGACCTTGCTGCATCACTTGAGTGAAGTAAGAAGGTGACTCACTAGATGTGTTGTTGTAGTCCTCTAAGGACAGGTTTATTTCACAGACAAACAGTCTATGTGAATTAAACCTGTGCTGGATGTCAGTGCTGTACAGTCAGAATAATACTTCACACTGACTAAGTTCCTGTCGGCCTTGATTATCTGTTCAGCATGATTGCTGCCTTTTATGTCATTGAACAGAGAAGCAGCAGCCTAGTTTATTGGGGGGACAGGTGACCAAGATGTCAGGAGAAATTTCAGTAATAATAATTTATATATCACGTTTCATAAAAAAAGGTAAAAGTTATGTACACCAACAAAATAGAGCAGCCAAAGACAAATATGAAAAATACAGAATCATATAAAATAAAACATGATAATAAAATGAAATATACATGTAAATACAGTTAAAAGGCAAATAAATGTTATTGCAGATACAGTAAATACAGTATATCATTGCTGCACTGGATAAAAGTCACTGGCATCCAAGTAAGTTTTAAGTTTAGACTTTAAAAAATCCCAAGGAATCAGCCTGTCTAATTTCTCTTAATTATTCCATATTCCAAAATATCTCAACTCTGTGAGGTGACCCAGTAACTTTTTTCAGCAACATACAAATCAACAACTCTTGATCTCATTTTCTGAGATCTCTTTTTTGCGAGGCTGACTGGCACCGTTTAAGTGCAGCTTTAAACCACACCTACATTTCTGTTTCATTGATTGGGCTCCTGGTTTGCTAACTCCAGTTTACATTTAGTGACATCAGAATCCTAGTGTTTAACTTACTTTTTCCACCATTTTGTATCTTTTTAATGGGCTTGTTTAGTAAACGCATAAAAGATTGTGACCCTTTTTGACAGCTACAGAAATATTGTGTTTGACTTTAGTGGAGATCAGATCACATTTAATGACCAATTTATGCAGAAAACTGTATCCTCCAACAAAAATAGATACTGTGACAGTCTACACACCATGATCATTGGTACACACGGGTCACGTATAATTTGACCAACCGGAGAAATGTAAATAAGAGTATTGCAGATGGCCCAGGACAGAGCCCTGGGGTAGAGGAGAACAAGGCAAACAAACAAAAAGGGAAAATACCTGTAAAACATTGATACTATTTAGTTGTTACCAAACCACTTCACCAAAATCATAGAAATAAACACTGATCTAGTTTATGTCTGCTTGAATTCTACCATGTAATGCAAAACAGATGTGTTGTGCTAAAGCTGCCTCAAACAAAGTAGTCATGTACAGTATATTGTATATACAGTATTCAGCCAGTGCAGATATTTGCTTAATGCACATACACAGGTAGTTTGTCCACAGCTATTCAACTTCAGCTGCGAAAAGTTCTTCAGACATTAGTATCAGCCAAACGTCCAGTGACAGTTGGGCTACACTGTCAAATTGATTGTGTCACTGTGCTTAATTGAATAATGCTTCATTTGTTCTGAAGTATCACATTAATGCAGCTGTCACTCACAATTTGCTGGGACATGTTCGGTGCACACCTGCTTGTCCTCGGTGTGCTGTATGAGGCATGTGGAAGTGCAGGTGTTAACAGTAAATCAAACTGAATATGATTAACCTGAAAGTCCTTTAGGTCTTCTCTCTTCTTTTACGTTGTTTTCTGATCCAGTGGGAAGATGGGGACAAAGAACTCCTGCTGCACAGCTTGTCAGCCTCAACCACAGTGATGGAGGGCTGAAGCAGGGATATAAGACACTGTCAAACATGGAATTACAGACACAGCTCCAGTCTGATGATAATCTTTGTTCTGGCCACAGATCTGTCAGGATGATACAGATCAACTGTTGAACTAAAGCAGAGCCCGACTGTCTAGCTGTGATTGCGCCCTTTTGCTCCCGAAGCCACGCTGCTATTATTATATTTTTTCTCAGTGTGGTATTGTGTTGTGTTTCAGGGAGGAGCTGTGTTCGTTTCAGCGGGAGATCGAGGTGTTGTCGGAGCAGTATTCCCAGAAGTGCCTGGAAAACGCCCACCTGGCCCAGGCGCTCGAAGCCGAGAGGCAGGCCCTCAGGCAGTGTCAGAGAGAGAACCAGGAGCTCAACGCACACAACCAGGTGCAAACACACAGTCATGTCCCTCACTGGTGCAAACAACTCACCTGCATACAAATATTTACTTAGCATGGAGGCGACCTGCCCTTCTCTTAAACCGTTCTAAGCTTCTACTTCTGCATTTTTAGGAGCTCAACAACCGTCTGGCAGCAGAGATCACAAAGATGCGTTCAATGACATCTGAGGATGGAGTGGGAGACACAAACACCACAATACAGGGGAAAGAACTTTATGAGTTAGAGGTAAGGTTCAAGTGGAAAAAATCACTTCAAGCAAACCAGTAAAATACACCCGACAGGTCTGAACCAGTGAGGTTTTAAAAAGCAGCTGATGCTCCCCAGGCAAGTTCTTAAAAACTGTTGAAAGGCCAGAGAGTAAAGGCATGTTCCCCCCTTTCATTTTATCTGTCCATTTTTTTTTGTTTTCTAGGTGATGCTGAGGGTGAAGGAGTCTGAGGTCCAGTATCTGAAGCAAGAAATCAACTCCCTGAAAGATGAACTCCAGGCTGCTCAAAGAGTAAACTTTTTTTTTTTCTCTTCTCACTTCCCCTCGAGGCCCTTTTCAGAGGGAGACATCCACAAATTTGTAGCTGAGTGAACATGAATATGTGAACTTCATCTGAACTGCTCTACAATGTGTTTTCAGGACAAGAAATATGCAACAGATAAGTATAAGGACATCTACACAGAGCTGAGCATTGTCAAGGCCAAAGCGGAGCGGGACCTGGGACGCCTCAGAGACCAGCTGCAGCTGGCTCACGAGGCACTCGGGGAGTCGTCGCTGGAGGAGGTGGAACGAGGAGGATACGGTACCAAAATAAAAAAAAAATAAAAAAATTATACATGTATAGCTATATATAAAATCCAGTTCAGCAAAGAACATGTTAACATTCTTATTCTAAACTGCTGTGAGTTGAAAATTTTGAGCATGTTTTGGGTATTTTAGCTAGTGTTAGTGGAATGAACAGGAAATGAAGGAGAAAGCAGGCGGGACTAGACCCTTCTGTGTTTTTCTCTTTGTTTTAACTCTGACACATTTTCCCTCCAAGATATCATGAAGTCCAAAAGCAACCCTGACATCCTCAAGATGGCAGCCGCCGCAGCTAAACGCTCAGAGCGCACCATGAGGTCAAAGGTGAGTTTCCTGTCAAGAGGCCAGTTAAGAATTAAAACACTTATCAGCCATTGCATCATTTTGCTCAAGCAGCAACAGATTCAGAAATGACAGAACAGTCCTGACGTTAGAAGTCTCCACCTAAGTGCTTTGCTGCCATCTACAGGTCACCAGCAGTGTTACATGCAGCCTGGCATGCCAACTGTTGCATCATTATCTCCTGTTCCTGCTAGCCTGAATTTTATTTATACATTTTGTGGCTCCATCAGAACTGCAGGCATGGGATTGTGATGCAAAATTAAACCTTGGTAGTCTAACTGTAACACACACTTACTGGTGTGTTTTCCCCCTTCTGTCCTCCAGTCTGTGAGTCGTGACATGCCCTGGGACAGTTAGGGCTGCTGAGGACGTGTAGGCCTCCTTCCCCTTCTCCTTTTAGGTAAACCAAACCAGTCGCACCCACGGGTGGTTTAAGGACATCCTCTTGTCCTCCACCTCCGGAGCACTGAATAAATCTGTCACCACTTCACATTAGTAAACATGGTTATCCCACTATACAGACGCATGACAGCGAAGAATGAATGAGCTCGGGCAGAGTGACAGTGTGTGTGATACATCACTGGGTTTTAAATAATTACTAATTTTACATTTTGTGAATGAGCTGCTCACGGAGTTGGTACCAAACAGTGGAGCCCCAAAGCCATCAAATGGCCGTACAAGATGAGTCCAATACGTAAAGAACAATACTGTAAACAATTTAAATAATTTATAAGATGTAAAGCTTTATATTTTCCTTCATCTCCAGTCACTTAAATATCAATACTTAATTGATTTTACTCCTAAATGCCTTTTAGTCTTAGGAGAACTTTAACATAAGTGGTTTATATAGACTGTAGCGATGTGGCTAACTTACTTCTAAACACTGGTTAATAAAACAGAGCAGCAGTGGTTTTAGCTAGCTGATTAGCTTACAGCTACACCAGTGCAGGTTTTGCTAGTCATTTATATACTGTGTACTAATGTGGCATAATAACAGAGTTACTAAAACTGTTTAGCTAGTAAGCTAACACTAGCAAGGCTAGCTGTGTGATGCTACCTAGCTTTAGTTTATTTGATAGAAAGGAAATATTAAACTACACACAAATACCATACAAATACCATTTTTTGGACCTAATAAAATCCAAAACATGCATTTATTTATTGGGTGTTATACAAGGAGTCCCATTTAAAGTTTCCTGACAGTTCATACTTGTTGGCGAACTGAATCGATGCTGTGTCGCTTACTAGAATTGTACTCAATTCAACAACTTATACCACAGCTTTTACATACTGTAACAATGTCAGGGAGATACAGTACCTTGAAAAAGTATTCATACCCCTTGAACTTTTCCACATTTTGTCTTATTACAACCACAAACTTCAATGTATTTTACTGAGCTTTTATGTAATAGTCCAACACAAAGTAGCACATAATTGTGAAGTAGAAGGGAAATGATACATGGTGTTAAAAATTTTTTACCAATAAAAATCGGATAAGTGTGGTGTGTGGCGTATCACAAAAATCTCAATAACATACAGTGAATTTTGTGGTTGTAACGTGACAAATGTGGAGAAGTTCAAGGGGTATGAATACTAAAAAAATAATTTTCAAGGCACTGTATGTCAGTGGTTCTCAACCTTTCTGAGTCATGACCCCCAATATAACATTCGTTGGTGTTGGCGACCCCCCCAAATCCACCTCCCACTGTTCCAAGTCTCAAGTCTGAATGTTTTTCCATTTTCATCTCTGCAACTGCTGCTAGAAAACACGCTACAGCTGCTGTCGGTAACATCAACGTTGCCGTTTTTTTCCCTTTGTTTATTTTTTGTGCTGTGTGTCAGAACAGATACTTTAACTCTACAAACTCAGTTAATAAAATAAAGTCTGGACAAACACTGAACTAGAAAACAAGTAAAACGACTTAAAAATCAATTTAATTGAAATCCAAAAGTTATTTTATAAATGTATATTTTTTCACAATGATCTGGCGACCCCCCGAAATTATCTGGTGACCCCCATGGGGGTCGGGACCCCCAGGTTGAGAAAGGTTGCTGTATGTAATGAAGTGCATTAAACAGAAATGAGCCAGACTGGTGACTAGACATTTTTGAGTGAAATGAACAAAAAAATAGAATCCACAAAATGATTTGTAATTTACACCCTCAGTGTCTTTTCATTACTGATGTTAAACACATACTTCTCTACTCTGGACAAACACAGAGACGCTGATCTCATAATCATATAAACATAAGAAAAATAGGAAATGAAGTGAGCAAATTTTCTGTTTCATGTGAAAAATGCAAAATAGTTAATGACACCAACGAAAAATAGAAAAACTCTGGACCTGCTATGTAGAATCGGTGTAAAATGGACTATAATTGATCAAAATATTGGAGATTAAACAGTACATTTCTTTTTATATCCCATTTTAAACTGATGCGTATATATATTTGACTCATCTCATTTTATCTTTACTGCTTTTTGTGAGCTTTGCGGCTCCATTCTATACAGGATGTTAGTGCATGCTGTCAAATGTCATGTGGTGCGTGGGCTCTCCTGATTCTTTATAAAGATTCAGTCACTGGGTGACGACAGATATACACTGACAAGGGGAAACACTGCCTGCTAAGGAACAGTACGTCTGTCCGGAAACGTACAGTGATTCACGGTCGCCATTAACGTCTGCTTTTTCCCCCCTCTCTTCCCAGAGTCTAAAGGAAGGCCTGACAGCGGAGCAGAGACTCCACCTGTTTGAAAATAAAGACACTAAGGAGTTCTGACAGTGATGCATCTTGTCTGCCTGCCTTGCTGCATGTTTAAAAGTCCACTATATTTTAGCTCTGTAACACCACACACTGGCCACGTATATAATTTAAAAAAAACATGGTATGAAGTTTGAATTTCATGTCTAGAGTTTGCATTCCATGCACTTCAGTTAACTGTGACTTTTTTTGTATTTTGTTGCTGCCACGTCTTACTGTAAATACTGTTTTTAATTGAGCATCTGTCATGCGTACACTACAACTACGAGTGTGTAAGCTACTGTTTTAACTCCCTAGACTGTTGCTAGCCAAAGGCATAAATGTGATGTGTAACGGCTACAACACAACTACATATTGTCGAGTGAGTAATAGTTACATAACAAAATCATAGGAATGAGTC
Source organism: Sandelia bainsii (assembly GCA_032362345.1). Taxonomy (NCBI): domain Eukaryota; kingdom Metazoa; phylum Chordata; class Actinopteri; order Anabantiformes; family Anabantidae; genus Sandelia; species Sandelia bainsii. Next base: position 3,318,997 of record JAUMHL010000012.1, read on the forward strand.
TTGCGTTCAGTTCTGCACGTTAACGCTCCATCACGCCGTTATCATTCCAGCACAAATGGAAGTGTTGCTGCTTGGTAAACAACAATTCTCACTGAAATATGTAAAGTTTTTTCCTCACTGCAACCATTGGTTCACCTGTATAGGAAATGATGGAGTTGGTTTATGTTTGTAGTCTTGTTAAGTGGCAGTCCCTTTGTATTTATTTAAATGGCTGGGATTTTTCTTTCACATTCCCATTTCCATTCCTCTGTACTCTATTATTGTAAATATAAAGCAAATATACACCAACTGACTACAGGTTTATTAGCAATAAATATTTTTGCACCCTTCCCAAGCGTGTGGCGGTTTTTAAGTATTCATTCTGCTTGTTGCTCTTTCATGTTTGACAAATCAGTCAACTCAAGGTCCACTTACCGGCTTTTTAATTGAGATTTCAACTGTGCCTCACTGTCTTTTGCAGTGAATGTAGTTTTGAGATGAGTTTTGAGATGATAGTTTTGATCTATCTGAACCTTCTGTATGTAGTTTTTATGCTGTTAAATAGGAAATTACCTGGCACATGGGGGATCAAGCTCCTGCCCTTTTTTTTTTTTAGAGCTGCCTCCTTGAACATCAATTAACGTCTGGGGTTTACCCCATTTTCTTCCTGTTATTACTGATGTATCAACTCTCTCTTGGTATAAAAAATGGTACAAACTTTCACAAATATTTTTAAATAAAGAAATTTGCACACTGGGGATATAAAAAGTTTTAGGACCATGAATCAAAGAAAAAACTCAACCAGATCTTTTCAACATTTACTTATTTCCCCACAACAGCTATGTACACATTTTTGTCATGTTCAGAGCCCAAAGGTTTCAGGTGAACAGCTATGGAAGGTTGCCTTCATGTAAATAATCAGTTAAAAATAAAATCCCAGTAGGTCGTAACAGTAGTCTCGTATTCTCATTTGTAAAACTCTGTTAGTGTGTCAAGTGTGTGAAGATAAGTAAACACATGTATTGTAATTAATGATTGTAATCTAGGAAACAATTCCTGACAGATGCCCCTTTAAATTTCAAGCTCCTGCCCCAAGAAACACTCTGCATGTTTTGCATCATGTTCAGCTTTCAGATTGGTATAAAATCCATAAGAGTACTGTTCTTCACTGCCTGTTTAATAGTAGATATTTAATATGTGAGCTGAAAAACCTGGATTAAATTAATAACTAATAATAGGTGCATCTGTTGCATTGATGTTGTAGACCTTGAATTACTTGAAACATTGTTAGTTTTACTTGTGTCTGTCAAAATGTCTCCCATGACAGTGGCCTAAAAACAATGTGTGCACTGCTCAAAATGATCATGTAGCCTGCTAAAGTAGCAGGTAACAGCCCTCCACTGGTGTGTTTATAAGGCACAATCCAGCCAGCAGGAAATGTTTCTAACTGTTGTTAGGGAGTTTCTGTAAGAGGTAAAGTCCACATAGATTACATGCAAATGAAAGTTTATTCTTGAACTTGGACATGGGTCATTTTACATTTTTAGGGGGCTCTCAATTGTTGTAGCTGTTGTAATATGTTCTGTGTTTTGAAAGGTGCATTCAAATGATAACCCTGAAAATGTCATCAGGGTCATCTTGGCTTGCAGGCAAGATGTGTCTAACAAAACAGGGAGTGTCTAAGCACAACATGCAATTAAGTTGCATTGTGGAAAAAGTTGGCTCCACTATTATTATATTTTTAGTTTGAACTATTCCAGATTTTTATTTTTTTGCATATTTGTCACTTAGTGACCTTTTAATCCTGTTTGGTATCCTTTGAATTCCACTCAACCATTTTCATGTCACTGTATTTATTTTAACACACTACTCGCAGCCAGCCTGAAAAATACTACATACCTTCAAGCACCATGTGAAACATTTTTAGTAAATCATTTGTTGTGCTAGTGATTTTCCATATCATTAAACAAGATTAAATAGTGTGTGATTTTAGCTTCTTTTTTTTCTTCTAAATAAATGATTTTCCCCAGATTTTCTCCACGGGTCAACAGTTTGGATTGAAACAGGTCCTACAGCTTGACTCCCATAATGCCTTTCTGTTCCACAGCTGAGTGACAACTGTTCACCACTGCTTAGTTCACTTGTCAAGTCACCCAGAGTTACCACACAGCTCATCCCAGGCCGACTGCCTGCTCTGAGCTTCATGTTTGAACCCTCTACACTTGACAGTCTACATGCAACAGCTGGATATTGGGGAAATTATTCACGGCTGAGCTGAACAATGGGCTGCGTTTAGTAAATTATGCATTTTAATGTAGGGTTTAATTCTGCTTTTATTCCTATTTTTCCACATAAAGAGGAGAAGAAAATCACGTAAATGGTTGGTTTTATTTTGAAAGGGCTATCCGGAAGTGTGGGATTTTACTCCAAACAACTTGACACTGCTGCTATCAGAGTAGTGTGTTCCTGGAAAGTGTGTGGATCTTTATTTAATTTGGGACTTTCTGTCCTTGTAGTGTTACCGGGATTCATTAGAGCAGATGGGATTTTGAAAGACATGCGGGTTGGGACAAACTCTTAACGGGACGTTTAAAAACGCTACGATCTCTCCTGTCCGGGTAAGTTTTGATGAGCAGCGCAGCGCATTACCTCCGCTCTGTCTTTGTTTGACCCAGCCGGGCCTTGCCCCGATGTGTACCGTTCTTTTAAATGGAGAGAACATGTTGCCAAACTCGATGAAAAGTAACCCACGATTGAATAATACATTGTTTATCATCATTTTTTAACAACCATGAGAAAACACTGTGTACTTCTTTGAACCAGTAAGGTTCCCTATTCAATTCGGAATTAATGCAATACAGAAAAAAATCAGTCTGAAACAACATTTAACATTTTTAAATGGGTTCGGTTGTTATTCTTGCAACAAACTTATTTAGAGTCAGATTTGGTCGTGAGGAACACTGTGGACCACTAAGCTATAAAAGTTGACATTTTACATAAATAATGAGCTTATGGGAAGTGTAGACCTCGCCGAATTCAAGTGTGGTCATTAATAAACAGTGCAAGCTGTAAAGTTATGTTCAGTGTTGTGTCACTTTGTGCCATTAACGAGAAAACTTTAAAGCCGCCTGACATTTGAAGGAGTTCGCCGTAAGGGAACGTTACCGGAGCTAAGCCGGGCCTAGCTAGCTAACGTTAGCCGTGGCTCCGTTAAGCTAACTATCGTTAGCAACCCTGACCTGTCAGTGTTGGTGGTCAGCCGGTCGCATGAAAAGACGCTATCCACTGAACATAACAACTGAATATTATAAGCATTAAATAAAAAATAGATAAACTGAAACAAAGCCAAAACCTAAATTGTCAGTTAACCCCTGCTAAGCTCTCCAGCGTTAATGAAATTCAAGCAGACGTCGGGTTTCTAGCTAATGCCAGTGTTATGACTTTAGCTGTAAGGGCTTGTTGCTTAACTTTATGCTTCAAAATAATAGGTAGAATAATGCAAAAAAGATAACTCATAAAACACTACATAAAAGTAGTTAAACTGTGACCTCCAGGTTCTGAAAACAGCATTTCTGCTCAGTGAATCCATTCTGACAATGTTTGCCTGAAGAGCGAGTGAGTGTTTGAAAGAAAAAAGACCAATAATGATCATTATAGAAATTGATTATTCTAGTCTTCCTTTTTCTCCCGTCCTCTTTCTTCCTCTAAGTCTCTTTCACTGTCTGTTGCAGTTGTTATGGAGCAGCCACCTGGGAGCTTAGACGATCTACAGCCTCAAGACCTCTCCACCTCCAGCCTCCCCACTGTGATTGACCTGACCCAGGGCCAGGAATGCGTCCTCAATGCCACATCTCTTGATGCACTGCAGATGGTCAAAAGCCCTGGCTGCTATCCAAACTCCGGAACCAGCAACCCAGGTTTACCACTCTCAGACACCGGCTCCTCAGACATTACTCTCCAACCAGGGGATCAAATTCAACCAGACGATGCCTTCTCCCACACTACAGTCACCCTTTCCTATGTGAGCAGGTCTCACATCTTCTCCACTCCTGACTCCCTGTCTCGACATTCACCTGTGTACAGTATGCCTCCTGTTAGCAAGTTCTCCCTCCACCCTCCTTGTGACTCAGATAAAGGGCTTGGGGAGACGGGCTATGCACTGAACCAGCATTACTTGGAGCACCCTGAGGGGCCTGTGGAACTTGCCACTCAGACAGAACTTTTGCAGTCATTGTCTCAGGCTCAGGTGCAACCAGAAAATGATGGAGGGGTGTGTCTAGCAGAGGAGCTTCATCAGTTTAATGGAGGGGTTATTTCCGGTGATGGGGACATGGAAAAGGATGTAGAAGAGGAACAGGAACACAGTCTTTCACCATTAAAGTGTAAAGTTTTGGAGAATGGTCAAGATAACAGCTGGTCAAGTTCTGGAGTATGTGCCGAATCCTCACCGGAAACCATCACCTCTGTCACGGGGGAGGATGAGGACAGGGGGAGCTCTGAGGTGCTATTTCTCTCATCTAAGAAACAGGACCCAGCAGTCCTCAAAGACAGCATGGGTGCAAGAGACCTATGTTCACTGAGCAGGGAGTATATAAGTCCTCTAGAGGACCCTGTCTCCCCCTCCGCTACCTCACTGGACGACGTAGAGGATGTGTTTGACCTGCCTCAGGCCTCCAGCTCGCCCAGCGCCAACAACTCTTATCTAGAGACAGCCGAGGCTGTCGCGTGGGATGGCCTGAGCACAGAGGAGGCCATTCAGCCAAGCTCTGGCATCAGTGGTAGCTTATCAAGGTTGGATTCAAGCAATGAAAATAAGCAACCAGTCTGCAGACAAAAGGCCGAGATAGAGCCTTTGATTGACTTGACAGATGATGTTTGTGTATCCAATGTTTTGGAGGAAAAATCCAAGACTGCGATTCCCCATATGAACGGGAACACAAAGGCACTACAGAGAACTTTAAAAGAAAAGAAGCTGCCCGTGCGTTCTGGTAGAGGGATGCGGTTAGAGGCCATAGTTATGAACATAAATTCAAGCAGGTATAAAGTGTCGGGATGCATACGCACCAATAAGAAAGCCAGTGCTTCCCAGTCAGCAGCTAGTGATTGTAGCTTAACCAGTTCTAAGAGGAATGACACCCTTTCAGCAGAAAGAAGGAAAAGCAGAGCGATGGCTGCTTCCTCTGTCAAAACAGTAAAACAAAAAGCAGGAACTCAGACAAAAAGGAGTAAAACTAATGATGTTAATACTGACAGCTGCAAAGACTCTACCTCTGATTCTGAAATACTCAGTAATTCTAAAAGGTCCCATCTCAGCACACCTCCAAAATGTCCTCAGTTTGCTGTGTGCAAGAGGTCAAAGAAAGGTCCAGAGAATGGTTCACTCACCATACCCTCACCACAGACCAGCCCCCCAAAGTCAAAGAGGAAAACCTCATCCCAGTCAGGTCCTCAGTTATCTGTGCAAAAGAACTCAGTGATGGATCTGGAGCTTCTGTCCCATACTGACCCCTCAGTGGAAATTCATGTGGCAAGACTTTCCCCAACACCATCATCACCACAACTGCCACCATCATCAAAGTCTCCAAAGAAAAATCGAGGAAAAGGCAAGAGTACAGGTATCAAAATGTCCCCCACTGCCAAGATGAAGACGGCTCGCGTTCCCAAGAGGAGACAAAAGAAACATAAACTCAGCCAATCGTTATCCATGTTTTCCCCCAGGGAGCCGGAGATCAAGCTGAAGTACATCAACTATAAGGAGGAGAAAAGGGACATGAGGTTGGACAGTTTTTCTCCATTTATCCGTGTGGAGCATCAGCAGTCATCGCCATCGCGTTGTACAATAATCAACTACCCCGAGGAGGCGAGGACACAACACAAGAAGGGTCAACAGCCTCAGGCTCACCTCCATAGCTTTATTTCTGCAATTGTACCCAGCACTTCCTGTCTCCAGCTGGGCCGAGTGTCCATGCACAGCCAGCACCAGCGCTCTCTCGTGTGCTGCCTGTGCGGGCGCTCGGCCAATGCCATGGACTTGGGGGACCTTCATGGCCCCTACTACCCCGAGGGATACCAGCCAAGCACCAAAACGCCAGCCAGCATGTCAGACCTCAAAGAGGAAGAGGACGAATACAGTGATTCAGAATCCTCATCCTGCAGTGTCAGATGCAGCCGGGGGAGAAAGTGCGCCGTCCCGCAGTGGCCCCTCAGGACAGGAGCTCAGCTCAAGCAGAAGGGCCTCCTGGGGAGCCACCGGTGGAGCGGCGACAGAACCGGCAGCCCTGCAGCTAAGCAGGCGCGGTTGAACAGTGGCTCTGCAGATGCAGAGGACTGGTACAGCCCCCCCGTGCTGCCTCTGGAGCCCTGCGAGTACTGGCTCCACGAGGACTGCGGCATCTGGTCTGCAGGCGTGTTCCTAGTGAAGGGCAAAGTCTACGGACTGGAGGAGGCTGTTCGAGTGGCCCAGGAGACGGTAGGTAACTGTTGCACAACATGACATGATGTGATCAGTTATAATGGCATGATAATGCATTAATAGTTTGGCTGTTTATTTAAGTGTTACCTCTGCCTCTAGGATACTAACGGGTTTCAGATGTTACCAAATCAAAGTATGAGAAAGCGTAAATAATTTACAGTTCTGTCAGAGAAAGATTATTGGCTGCAGGCAGGAAACACTGAAACATTGTCATTTGTACTGTATGGCACATTTCGAGAGTTTGGCTTAAGAGTGATCCTCATTCATCGCTGTGAAATCAGTAGAAATCTAGTGTATTTATTATTGCGACTTAATTTGTGTATTTATGAGCTGTTTTTCCAGTGTTTTCGACCACATTTCAGTCTCTCTCAGTAGCTGTTGTCATGACAACAATCAGCCCTTCTAAATACCCACTTCTCATTTCTGTGGTAGATGGCAGGTGCTGTCTGTTTGCTTTAGTTTTACACTCATCTTCACATGAGTCTAAAACTTCATCAGGGTGATGTACAGGAAATGCAAACAAGCGGTATTCCTCTGTAAGAGTTAAAGATGTTACTGTTACAACCATGGAGTGTCAAAATAAGAATATGTTACAAAATAAAGCTGAAAAATATCTTAACACTTGCATGATGTCAAGAAAACATAAAAACACCATCCCTATGGTGAATTATGGTGCTGATGGCATCATGCTGTTGTTCACTACAACGACGATCCAAAGGAAACAGCCAAGGCGTCTCTGAAGGTCTGAGCTTTAGTTTATTTGAAAGAATTTCTGAAAGCGTGTTACATGTGTTTTCAGTTTGTCGTCGGTGGGTTACTGAACACACACTGATAAGCAAAAACAGTCAGTTGAACCATTTACTAAATAAAAAAGTGAAGAGGTCTGAATACTACTGCAGCTACGTGTTTTCACGTGGAGCAAGTTCACCATTACAGCAGAGCAGAATCCATCCACGGAGAGAGAGAGAGAAGACTGAGAAAAAAGCAGCTAGCATGGAGCCAAACCCAGAGAAAACCAGTTAACTTCTGAGATGCTGTAATTGATCAGTTATTGACAAAAAAGGACTTAACTGATAATTAAAATCGTTACAGATAAGTAATAATCAAAACTCAGCAACTAGGAGCTACTGGCTGCAGTAGACTTAGTCATGTTTTCCCTCACTGGTAGTCTGAGCGTGTGGTCAGATATGACCAAAGTTCAGTTCTGGTGTCTTAAAGGGTTCCCTGACGTCATCTAAACTGCGGACTGTCAGAGAAACCCTGTGACGCTGTAACATCTTGCTCATGTCATCACCTCTGCTGATTAAATACTATGCTAAACAGAGAAATGAGGATTTGGAGGAACTGATCAGATTTTCATGTTTCAAGGCCTTAACAGGCTCAGATCGCTGCTATAAAAAAAGAGGCGTTAGGTTTGAATTCACTTTGAAAACTGTTGAGGGAGGTTCCCTGCTGTGCCGTTCTGATTATGAATCAGGGCTTTTAATTCATAACTACTGCAAAGCAGTGTTTTAATTAAAAACTTTCTAATGTTTTAATGTGTATCAGTGCTAATGGAAGGTATCCATGTACTGTATGCTGTTTGTTTTGTGTTTTTTTTAGATGTGTTCAGCGTGCAGTGATCCAGGTGCTACACTGGGCTGCTTCTTCAAAAGCTGCCCCAACAAGTACCACTACAGGTGTGCTCTGGAGTCTGGTAAGTCCAGCTTTCTTCTTTCTGATACATTTCCTGCCCATTCCTTTTGTGTGTGTGTCTTTACAGGCTTTACATGGTTAAATCTCTACTTCCACCTCAGTACAATGATGGTGAATTGAATGTAGGAGACAGATGTATCAAACCAGGACAAATAAAAGCAAAGTTAACTGCTCTGATTAGGAATAACAGCATAACTGTGGTACTGCTACAGCAGAGTACAACTAGAATTATGCCAGAAAACACTTGTTCTTGAACAAACCTGATGTCTCACATTAACATTGTACCTGCTGAGTGCTGAATGCACCCACGACTTTTCTTTTTTTTATGAGTGTGTGTGGAAATAGCTCTTGTGTGAAGTGCTGTTGGCTGTATTCACTTCCTGTTAAGGCCTGAACTTGCATGTGTGGGCGGTCGAACCTTTCAGATGAATCAGTGTGGTGTCCTTAACTCCTTGTTCTGTTCTTGTTCTCGCAGACTGTGTACTCATTGAAGAAAATTTCTCCATGAAGTGTAAAAAGCACAAGGTGAGCAAACAATAACTGCACTTGAAATGTTCTTTATATAATCTCTTTTGTGCTCCATCAGAAGACTCTCGTTCCTGCTATTTGAGATATGTCGTGGGACGTTCTGTGGCTGTATCATTAACTAAAAACCAACCTTTTGATTCCTCATCCTTCCTCAGAACAAGACATTCAAAGCTCCTCCAGGGAACAGATCTGACGACAGGTGACAAAGTTAGCAGACACCTCACGAGGTTAGTAAACACCGCTCTGCGCTCATGTCATGGCTTGTCAGTCTCCTTCTAGGATGATACTATGTTGAAGCACATTTACTAAAGAAATATTGTGTTATAAACTGGGACCATTGCGTCTTGTGGGGAAAGAATTATTGTTTCTTGTAAGTTCCCCTATCGTATGGAAGTACTGCCTCCATCTACAAGTTGTAAATTAAAGGGCATTTGTCCACGAACCCCAGAGTTATTTGTTAGATTCTCTGTTTCCCCCTGATTCCTGGCCACATGTCAAAGTGTCCCCAGACAAGACACTAAACCCTGGATCCTTGGCACCTTAAGGGGGCAGCCTGTCCACAAGAAAGTATTTTTTTTTAATTCCTTGAAGCCAGTCAGAATAGTGAGACAGACAGACAATAACATGTTTTTACTTATTACGACCGAGTGAAGAATTTTAGTACGACTACAGCACAATAACTCTGTAACTTCAAATCCACCGTGACTGCTGAATTAGTGTAATTTAAAGTATTTTCTTTCTTTCTTTCTTCCTTTTTTTTTTTTTTGAAGCTGATGAAAATCTGTTTATGATTCAAGTACCTTCATAATACAGATACCTAACTACTGTTGTATTATTTTCTCCATTTCCTTTAAATTAAAGACCAAATGGGGGTAATGGATCAATAAAATACTAACAAAAAAAACCTACCATATTCTAGTAATTTACAGTAAATTATAATGAACATTTACAGGAAATTAGCTGGAAAATATATAACCTATGAAATTAATAATTAATTAATTTTGAAGCTTTTCTGTAAAAGTGTAAAATCTGAATATTGTAAATAGCTTTGCTGTAAACTCATCACTCACAAGGATTGTTATGAATGAAATCTGTAACACGTGGTGCATTCAGGTTCAGTAACACAGCAGTTTGTTAACAAATAAGGAAATACAGACATTACAGCATCACTAGACTGAAACAAAATGATCAGAAATGAAGCGTCAAATAATTTTTGTGGTTAGTCTCCTTTCGCTTTGTTTTGCATCTTGTCAATATTGGTCTTTTTCCAACTGTCTGTGGCTCTTTTGTGTCTATTTATTGTACTCAAGAGTCTCTTTTTGATTGTTTTTCTTTTTCCAACCAATTGTGATGATTTATTAGTTGATTTATGGGTCTCACGTGTCTCTTTTTGGTCATTTTTGTCTGTGTGGTCATTTTGTGTCTTTTTACTGAGCCTCTGCGACTTGACACTCAGAGACTCTGTTGGGCTACCACACAGCTACTACACCTGTTACTACAGATAGAAAATGTTTGCAGCGTTGTCTGTTTGAATTGTCACTTTGAATTATATATTTTTTCTCCTCCAGATATTCACCTGCAACATCCTGCAGGAGCTCTCTTTCCCCCTCCGCTGGTAACCATGGCGACAGTGGACCGGGTTTCTTCTGATTGACAGCTAGCACCTGCAAACCTTAATTTCACCCTCTGCTCTTCAGCTGCGCTGTTAACCCACCCCCCCGACACTGCGACTGGTAGAGCCCAGAGACAGAAACCTCCCCCAGTCCGGTCTGACGGTACTCAGCAGCTAGTAACTCCTGTGGACTGAAAAAAAACTGCTCTCACTTCAAGTAACATGCTGAATTTGGCATTAGTGTAGTTATTTATATGGATTTTTTTCCTGGATTAAATATGAAAAGCAATCAAAGATATTTAATTTTTATATTTGTATTGGATTATATTTGGTTTATTTATTCCTGGAGTTTTCTTATTGGCTTCTTTAGTATCAAGAGGTTTGATTGTGTGTTTTAAGTTATTGGTAAAGTAGTTTAATGTTGAAATATCAAGGAGATGCAGGTTTAATTAGGAGATGGGACAGAAAAAGAGCTGGATGCTTGGGAAATGACCCTCAAAGATTGGTACCTCAGCTGTACCCGATTGGATGTTGTCAACACAACAGGGTTCCACAGCAGCTTTGTTTTGTTTTTTTGGATCACACACATTACGTTTTCTCAAATACACCCAAATGATACTCGCTCTACAAAAATGGGCCCAGTTTGTTGTTACTGAGGGAACAGAACTGTGTGTGTTTGAATGTATTCTTCCTGCGCAAGGGTTTTGTTTTTTGCAGGAAGCACTTTGGAGTGGCGCTAAACACATTCTGGTCCTCTGCTGCGCCTGCAGTATTTCTGCACCCTCCACCCCCAGCCTCGCTTTTCTGCCTGCTTCAGGCTCTCTCATGTGGTTCACAGGCCATTCTGTGAACTTTAAAAGAGCCATATCTAACTATCAGGATGAAACCATGTGATTTTATTTGGGTTCACGCACTTTGGTCTCCCACTTCAGACTGGGAGTATTTAACCGTGCCCATGCTCTGTTCGTCTGCACAGCCCTTAAATCAGTTGTTATCTTAATGAAGTTTTAATACAATTCGTTGCGAGCCCCATTTCAGGATAATAAATTAAAGTAAGGTTTAGTTTTTTCATCTGCTGTTTAGTTGGATTCCTCCTCTGTCTGAGCTGCAGGCATTTTTCTGTTCAGGTACGTTGTCCGTGTATCTCAACGAACCCTCTAGCAGAATTTCAGAATCCTTGAGTTTACAGCCTTAATTTCAGAAAGAATGGCCGTGCTAGTAATAAGATTTCTGATCTGATTGACCGTCTAAGTGGTGCGTATCCACCAGAACCTTTCTGAAAAGCCTTATCTGGGTATAAACAGTTTTTTTTTATCCTCACTAGCTTGTGGTGCTAAGACAAATCAGTGGATGTACATCACCTTCCTTTGGACATCCGGATGACTGAAGGCAGCTTGCATGCACTTTTTTTGCTGCAGTTTTTGTTGGTATTAATGTTGTGGTCATGATAGGCCATTTCCTAATGGACCCCCTCCACCATGCAGGAACAGACTGACCCCCTGTGTATTGAGATTAGGTGTATTAGTACCTGTTGAATCAGGTGTGGAGGTCAGGTCTTGGGCCTGTCTGCCTGTTTGTTTTAGAGAAAAGTCTACGATCAGTGTTGGTGTGACGTCTCCGTGTACTTCTCCATAGCTCCATTAGGGGCAGCGTTGTGCTGTGTGACAGCAGTGTGTGAGGTCCGTGAAGCCGTGGCTGGATGTTAACGGACGTCCACGCAGAGGCAGCTGAAGGCTTCATCTGTTTAGTGTCTCACCAGCAGCAGCAGCAGGATACAACACACGCGCACACACACACGTCTCTTCATCCTGGAACAGCACGTCTCTCTTATTTGTGCCATGTTTGTGTTTTTGTCTATTTTATATTTTGTTAACTGTTTTTTTTTTTTTTTTTTTTAATGCGCAAGCCTGAACTTTTCACTGCACAACGTTTTTCAATTACAAGCAGCTGTCTGCATTGTACCAAATACAGCGTTCAGAATATGTTTTATTCTTATAAAATATTTGGGTTTTTTTAAAACTCATTTCTCTGTGTGTTAATCTCAGGGCTGAATCTCAGAGATTCTAATGATTTTAATTTTCTTTTATGATTTTTCTTTTCTCTCTCTTCTGTGTTAACCCCCACATTGACTGGAGCAATGACACATGTAGCAGGATGTGGTTGTCGCCTCGGACGCAAACCTTTTCTGTCCTGGTACACACTACCTATCACATTCCAACGTCTCTTTCATGTGCCTGTCAGTGCTGTGGTGTGTTTAGGTTTTACATGGGACTGCCAACTTGTGTCACTTTTCTTTTTTCTTTTCATCGTCTTGGTTTTATGGCAACTTTTTGTACCATCTTGCTCAACTCTTGGAGCATCAGAGGTCATGTAATTGTCAAAAATAAATATTTTGTTCAACATTGTGGTTTTCTGTAAGAAAGTCATTTTTCTCTGTGAGTGGGGGAAAAACTCATTTGAGGAAGAGGATAAATCCTGCACACCATAATTACTGATATACAAATATGATGCATACTAATAAATGAAGCAGCTGTGAAATAATTTAGTAGCTGAATGAATCCCAAACTCTTATTGTAAATTATTCCATGATTCTTCTTGTATTTTTTTTATTTAAAGCTGCAATAGCTGATATTTTAATAGTTCAGGTTACAATGTATAATGTGAAATTAATTCTTTGTAGTAATAAATCCAAAGTAAATAGGGCTTTTTAACTGCAAACATTTTGACTTACCACACCAGAAGAAGCACACGAGCCACTAACATTAACCTTGGCTCTGTTGTATTCAGTTGTCCCAGTAAACCGCAGCATTGAGAAACTGGGCCCTGAAACTGAAGCAGCTACATGAAATTCAGCCAGTATTTTCAGCTTGTTGTTTGGGTTTTCAGCCCATACTTTACTGTTTTCGTTCTAACTCATTGCTATGCAGCAAATGGCAAAGTTAGCAACTAGCTAATGACCACAATAATATTTAAGAGTCTTAAAAGTTGAAGGAATATTGGACTTCCATTCATCAGGTGGTTATAACAATGACTCCATGTCAGCACATTGATGTGGACACGTTCTTGACAGTTAATCATTTGCTAACGCGTTCACCGTATTAATATCTGTTCAAAGAATATGAGCATCTTTAGTTATAGCCATTATTTAAATCTTCATTCTGTATTGTTTATTATATCAATTTCCTCTCTGGCACTGACGTTTCATATAGTTTCCAATGCCCTCAGAGTAGCATCCTTTTAAAGGAACGTTACTTTCATGTGTTTCCTTAGGGCACAGAGATAAATATGGTAGACTCACAAATTTTGTGGCATTTTCTTGATGCTTTTAATCCTATTTTATTGAATTATTTCACAGTTATTTGTTTTTTAACATATATTTTCCTAAAATTTGTATTGTTTCGGATTCTTAAATTCATACTGACAATTTCAAAGTTGTGTTCTTTCTTTTACTCTTTAACACAAAATTTGCTTTCCAAATTTTATGAAGCTCTGATGCTAGCAGGCCACTAGTTCATCACAAAGAACCTCTGGGAAATGAAAGATAAGAAGAAAGAAAGTCACATCACCAAAAATCCAACAAGAAGTCTCATTTGTATTGACTAAATTTCAGCTTACAGGAAGACGGTTGTATTGCAAAGACAGAACCGGATACGAGTTCTAGTGCTGTGGTCATCTACTCACTAAAACTCCACTAAAGTCATGATGCTTTGAAATATGCCACTGGACAGAAAGACACTGAAGCTCCATTACAACACAGGACATTATGGATGAATTGAGGAGGCAGTAGTGACTAAAGCATGTATGCCTAAATTTGTAGTTTTCCAGGTCAGGTGTGCTCACTCCATTATGCCATCCACTCTAATTTTGTAGGGTTATGCCTTATGACCAAAAATTGTCTTTCTTTTAATGAACGCCTGATAGAAATAATAACTTTTTCTCAAGAAAACAAGGTATAAAATATAACAGTGTGAATTTCAGAACACACTAAATTGCACAATGTTAATAAAATGCACATGCGAAAATCTTCTCCACTTAAACTTTGAATGACAGTCAGTGGGGGGGGGGGGGGGGGGGGGGGGGGGGGGGGGGGGGGGGGGGGGGGGGGGGGGGGGGGGGGGGGGGGGGGGGG
>JAUMHL010000012.1:3341927-3386039 GCA_032362345.1 Sandelia bainsii
TGTGTGTGTGTGTGTGTGTGTGTGTGTGTGCTGCATCATACAAGCTCAATAACAGAATTAACTCCAGCTGAATTTCACAAGTTTTCATTTTACATATGTTGGTAGAAGCAACTGCAGAGCCAAAGAATGGACACTGTGGCTAAAATCTGTCCTAAAACTACATATTTACCCTGCAGCACATTCTCCTTAAAGGTGCAACACGTGCTACATGATCAAATGATGTCTGATTATCTGGGTTGTCTCTCTGTGATGACAGGAAGCTTCTCTCACCACTGTCGTTATGATTTACTACTGCATGAGTAAAAATCCTCAAATTCATATTGCTTCTTTCATACAAATAAATATAATCGAGTATGTAGTCTGTAGTAGTCTGTGTTAAGTGAGCAGTTATAATAGGTCATCTTATGCATTATTTAATGCATAGTATAGATGCAACTTATAAATGACCTGAATCAGCTATCTTTGTGGTAATGTTGGAGTTTATCTTGGTTGTCTTTCATTGAGACAAGTCGTTATGTCTGGTTACTGGTGGCAGAACAGCTCAACACTGCATTGCAAAGACTCTGCAAACACACTGGCTAAATGTGCTAATGTGGACAAAAACAGCCCCTTCGTTCTATTTTGTGCTTCGTAGAGCAGATTTCTCAAATTTAATGTGGCAATCATTTGTGGATGTCAGGAGAGGGTGCAGCTTTTCACCAACCCCTGCATAATAGACTTACAGTAGGTTTCTGCACCTGTACATTCCCACAGGCTTTAAAATGCTATGTGCTGGAAACAGACACAAAATACACTGTGTTCCTTTCAAATGACCACAAACCTCCTCCTCCTCCCCTCTAAGCGCTGATGCTGTGCCACCAGGTTTAACACTCTGTGGAAACAGAGCAGTGACCAGGGGCCACAGCTGACTAAATCCCAGACTGCTTATGCAACCAGCGGGCAGAGCTGACCAGCCAAGCACATTTCAACGAGCCAAGGCAATGATCACAGCCTCGTCCACCCCCGCCGATGCAGCCATGCTGCCCCCAAACAATTAAGAGCAACGCCATCTTCATCCTTTTTGCCATTTCACCGACTTTTTCAATTTTCCCGATGCACAAGCTGCAAACGCTCACTGTCACTGTTGCCCATACGAGAAACAGCAGCAACAGAAACATTTAGCCATTAAAATAACTGCCCACGTAGGATTTGTCTTCTGTTTACAAAAAAACATGGCGTGATCAAAAGTGGCCGACTACTGCACGCACACACACACACACACGCATACAATCAAAGACTCCAGAGTGTGTTTGTGTGTGTGAGAGCATGCGCTGACAGGGAGTGGTGTAAGGGAGAGAAAATAATGAGAGAGGAAAGAGAGGGAGAGCAGCACACAATGACAAGGACTGTTGAGTAGCAAAGCAAGTGTGTGTGTGTGGAGAAAGATAAAGAGTGCAGCGGCCAATATCTCTGCACCAACAGTCTTCTGACACAACAGCAACCTGGTAGCAGGCTTTTGACCACACTCACAGCTCGGTCTAAATGTGGGGCACATCATTATTCAGTCCTGCTCCCTGACTGACCTCTGACCTTCTTATAACGTGAAATCAATCAAATTCAAACCGTCATCATTAGTGAAAAGAAAGTCAGAAATCCCACATTCTGGCTTTCTGGCTTTTAAGGGACACGCTACCAATTCGGCACGTGAATATCCAGGACGCAGCAGCACGTTTTCATTAGTCTGCGATTCGTCAGATATGACAAAGCTTCTCCACAGAAACAAAGGCTGAAACATGTTTACAGTGGATTTACAGATTCAACTCTATTTCTAATATGCGTGGGTGACAAGAGGAGAGCTACTGTTACAGACTCTATATATATATCTAGTACGAACATGATGTCCCACGTGTCATCCACTTACACATTGTCACAACACGAGATAAAGGAACAAAACGAAATGATTTTTTTTAGCTTTCTTCCGTGAGATTTACGTAAGATGACTGTTTTGTGTATGTAAGAGAAACGCGAAGCCGGAGCTGGCAAACGCTCAGTGTTAAGATGGAAGTCCAGCGTGTGTCTTTTTAGTGTTTTTTAAATGCCACAGGTTTCTGATGCTCTAAAAAAAGAAATGTCACAGGAAGTAGTGATCAGTGCAGCAGGATCTAAATAATATTAATTAAATATGATAATTCCACTGGTGGAGTTCATCTGAAATATTTTATTATGGATGTATTAGTGTTACAATCTACGTTGTAAAAGGTCTGTTTTTCCTGTATCATAATGGTTAGTTCACTGGTTGTAAACAACATGGCAGTGGAGTTGATGGACATTGCAGATGCAGATTTTGTTGGACAAAGTAAAACAAAACAACAAAGACTGATATATACATTGTTCATATATTTTTCATTTGTTAAACTGCAAATTCATCTCGTATTTACCTTAAATTCCAAGACATAAAACAATATCTGCCGTCTGCTACCGAACTTATTTTGTTTCTTGGTTCAGTGCCAAATCACCTCTTAACTCATATTATTTATGACTTCATAACTGAAGTTAGAATAAGAATTGTGCTGGTAGGTGGATTTCTTCACTCTGCAAACAGTCGAGCTGTTTCAATCTTCTCAGCAAAAGAAAGAAAATCACTTAGAATTGTGCTTGTTTTTGAAAGAAAAGCAGATTTGATCAAATTGATCAAAAACAAAGTGTTGACAGTGTAAACTATTACTGGAGTTGGAAACAGCTTTATTTTTAATGGACGTACAGAAGCTCGTCATCAGCAAACATTCGTTCTGTGGCATGTTGTGTTTGCCAGCGTAAGTTCATTCATTTAACTGGTCACTAGAAAACTCTTTTGCAAAGATGTTAGCACTGCTTACTCAGTGAGCCGGAAACTTTGAATGTGCATATCCTAAAAGGTCAAGCTATTCTTTTACAAATACTGATACTATACTGATCAGTAGTAGGATTAGCATGTATGCTAACATGCTAGCATCAGATCAGATATTTTACACTTATACAGTCTGGCGTCACGTCCTAGATAAAAGGTTTTTTAATGTCATTTTGAATATTTACCACATTGTCATATTCAAAAACACAGTGATGACACTTATAATGCAGACAAGAGCAGACAGAGCACTCAGCCAACACCCACATAAAACATGATTGTGCATTGTTTGTCTGTGTGCAGGCAACATCAGGACAAGCTCTCACCTTCCTGCCAACGACGTATTTTAGTTACACAGTGTATCACGAAGGGACGAGTCCAACCAAAGTTACCACCACTGCCTGTGAGACACCCACTGGACCATCTATGTGACCTACATTATGATCTGTGACTCATCACTGTGGAGTGTATCTTGGGTGTGTGTGTGTGTGTGTGCGTGAGATGTGTCAGCTTTTATGAACCATCAAGTCGCTTAAGCTCGCTTGTATCAGCTGGGTTTAACACACAAGCACACGCAGCTGCACAACCTGCAAGGACACACACACACACACACACACACACACACACACAGCCACAAGACTGCTGCAAACTCATTAAGTAGCAGGTTGTTCGGGTGACAACAGTGCAACATGACAGGAGCAGACAGTTTGTTAGGACCAGTCAGTCTAATAAGGAGTCGCACAAATGGCTGCTCTCTGGCCCAGCCAGTCAGGATGTAAACATCATGATCTCTTCTTAATCTCCTCAGCTTAAGCAGTGTGTGAGGGCTACGTCATGTTGGATCCCACCTGCAGCGTGTCCTCACACCGCACTGGGTCTGACGGACATCACTGTCATCTAGTGGAACAGAGCTCAGAGGATGTGAATGACAGGGAAACACACACACACACGTTAGCAGCTGCAGATACCTGGCTTCCCCCAACATACAGAATGCATGAAGGATGAAGGGAGGGAGGGAGGGAGAGAGGGAGGGGTGCAAGTGGCTGTGTTGTAATAACAAATTCCACTACACCCAAATATTGTCATCAATGTAGGGTGGTAACACTAAACACACACGCACGCACACACAGCATGAAGGAGCATTGTTTTCAGTGTGTGTGCTGCTGCACTCAATGGGCCCCATCGACTTTGCATTGAGTCCAGAAAAACACCGTGTGAAACATCCCAATACGACATGATTCACTGAGTCACATGGGGGCTGGGCTGGTCAGGGTGCAGGTGAGGGAAGATTATTCCGCTACTCACCATTCAGTTGGTTCCCATACGGAGTCTGTGGAGTCCGCCCTGTCAGCGCAGGCAGCAGGTGAACACACGGGATGGTTTGAGGGCATTACTAAGGCCGAGAGAAACGCCCGAGCTCGGATGTGGCTCCGAGCATCCTGCAGCCTCCTCTGGCTCTGCGTCCTATTGTCTCCGCATCGCTCTGTCCTCCAGGATGGGAGGAGAGCAGCAGAGGGAAGCAGGAGAGGAGAGAGAAAGGCCCTCCCCCTTCCTCACCGCTTTGGCCAATCGCAGCGCTGCTCCGCCGGGAGCCGCCGCTGCTCGCTGTCTCCGTACAGACTATGCTGCCTTCACAGGCTGTCGGACAACTCGAAACCTTCGCAGCAACCGCCGGCCCATGTTTTGGTTGTGCTGCTGTATTAACGAGATCTGTCTTTATAAAACAAGTAGGATTTAATTATTAAAGCTACAGTATCAGACTTTTGTTGATTTTTTAAAAGTAAAAATATGCTCCAAAATGTGCTTTTTCACTTTTGCTCAATCTTCCTGGATGTTTGGTCCTGCTGTCGAAATGCTAATCACACCTCCAAGGGACAGTGAAGGTTCCTGGACTTTTAAGTCCTAGCAAAGAAAAGTACCAGGAACCTTTCAGTGTTGTAGTATTTATGAATTCTTAGGTCAAGACTATACAAGCTGCACTTAAATGCCTCAAGTCCAATACAGTGGGAGCAACTATGCAGTGCAAGAAGTCCCACTTCTAATATAAATGTGGTGTTTGTGAAGCAACAAATATATCACTCATCTCTGTTCTGTCTCATAACTGTGGCTCAATATCACATCATATCTAACAAAACAGTGGCACAATATTCAGCTCTGTGGTCAACAACCAGTCAGTGTTGTGTGTTGACAGAGTTCTTTTGCAGAATCTTTACGATGAATTATTTCTGCTCTGGTCAGAAACATCCTGCTCTTGGTTCATTTAGTACAATTTGTGTCTCAGTGATGCGTTACCCATGACTGATCCTCTAAAGAGAGCAGCCCTCTGGTTACCGAGAGGTTGCATCACGGGATGGAAACAGGGAGGTGCGGTCCCCAGAGGCCGTTTCCAATCTCTCCACCAACATTCATCACATGGATATTAAGTGTCCTGTTTTGCAAGAATTACCATGCTGCTGCAACTACACAGACAAAAAGTGGGGTCTACCATAGTATTTAATAGATTAAAAAAGAATGAAGATATTTTTTTGTGTTACTTGCTTTGTATAACTATGCATTTATTTCTGTTATAAAGTAAAGAAAAGTGTGGCTCAGGCTTGGGCTGGGCAGAATGTGAGCAGCCTTTACTTTAAAAAGTAATATTTGCACTAACAACAGGTTTGTGGATGATCAAAGATGAGCGGAGGCTGATCTGTGAGCATCACATAGATGTTCCTTGTGTCTGCACTATCAAAGTACAGCCTGTTCGCTGTGACAGTGTAATTACCAGGAGCGATGGGAGTCTGTGAGGGACCTGTCCAGTCTGCTCTGCTCCCACTTAATTTAAGTTAACCCTCAGCTACAATTGCTTCATGTGTCAGTGAGGTTAAGATGACAGAATCCTTCATTACTGAAGATGTACAACAACCATCTGTCAGTCAGATTGTTTGAGGAATAAGAACAGGCTGTGTCTGTTCACAGACAGCACCACAAGTCACAAAAGATCCATTCAGCTGACAGAAAAAAGATTTTATTTTAAAGGAATGCTAGAGTAAAGGTGAGGTAGAGGGATTAAAAACATTAAAATGTTCAGTATATCCACTGGTCACATTTAAAACAGCAAACAGAGTAGAAAACACAGAGTTATGTGCACTGTATTGGTAATACAATTAATATTCTGGACAGACAAAGAAATGAAAAAATAATGTGCAAAATTTGATTGTACGTAGTAATGTAAGCAAAATTAAAAGAACTAAAATCAGTGCACGATGAATTTAAAAAGGCATCTAGCCTGTTGTGCTGTAAAGTGCAAATATCTCCAAACACTTTAAATGAACAGAAAAAGCTCCAGGTCTTTAGTGTGGAGATGCTGCGCCAGATTCTGGATGCGGCACAGGCGAACGCTCTGAGCGTCTCCTGCGCTGTACACTCTGTAGACATGGTAGCGTTCTTTCTCTTTCAGTGCAAAGTCCAGCTCGTTGGCAGAGAGGTGGATGAACGACTTCTCCTTCTTTATAGTTGACTTCACTTCCACATACACCACCCCTGGCCTTGTTCCTGGCTCGAAGGTGAGTTTGAAGTCATAGGGCTGGCCGCTCTCTCCACTCTGATTGCACCACAGGATGTCTATGGGGCGTGCGGGGTCACTGCTGTCTCTCCAGTGGCACAGGAAGGAGTTGACCAGCTGCTCTCCCCACTCGCCGATTTCAGCCACGTCCATCACATCATCAGACAACACCACCTGCAAAAGAGCGGCACCTTTTAGAAAACACTGCCAATTCTCAGCCGCTAGGGAATGAACACATGAAGTGAACTTTACTGACAGTGGTGGGTCTCTGGCAGGTGAGCTCCATGTCCTCCAGAGTCGCCTGTGGAGGCTGGATTTTGTTCAGAAGACGGAAGTCCAGGTTCAGAGCAGGACGCTGAGTCTCTGCAGAGGCTGCAGTCCCCTGAAATGTACTGGAGAGCACTACGGCCTCGGGGGTGGCTCTGAGAGACACACAAAGTGAAAAAACAAAGGTGTATGTTTTGAGTGAAAATCAACATTAGTTTTCTACATGAATATTTCAGATATTCTGGGACAAGAAGAAGAAGCCTACAGGCTGTTTGGAGCGGGATGGTGGCTGGCTGTCTCGGCAGACTGCGCAGATGGAGGACTCTGTGTTGGTCTCAGAACTGTGAGGCTTTCCCGTCCAATCCCAGCTCTGTCAGTCTCAGTGAACTCACTCTGCTGACTGCGCTCTGTCAGTGACAGACAGGACAGAATGGACAAATTAAGCTTTTATAGGATATGTTGCACATTTTGTCCTTTTTCACTAATAAAGTTGACAGCATCTATTTATTTTATTCTGCAGTAATCGTTTAACTTAATTTCTCAGATTGAGTCACTGAAGATAGTCCATGGCATGCAATAATAAGAGTTGCTAATCACATTTGACTCAGTTGTGGTTGTACTGTTTTGATTGTTGTTAAGACCCTACTTCAGCCTTTAATACAGTAGATTTCTGCACATTAATCAATCAACAGAAAATGGGCTGGTGTGAGAAGTACTGAGTGTCAGAACTTTTTCTGTGTCTGTAGGGAAACCTTCATCTGCTTAGGCAGTGATGACCTGTGGCGTCACCCAGGGATCTATTCTCGGTCCTTTATTGTGATCAGTTTTCTACCTCAGGAAATACAAACCCCAATTCTAAAATGCAATGAAAACTAAAATCTGTTATTTGCTAATCAAATTGATCACTTATTTATCTGACAATTTATTTATTATTTATTTATCTGACCGTTATTTTATTTATGTATTATTTAAAAAGAAGAAGATTTTCTCTTTTCACTGATTAACTTTATTAAAAATAACAAATTGGTGAACCACGACCCATCTTTGCTTACAAAGTTTAAGACGTTGGTACATGCTCCTTTTATACCTAAACACCATTCATTTTGGAATCATGACAAATAACAGATTTTGAATTTTATGTCATTTTATCTGGTTTGTTATTCAAATCACCACCATTTTTCACTGCTTTGCTGATGATACTTAGTTCTATCTGTCCATAATACCAGCAGACCTCTCCTCTGTCACATCACTTGCAACCAGCCTTGCAGACATAAAATGCTGGACGGATAGTAATGTTACATGTGTTACATACAGACAAAACTGTCTTTGAGCATATAGCATGTAGGGGAATTCATGAACCATTCCAGGAAGCAAAAACCTGTATTTATATCCATGTTTACAGACATTTACACTGCCTTATTCAGTAGCCTGCCCCAGAAATTAATTGAACGGCTTGTCAACTTGTACAAAACACTGCTGCAAGGGTTTCTTGAGAACTAGATAATATGATGGATCCTCTGCATACTTATGTTAAGCTGCAAAGTTGGATTGACTTTTTAGAGCTTGCCACTTTGAGTAACACTGTTCTCATTACACACAGATATTTGATCTATTGTAAATACAAATATATTGACTGATGGAGCTTTAAGTACAATTTAAAGGATTCTTCCCTGTAAACCCTAAACCTGCAAAAACACTCTCAACTAGCAGTAAGAGATGTAAGTTTTTTAAACATTTAACCTGGAGGTGGTAAGGTGGTGTTGAGGCTGGTGGTCAGAGTAGCAGGGTTAGGCGACCCCGGTTGGCTGAGGTCTTTCTGAGGGATAGGGGGCTCTGCAGGTTTGCTGCTGCTGCTGCTGAGTGGCTGGTTTTCTTCGTAGCTGCTGGGACCCTGAGAGAAGACATGGCTGCCTCCTTTGGGGGCGATGTCTTTCTCTGGGTTTTTGTCTTTGGGTTCAGCAGGAGGCGGCCACATCTTCATGACAGCTTCAACTACGCCCCCATCGGGCTGGCCTGTTGGCACAATTGTAGGAAATAACAAACAGTGTTTTGTTATTTCTATTCATTGTAGGGAAATTACCAAGCTGACACGACCAGTTTCTTAAAATACCTGCTCGACTGCCTCCCGTATTCATTATAGATGCTCGAGGGGGCCAGCAAGCCAGCGTCTGTTCTCCATCCCCCTGTGCTGGGCGAGATGGCTCCTCTGACAAGCTGGTGGAGGAGTAAGTCCTTGACAGCACTAGAGTAAAACATTTTCAAGAGTTCAAAGAAGGAAAAAGGCTGCCAATCATTTAATGGCCTGTTTCAGTGTTGTTATACCATGAAAACAGATTTTGTAACGAAAAAGCCTTTTGATCATATTAATCCTTCTATGTGTGTATGTATGTAAATGTGTGAGAGCACGTTGCTGCAATGAGGGATCTGCTCTTCTCGCTCTTTGAGCCCTGGCAACAGCTGCTCTTTTATGTCGCCACACACACCCGTGAACAAACCCGAATTAGCATATGTGAGAAACACACCAGTTATATTTCTGTATGTGTGTGTGTGTAGAAGGAGTGTGCTGGTGCAGGGCTGAGGCTGAGGAGAAAAACAATTTGAATTTTATGAAATGATAATAGAAATTGGGGCAAGTGTCACAGAGAGGATTGCGGAAACTGCAGATGTAACATGTCACAACACAGAAGAAGCTGCACTGTGATGTTAGAATTCATCTCATGCTGCAGCTACATGATGTTCTGCATCAAACTGGGATCCATTCACACATTATACTGAGCTACACATCAGTATTTTCCTAACACTGTGTACAGGTTAAAAACAGCGTGGACAATGCTTTAGTTCTTCTCCCTCTCTGACTTTCCTACCCTGTCTGTCTGCGTGCCTATGCTTTGTTGGGAACTAATTTAGCTGTAGATTCAGTGTGCTCGAGCGTATGTGGGATCACATGCCTCATCCTTTAGAGTCTGTAGATACACACAGTACAGACAAACACATCTCCTCTGAACAGATTCCTATGAACAACTATTGTCTGTGTATTCACCTGTGTTGAGCTTCATTATTGTACAAAAACTAATATAAAAAACACATCAGTGAGTCACAGTGTTGGTCTGGGTGACGTGCTCATGCACACACACACACAGAAGTTTATTTTGATTCACACATACACCAAAGGTTCTTGAAATAGTAATTACAGCACCAAATGTGGACTAATCCACCATAGAAAATAGTCCCTAAATGCAAATTTCCTGCTGTTTAAGTAAAATTTCGTTAAAAACTACTGCACCCTGCTGATGATTCTCATTTTACCTATGTCTTAAAACTGAAAATACAGTGCAACAGTGGCACAGATAGAGAAGAGTCACAGAGTGAGTGTACCGACTGACTGATGTAAGTTACTCAACAATATCTGTCTAAAGTTTGCTAACATTAGCTACCGAGAGCTACTGGTCATACCAAACGAAATGAGGCTGTAACAGCAACAGCCCTTAGAATACTGAATTGTGCAAGGAGGTGTTTTGTTGCTTATTCATTAAATCATCTTGTGCTTTCTAAAAGGAAGAATGTGTTATTTTGTCTTTAAAAAATTCAGTCTTGCCTTAAAAGTCA
Source organism: Sandelia bainsii (assembly GCA_032362345.1). Classification (NCBI taxonomy): domain Eukaryota; kingdom Metazoa; phylum Chordata; class Actinopteri; order Anabantiformes; family Anabantidae; genus Sandelia; species Sandelia bainsii. Next base: position 3,352,208 of record JAUMHL010000012.1, read on the forward strand.
TGGTGTAACGTTTATGAAACTAAGACGGAAACGGTGACATATGTCCATCCAGTCTATGAAGAATTTAAAAAAGTTAATGGTTTGGCTTTCCGGTATATATCTGATCTGATCAGCGACGATAGTCCAGCTAGATCCCTCAGGTCCTCTCGTAATCAGGTTCCAGCTGTACCCAGGATAAGACGCAGGTCTTCAGAGGGAGCTGCTCTCTAGAATAATATTGCTTCCATTGTGTCATTGTGGTGCAGATTTTAAAACCCAATTGGCAAAAGTTCACCTCTGACATCAGGTAATGTTATTTTGACTTTATAATATTGATCAATTTGCTTTTATGCTGACGTGAAGCACCTTGAAATTACTATTGTACATGACTTGACCTGTGAGCAGACTTTGATGTGTTAAATCAGTGGAGTTTTCCCTGACAATGCGGTGACATATAGTTTTTGGTGACTCTGTGTGTGTATCCTCTGTACCTCTCTCCAGGTTTATCTCTGGTTTGGGCGGCTCTGGGACCTCCCACTGCTCCTCCTCATTGGGCAGCTCTTTGATGTCTTCTTTGTGCAAATATCTCTTCAGAGCTACTGCGTCCTGCAGACACAAACACAGTTAATGAGTGTGATGAAAAAAACAGCAGAGTTGAGGCTAAATCTTGATGTAGGGCATTACACTTGTTTTATATGTTAATGTTCTCCAAGAATAGCAGAATTTCATTGTAAATTTTATTCACACTGGATGAGTTTTTTCTCTCCTCTTTGCTGGTTTTCCAACAGAGAATTACATTACAGTCACTGAGGATTAACGCAAAATGGACTGATCCATTTAAAATGTACAAAGCAGATTGTGTTGGTGAAGATTCTCAGTCATTTCAGCAGTAGATTTTGGATTTCTCCTTTAAGATTCTCTTGCCAGCAGTGGCAGGCGATCTCGTTAAAATGTTGATGACCTAATTAACATGTGCTGCCAGTTGCTGAATCAATTCCCTGGAATAATATAAAAGTTAAAGTCATAAGTGGATACAAGAAATTTGGAGGCAGATGCAACCTTTTTGCCTTAAGCCTCTCATATCTGCATCTGTCTGACTCCATTGTATTAAACTGACTTCTCAATCGCGTCACTAAAACCTTTAATCAAACAGTCACAAATTTCACGTTATTGGCTTTTACAAATCCAGACAAGGAGCTTAAATCAAACGGTCACTCTGCAGATTTCAGCATTGATTATAGTCTAATTCTGCTGCACAGAGAAAACACAGGATATTCAGCAGGGAGGATCAAAGTTGACGCCTGATGTGAGCTTTGACTTTACAGCTCTACAGAGATGAGAGCAAGTTGCCATGTAATGCAAACGTGACGTCCTCCGGGGACACAGCTTATTAACTCCAGCTCAGTGGTGACGTGTGTGTGCGAAGGAAAGCAAACAAAACGGAAAACAACGAGCGAGCAAGGACCCGTGTGACTGGATATGGATTAGCTATCGATCAGAGATGTGAGGTTGTGATCATATTCAACGCGACTTACGTTGAGTGAGGTTATCAGGCCACTCAGGAAATGCATCAGCTCTTTCCTGTGGCCGCTCTCAGTGCAGAAGAGTTTCACCAGCTCCCTGAAAAACACACACAGACTCAGGATTACAGGGTATTGCAGGATAACACACACACACCAAGATATGAATAAAAACAGGAGTGAGCATCAATGTGATTTTATCACACTGATTCCTTCATTTCAGCTTTATAAAGTCTGATAGCACTGATCCAACTGTTACTTTCCTGATGCCCAGTGACAATTTCAAGATATTTCCTGATTCTTGTTTATTATCTGTTTTCTATTTGGTAACATGGGAAACCGGGAAAACTTTACTTCACTCCTTATTACTGTACAGTCTTATTAGACTGATCCTGTTTCTATAGCAACACACAACACCCAGCCCGGATCAGTAACAGTGTTAGTGTTAGTGAAATTCATTACATTTGTGTAAATAATCTATTGTACTTCAGAGATGTTCAGATTACTGAGGTGCTGGTTTGTTCTGAAGAAGCTGGAGAAAGACTTATTGATCTCATCTCTACTTAGTATGTGAATATATTGAATTACCTTTTTCTAATTATTCACAGCTTTAGATAAACTCCTTGAAGATGAACGTTTCTCAGAAGTGACACACATCACACACACACACACACCTGCAGATGTCCAGCTTGGCTGAGAGATGGTCTTTCTGGATGTACAGCTCCTTCTCGTCCTTCAGCAGACAGATGACATCCTGCAACTCCACCACAGCTTCGTCGCTGTCAGCGACATCCAGCTGGTAGCGGATGTACAGCTTACCCACCTGGAAGCAACAAGACAGGCAGTATGTACTTTTACAGGGAGGCAGAGACCAGAAATGTCACATTATTGATTATTTTTTGAGCCTGGTGATGTGAGACATACAGTATCTACAACTGAACTACCCGTACTGAGCTTTGCTTTATTAGCAAACTTCACAGAAACAGTAATCCTAGGTGCTGTGTAATGAGCTCCTAAATCAATCAACAGCTAATTACACACAAAGTGTACTAGGAAATTGTTAACTTTAATGTCTGTAACAACTACAGTTGGAATTATTTGGATTTGTTTATACATGTGATTTATGGATTTATTCCCTGAACGTTTTGACTTGGAATATGCTGCAATATTCTGACTTTATTATTTATTATTCTTAAAACGTTCTGACTGTACTTTTGGAAAATTATGATGAAATCTTCCGAAGAAATAACTAATATGTGTTGATCTCACAATATTGGTGCTTTATTTAAAAAGGATCGAGGTCTTATCTCAAACTGTTTGTAATCGTAAAAATCAAACTCGTTCATCTGAACAATGTCATTATTTAAAATCTAGACATCAACAACGAAGCGCAATCCAAAAAGACTCGTAAAAGTCAAAAATCTAATTTCTTCATGATTAAATCAATAAAAACAGATTATTGCCAACCTCCATTAGCTTCTGTGAGATGTTAAAAACAAAAGGAGTCATTGCTTTTAACACAGTTCTTAACTGTAGTTTGTTACGAAGATGGAATGAGTCCAGCTGGGTCCTACACCACACAGCCTCAGAGGTGGAGGGACAAACGAGTTGAGCTCGGCTTCCCAGGGCTCGATTTTTGCACGCTGACCACACACTTCCCCAGGTTGGGACGGCGTCCGGAGACGGTCAGCGACTCAACTGGTTCACTTCTGAAGGTGTGGGGTAGGTCTAGGGCGTTACATCTAAGGGAACCCTGAGCTCAGTCAACATTGGCCTGTCAGCCTCTATTTATAAACTCTGATTTCTGAGTTGGAGCCATGATCTGTGATGTCACACATGACATCATCAAGTGAGCTCTCGAAATTTAAATATTACCTCCATGGTAACATCACGTTAGATTAAACGAACGAATGTCATTTGTTATTTAATTTGTTATATTATTATGAAAATTTCAAATCCACAAGGAAAAAATGATTAATTTCAAGCCAAATTCTGTCATTTCTTTATAAAGATTTACTATATTGTAGCACTGCCTGATCTGACGTCAACACTTTGAAGGCTGACACAAGTCGAAACTTTTGAAAATCAAAGCATCACACAACCTAAAATACGATGGCAAAATGAGTCAAAGTTGTTTTTCCAAACCAAGAATTAGAAGATTTGAGGAATCAAACCATAAAGATTTTGCACATGATTCAGACTAGTAAATACAGAAAAACGATAAGTTTATATAAGAGAATTGACCAAGAAAAAGGAAAATGAAAGTAGTTCAAATATCAGAAGTCACTGAGAAAAATATAAACCCCACCTGAAATAAAGTTTAAGATGTCAACTAAACTAGTTTAAGGCTCTATTTATAAACTGATTTCTAAAGTAGAGACATGATCTGTGATGTCACACACTGAAATCCAAATATATCTCAATCTATAGGTATAGATTGAGATACCTTAACTGTAGCATTCATGAGCTGATAGAAAGTAAATTAGTATTATTATTATTATAGTATATATTTAATCTCACAAATGATGTCATGAGTTAAGACTATTAACTATTGGGGACATCACTGATTGACATTATTATTATTTACCCACATATGCTGCTCATTTACAACATGACAAAGCCCTTCCTGATTTGTTGCTCTTTCAATATTCTGACTATATCCTGGCTATTCTGAGTTACTCGCAGAATATTGCTAATTTATTTGCAGAAGACTGTTACATTAATCTCAGAATTGTATTTTCTTATTAGAGACAACAGAGGCAAAGAATGAAAAGGTAAATGGCAAAAGAAAAATTTCTGAGGTTGAAAAAGGCTAATTGACAAATGAGGTAGATTTGTTCATCTTCCCAAATTCTACTTACTCCTATGTCTTTAATAAACTGTCTGAATAAGTAATGACTGTCAGCTTCCAAACATTTGTTCTAAACCAACTACTGTAGGTCTGATCTTCTTACCTGTGCAAAGTAAAGCCGCTTGATTTTCTCTCCTATGTTGTTGTCAATCAGCTCTGAGTAGACATCAGCCAGTTCTTCATGGTGGTAGAGGAACCTTTGGATGTAGGGGACTAGTGAGTGCACCATGGCCTGCATGGGCAGACAGGGCCTCAGGTTCTCAGTCTGAGCCTCACTCTTGACACAGTCAGACAGCTGACGGATACCACAGATCTCCAAAAACAACAATCTGTCTTTTTCGCTGAAGGTAGCTACAGCATTAGCTCGTTCTCCTGGGACTGTATGACCTGGAAAGTAAATACAACAATAGTCAGTATCTCCATTCTACCCATATTTGTGTAGCTCTGTCCACTAGGTGTAACGAGATTTTGAAAAAATATAGCAGCAGCGTACCAAAGTTCCCAGCCTTGCTCCTGGGAGCAGCCTTCTTCTCTGCCGGTGGCAGGTTGAGCAGACACACCTGCTTGTGAGTTTTGAAGATCTTCTCCAGCTCCCTGCTGTCAGCAATCATGGGTTTACGTGCCAGACTCACCCAGCTGTTGTCCTTGGTGGGGAAGACCCTCTTATCAGACACCATACCTGAATCCAAGGTAAAAAGGATGATGTTGTTCACTGTGTGTGTGTACTGTGGCAGCCTTAGCCCCCCTAAAAATCTCTTCCAGTCCCTGATTACATTAGTACTGTAGTCACCTCTGCTAGTGCTAATTCTCCAAGCACTTATACTGCAGAATGTACAATTGCATACAGTGTGTGACTGCTTTCAGTCTCCAGTGTGAAGTAATTCCACACTGCAGTAACAAATTGTTACCAGCTGCTTTCAAAGCATGCGCCGCACTGGCGGGGGGTGGTGGATGATGATGCTTGTTTGCAGCAGTAAATAGTCAGGACAACAGGAAGTCAGACAGACACATAAAGATGTAATGAAGGGAAGATTGTATTTCCTACAAGAATGTGTATGATACACTCACCTTTCAGGGTGGAGCAGTAAGCAGAATTGAGTTTGAACTGAGGGATGTTTTCCTGATCTCCAGGTACTTCAGTCTTGCACTTTTTAGCTGTTAGACAGAACACTATATTATAGTACATTATATTATACTATACTATACTATTATTTTTTAAGTCGGAGAACAGAGGCAAGATGTATGCAGAGGCAAACATAGCAGCTGTTGAGCAGAAAGATAATGCTCTGCAAACAGATGGAACAGTAAGAGTAAAGAAATGTGTGAGTCACTATATGTGAGAAACCCTGTGAAACAAAAGACTGGCAATCTCAATGTCCTTACCGAGCCTGGTATAGAGCACCGACACATCCTGTAGCACTTCAGCAGTTGGTATGGAGGACGATGAACAGATCAGTTCCAGCAAACCAACATACTGCTTCATATTGGGGCTGAGCTCCACATTCAGCAGCTGTACATAAGAAATATAATCATAGATTTATGTATAGTCCCAAAAAAGGTTATTCAGTGGCCCCTGGAATGGAGGGTGAAACGTCTTCAAGGAACTAAAACAGTCCAGTTGCCACTGAATAACCTTTTTTGGGATAACCATGACCTGGATGACTGAGAATCTTCACATTCATGTATAATGTATATTAGTAATGGTGTGAAATAACTTATAGTCACCTATACATATACATTTTTCACCTCAACTTCTAGAACCTACAATTATTGCCTTGGGATGAAAAATGTCAAACAACAGACAATACATTAAATTACACATTTTTAATCTAAGTAATTGACTTTAGCACAAAACATCATAGTTGAGAAGATACAGTAGCTTCTTTACTACGATTAGCTAAGCAGCAGATTATTCCAGTTGCTGAGGCAATGCAGTCAGTGTAACTGCTTTAATAGTAGCATATTAGGTTAACTAGCTTACTAACTATTAAAGCATTTGAAAAAAAAGTCCTGACCAGAGCATCCACTGTGAGGCAACCGGTTCTGGATCAGAGTTTAGGTTGACATTAGAGGTTCTTTTTTGCTGTTTCTTGGATTTGGAGGAGTTTCAACTCACATTAGTCAAATCAGTCCTAAAACTCTTTTATTATATAACCTTAAAAGTGAAACCATGTTCTTTAAAAATGGGTACGTAAAGGAAAAGGTACTTTTCACCTTATCATGCTATTGATGCTAGGACTTCTTAGCTTTACACTGTGCGTTTCTGTATTTGCATGTCTTGTATGCAGATGACCGACTGCTAACTTATAGCCTGGAACATGCAACTTTAGCCTCAGCATTTTAGCATCATGTAGCCATCGAATGCATGTTTAAGACCCTTTTAATGGAGTTCCTATTTTAAACATAGTCAGCCAGAAACCAATATGATGGACCTGCTTGCAGACAATGATCCTAGACAGCTGACAAGATAGTTGACCTTTAACCTTAGCCAGAAGCTGTCAATGTTTTCCGTAACTATGTCTTTTTGTGATGCTTCTGGGACATTATTGACTAATGGCTTTCACTAATGCTAACCATTTGACCTTATCGCCTAAAGGTAATAAACTTTATTTTCAGGTCCATCTTCTGCCAAGATTATCAACGTCCAGCTAATATCAGCTACTTCCTGTTGAGGTCAGTTGTCCACCATCTTTGTCTCCAACCAAGTTTCTGAAACCAACTCATAGAGGAAATGTTGGCTTTATTAGATCGCAAGCTTTTTCTCAGTTTCCCGGCTAGAAATAATGAGTTTGCTTTGTCCATCTCTGTCTATAATCTAGGAATCACTGTTTGAAAAATAACTAGGACATCAGAGTGGTGATTGTGCCAGGATTATCATTATAAACTGCCTACATGCTGTGTGAGAATGAAAGGTTAACCGGCATAGCAACAGTAACTAAGGTGAGCATGGCTCAGTGAAAAGTCAATCAAACAGCTTTGTTAAGTCCGAAAATCCAAACAACAACAAACATTTTACACATGTAGTGGAATTCTTTGAGCTAACATTAAAAAAACTATAACAGAGGTGCTTACTCTGGTGAAAAATTCTCTCATGCCTTCCAGTGGGCTGTAGAAGGGAGCCAGGACTTTGGGCTCCTGGATGGGGCTGTCTGGTGCATTTGTCAACTGTCTGTAACGCTGGAACATTGAAGTTGGGTCACTCCAGCACACCTCTTTCAGGTGGTAGAAGCGTCCGGAACACCAGTCATTTCGCCTGGGGAAGCAATGTTTTACATGTGCTTCAGGTGTTCACATTTTGACATTAAGCTGAACACGAATGCTGATACAGTTGAGCTGTCGACATACCTGTTATATTCTATGAATACAGCAGGAGTATGCTGGAACAGCTCCTTCAGGCTGCTCTGGGGACAGTTTGTATGCAGATAGTTGTAGATATTGTAAATGTGCTGAACTGTGGAAGTGAAACTAGTGCCCTCTGACTCGTCTCCAGGTAGCCTCTGATCCTGGTCACCTGCTTCTGGTTTAACACACCACTCCTTCAGGTAGGTAATCAGAGCTTCCACTGAAATGGTTTGTCTCATTCCTAAAGGAAGTGGAAAACAAATGCTTTTATGTAACTGACTTTAAATAACTTGCGGCAATTACAGGATGATCTGTAACTGTGTACAACAGAGATCACCACTACTGTACCTAGAGCTCTGCTGAACTCGCTGGGGTCTATGTCCACGTAATCCACATGAGTCCCCAGCAGGTTGGTCATCTCAGGTAAGTTTAGGTAGACTGAGTTTGGACAGAGGTACTTTCTCTCTTGTGTCCCACCCTCCAGGGGGCGATAGGCTGGCACCCATTCAAGACGACACAAGAAGTGATAGAAGGAGGACTTGGTGCTTTTGATTGGTCGTCCATCACTGTCAGTCACCTGCGCACTGAGGTATTTTGAGTAGTGGTGTCTGGAAGAATGAGAAAGGTTGTAGTTAATTGTGGTTTTAGGAGGTTATAAACAATCTCTCCAGTAGGTAGTAATAGAAGACACCATCACATAACTTTAGAAACACAATCGTGACAATGCTGCAGCTCAGTCATTTTGATGTCACTTATGACGACTCAGCTACGGGGGAGAACTGTGTGACCTACATTCTGCTTCAGAATACACAGCGCTCAGCAGCACTGTACATGCTTAGTGATTAAATGCACTGTGAAATTCTCATCTACGCTCCAAAGAAAAAAACTTGTGTCAAACTGACATTTTCTCCCCCTGTGTGACTTGCCGACTTGTTCAACTGTGTTCTTGACTTTTTTCTAATGAATGCTGGGGTAGGCTGTAACCCTTCTACTACCCTGTGGTTAAGACTAGATATTGGAATTCTGCATGGCTGAGGCAGTTTCAACTCTGGGATATTTACCAGTTTTATGAGTTTGTGTCAGTGCTTACCTGAACTGCTGTTCTCTACTCACATCTAGAACAGTAACACACGAGACGGGGCAGAACTAAGAGCAACTAAATCCAGAAGCTTAATCCCCAGACTGATCTCCCTGGCACTGCTAACCTGAACAAAAGGCTGGCATGTCAGGCTTTTCTCTCAGGGACAAAATAACATTTAAGTGTCAAACATTGTCCCAATTTTTATCCCAGTAATCGCTTAATGGCTCTAGCAGAATGATGGGAATTTATATGTGACCCAGACTAACCCCAAATCCATTAACCTATCCATTATCTCTAGCCATTTTCATTTCATAGCCAAGTTTCCTAAACGTAACAGACAGCCAGTGAAGACACCTGCTTATATTCACTGGACAGGACGTGATACAGAAAGAGAAATATGTAACTGAGGTTGTGACAATGGGTGCGTGTGTGTTACCCTGTGTCCCAGTTGGCTGCCAGCAGTTCCAGCAAGGCCATTCTCTGCTGCAGGAGGTGGGAGCCAGGTAGCTGGGCTGTGGCCAGGGCATGAAACTCTTCACATGGGTAGTCCTCAATCATGCAACCCTCCCCAGGGTTTTGGTGCCACATCGCACTTTCAACTGACCAGGGGCTGGAGGCCTGGGAGGAGGAGGAAGGAAGAAAAGAATAAGAATTAAATTACATACACAGATTAACAAACCAAGTAGTGCTACAGTCCTAACGAGAACCAAAAATGTCTGACTACCTTATGAGACCTTATCAATTCCCTGAATTTTGTGTATCCTTGACTCCAAACAAACACATCTTAAATATGTAAGCATTTTAAATCCAGCACTGATTACATCCACATTAACTGACTGGTGTGTTAGCTCCACTCACAGATAAGTGAAATAGTGTAACGGACTGAAAAACTGCTTGTCAGTGCTATATACAGATCTAAAACTCCCCGGAAAGCTTTAAACATAATAAAAACAGAAATATCGTGTCATGTAATGTGATAACATGAACAATGATGAGAAGCTAAATTATGACATACAAAGTAAAAATTTCAAACAAATTTTTTAGTTTTTTTTGTTTTTCAATCTCATAACTTTCTCCAAATCCACAGTTTGGTTTATATCTAGGTTTTTGTTTTGTTTTTGTTTTTGGGGGGTTGGTGACCTACAGTTCTGTTCCTGAACGCAGCACATGAGAGCGTGTTTCTCACATTGCGTGAAGGCAGAATAAGTCACACAATGACTGATGGTGTCACGACAAATCCACATTCTATCCCTTGTAGCTGTGGCCGAGGCTAAAACAGGAATCAGGAATGTCTGACCTGCACAGCCTCTGCTTTGTCTGTGACATGTCCCTTCAGCCACCTGCTTTTACTGCTCATCCTCAAAGCAGCTATTCATCTCTCTAGTCCTAGTGTGACTCATAATCATTAATATCTTCATCCTTTAATCACTACCTTATTCTTCACAATGAGTCACAGTTAGATTCTAACACAGAAGAAGATTCTGATCTGCCTCTGGTGTCCACGCAACCAGTAAATATTGTGTCCTTACACAACACACCCACAGGCTTTGTATCATATGTGCGAGCTGAGTGTGATTTCTAAAAGTCGAAGTAACAGTCAAAAGATGTTCCCCTCACCAGGTCTTTAGCAGTGAGCGTTTGTCTCTCTTTGCAGATGATGAGACCATCTCTGACGCCCAGTCTGCTGAACAGCTCTCTCCATCCTGCTACATCACCGTCTGTCTGCACGTAGCAGGGACTAAGCAAGATCCAATCATAGCCTGGTGGAGGGAAAGTAGACAGACAGGATAAGTGTTTACAGGTGGAGGAACAACACAGAAATGCTGTATAATGAATCTGGATGACAGTAACAAAATTTCACAGGGAATCTGGGAGATTTATAGCCTGTGAGTTCTACTGCTTTAGGGACATATGGTGGACTACCACACTGTTTTTCCAAAGCAAATAGAACCAAACCCTCTTGAGTTTCTGGCAATGGTGCACAGTCAAAAGACCCAAAGCCTAAAGCAGTGGGGAGTGGTGTTGGGAAAACAAAATTAGGCAAATAAATACCATTAATCAAATCTTTTAATAGTTTAGGTAATATTTTAAACAAATATGGGAAAGCATAATTGGCTCCAGCTTCTTATATGTGAATGTTTTTTATTACAGTATCTTCAGGTTTTGGACTAAATAGGAAGTGACATGTTCAAAAGACAAAAAGAAAAAAAAAAGTATCAAAAATGAAAACAGGAAACAGTAGCTGCAATACCCTATTGCCCTTGACCCCATCTCACCTCTCTTGCAGTGGAGTCTCCTGCATATTAATAGTGGCTCCCTGATGCCCGCAACTTGATAAGAATATCCCAGAAATCTGATATTCCTTGTTGTAAGAAAATCTATCATTTGCTTTTTGTTCCTGGACGCTGCGTTCAGGGACATTACGGAGATTGGATAGATTTGGAGAATCGTTACACCCCTGATCAGCAAATACTATGTTGATATTTTAGATAGAAAATGAAGTAGACCACATCTGCTTTGTATTGCTGTTTTGCAGTAGCTGTAGTACATATACAAAGTAAATCTGATGAAGGTATCAACTTGTGAAACATAAATGTGTATTAATAGTGCTTGAACTTCTCTCTGCTCTCTGCAATGTTTTTAAATGGGCATGAGAGCAGAGACAAAGTAAAGAAAACAGTAGTTTGTAAATTTAGCCCATTTCACATTTTCAAAGTACAGGCCAAGTGCTCTGATCCATTTTCCATGGCTTGTTGTCCACTCCACTACCACTTATGTAACACACAGACGCACACACTCCTTTGTTTAACACTCCCAGGCATTTCATGCTTTCCTTAACCCTAACAATTGAACTAAACCCAAACATAATCACAAACCACTTTGCTCACAAAAGAAAAATACACACACACACACATTCATACACACATTAACACACAGCTGATATGTCCCCAGCAGAAAAAGCTGTAAGAGGAAGAGGACAGTAAGAAACAAGCTTTGGGTATCAGATCTGGCTGTATGAGGCCAACGTGGACACTGAACAATAGCTGGAGATGTGTATCGTTGCATGTTCACTTGCAAGTTTTTATGTTTGCATGTTTGTGTTTGTGTGTCAGTATCAAGAGCTGTGGGTTTCTCTGTACCCGGCAGTTTCTTTGGCAGGTTGATGTTGCCATACTCTTCGGAGAAGTGCACCCTGTCCTGCCCTGGGCACATCAGACCCCTGCTGGTGAGGACTGGTACTGCAGTGTCTGAGTACTCCTGGCTGGAGGAGGAATGCTGCTTGATGAAAACCAAATAACTCACTACCACTGCCTCGGGCTTTGACTGACGGTGTCATCAGTGAGGAAGGATGATGGGAAAAAAGGGAGAACAAAGAGAAATATTTAAGCCAAATAAAATATGTAAAAGTTTTTTTAAGAACAACACAATGTAAAGTAAGCCTGAAACTAGCTCATGTAGTAAATACAGTACGTTACCTTCCATTTGTTGTTCCTTATTGATGGGTAGATGTGCTGCTCCAGCAGCTCTTGAGGGTCCAGCTCATGAACTCCGAGTCTCCTCAGCAGCTCTCGAACCTGCTGACTTTCCAGAGGCTCCACACAGCTCAGCAGAGAGGGGTGAACTACATTCACATCCTTGTATAGTGCCGACAGAGGACCTGTGAAGAGACAGTGGATTAGAGGAAAGCTGATTTATGAACTAAAGCTACAAAATGACCATGGAGTTGAATCAACACTTTCTTGACATTAAAATGTTCTGGGTGAACATTTTAGTGTCTTTACTGAGTTTACAAGGCTTTTAATGAGCCTAAAAAGTGTTCTTCCAGTTCATTTCCTAATTTACACCCCCTCAAGAGAATATTTTGCAACACATGCTAAGAGAAGCAGAAGACTGCTGCTGTAGAAAACATTCAGTACGGATGAACTGAAGCGAACTCATTTTGGCCTGGATTCAAAAATTATACAACTACTTACAAGTCTGAATTTCTTTCATTCCTCAATTTTGCCTTTGCCACTTCCTGGGAAGTTTACCATGGAAATAAATGTATGATTTTTGAGATCCTAACATATAAAAACACAACTAAATGTGTGTAACTGAAAACCTCCAGTGACCTAGTTTTCTATTTTCTGAGACTGGCATCTAAAAGAACATTTTCCCACTGATCCCTGTGCTGCTCAATATTTCAGAAGAACACCGTGTTTAACTCAACTGTCTCTCTGCAGCGATCGCACACATCTCTGTTCACTTGACTTCACCTCTAAGTAGATCTTGAGGTTCGCACTGCACACTGGCTTCACTTTCAGAATCCTGGCTCAAGCTACACCCACTGACCTGAAAACGAGCCGGAGTCAAGGCTTCATTCGCACATTATTTCCTCTCAACTTTCACAGAATTCTTTGTTCTTTTTCTGTTTTCAGTGTCACATATACTTACGACAGGAAGTCGAGTCATTTTTTCATCCTAAAAGTAAAGTTTACATGCTGCCTCAACAGAGAATTTGACAACTTCTTGCTTCCTGTAACTTTGATATCACTTCATTCTGACTTTCAAAGACGAGGACACATCATGTTGTTGCTGTCACAGTGATGCACAGTGACAACTGCAGGGAAACACAATATATAGCTCTACTGTCTTGCTGCAGCTCTACACTGTGAATGTACATGACTATAAGTAATGAAACATATTCACCAAAAAAAAATCAGATTACTGCAGAAAGCTAACTGTAATCTGGTTACTTCAGTACATGTTAACCTGATTTATTTGGGGATAAAACAATTAGTCCTTCAGTTGACTGGATTTACAAAGGAATTTTAATTATTTTAATAAAAATAATATTAAAGGACAAGTCTTAAAACAGCAGTCAAGTGCTGGTAAGAAGACTGAAACAGGTTTCTCATGCTGTGATCTATACTTTTCTTTAATTGGCCAAAAACAGATTACTAAAGCCTTTTCAGTGGAAGTGTTGGGGATCAACATCCACAGTCTTTACTGTTTGTAAGAAATGAATCAAAAGTGTATCTAAAGCACCTCCACTTCTGAGCCAGAGTTCGGTTCATACCACTGTTTTTGTTTTGTTTTTTGGGGGGGTTGGGGTCTGCTGGGGTACTCAACACCTCTGGGAACTCCTTCAAGATTGTTGGAAAACCATTCCAGGTGACCGGAATGCCAGAATGCCAAGAGTGTGCCAAGCTGTCATCAAAACAAAGGATGGCTACTTTGAAGAATCGAAAATATAAAACATATTCTGGGTTGTTTAACACTTTTTTGTTTACCACACAATTCAGTGTGTTCAAAATGTTCTTTCACAGTTTGGATGTCTTCAGTATTAATTTGCAATGTTGAAAATAATTTAAAAAAACACTGAAGGAGAAGGTGTGTCCAGACTTTTGACTGGTAGTGTATTAATTTGTCTCATCTGATCATTCATTAATGTGAAGCACTGACTCACGAGTGATTAATATACTCTGTTTCAAAAGAGTGTGAACACTTAGAAGAAAATAACCTAAAATAAGAATCCTGAGTCACTTATAAACACATCAAACCACTTAGACTACATGTTTATTAAAGCCAGCACACTGCAGTGGCAGGAAGCTTACATCAGAGTGAGAAAATCAATTATTAATGCTTCTAAACCTCTGCTTTGGGTGCTGGTCCTGAATGTGATGACGCACAACACGGGTGGCGCTCTGCCGCTTTTGTGTGTCACGTGTTGCGACGCGAGCGGAGGCGGAACGGCTGCTTATTCTTAGAGAGAGGTCAAGTTTGTCATACACCTACCTCCCTGGCCTCGACGTCTGGGAATGTGCTGACTTCTAAAAGAGCAGACACAGATGTTGACGTGTGTTTCTATAACTACTCAAGGAATTATTTAACTTGTCCTACAGCCTGTTTTTACCACCTGTTCACCTGAGTGTGTTGATCAAATGTACCACACAATTATTATATTTATCTTGTGAAGTACCATCATTATTTTCAGCTTTTTCTGCTGCTGCACAGCTGAGCAATGTCAGCACAGATGGAGAGTGTTACATGTGCACTTCTCACCATCGCTGAGGTGATACATATTTATCTGTTTTTATTTTTCTACATCAGCCTCACACTTTTGGAAACTAGGAACATGTGAAACTGTACTGCTCGACATCCTGACTGCTTTTCTCTCCCGATCTGCTGCGACGGCTTGTTGCTGTTGTCCTGGCTGATTTAGCACTGTGCAATCAGGAGCCATATGCACATCTATTCATTCTTACAAAAGTGCTGGGTAACAATTATCTGCAAAGAAAGGCAGAAAATATCCACACGCTGCCATCTGGCTCCAAGTTCTTCTTGAATTCTACATGCCACTGAATACTGCACCTATTTTAAGCGATGTCACAGTGTTCCTGCGTATTCTTTTAGTGGAAGAACCGATGTCCCAAGCTACAAAATTGTATCCTCATTTATAATACACCATAGTTTTGCTTGCACACACAAGTCTACTTACACCCTCACCTCACATAAAGTAGGTCAAATGACTGAAATATTGTCAGCCCCATTTCCAAAACAGTTGGGAAGCTGTGTAAAATAAAGACAACGTGACGCTGTCAAGAAATGCAAAATGATTCGGCTGCTCCCTTTAGGGGTCGCCACAGCGGATCATCTGTCTCCATGTCACTCTATCCCTAACATTCTGCTCTGTCACACCAACCGTCTGCATGTCCTCCTTCATTACATCCATGAACCTCCTCTGAGGTCTTCCTCTTTTCCTCCTGCCTGGCAGCTCTATACTCAACATCCTTTGTCCAATATATTCACTCTCCCTCCTCTGCACATGTCCAAACCATCTCAACCTTGCCTCTCTAACTTTGTCTCCAAACTGCTCAACATGAGCTCAACATTTCTCAGTTTTAACTTCTCTTGTATTTGTACTGTTTTCAATCAAATATAGTTTTAATATAATCTGTATGCTGATGTTATAGAATTACCGGTCTGAGCTTGAGCTTTCTTCTTCTTGGTCTTCGTTTCTTCCATTGGAAAGAACACTCCCTCGCCATTAAGTGCCACCACACGCCCATCAGCCAGCGGGATTATGGGTAGATCCCTGAGAGTCTGCAGTATGGAGTCAGCCTCTCCATAACCATGCTCCAGAGCCCGGAAGTTGCACACGAGTAAACGGGCCAGCTGGCGCAGACCATCATCTACAAGACACACACAGGGACAGTGTCCAGAACTAAATGAATTCATATAGAAGAAGGTAGAAATTGTCCATGTTTTCAATATTTCCATGAGTGACTGCGTCTGTGTGTAGCACAGTGAGTGCTCACTTTCTAGCTGCAAACAGTTACATTTAAGTTCATGCTCATAATTATAAAACTCATGAATACCACTAAGCATCATAACCCATTCTTTACGCTGAAAAGTGCAGTTCAACAAAACAATACCTAATTAATGTCCATTTACTAGATGTCGCTGGAAATTCTGCTGCTTATCAAACACAACTGATTTATTTTTATGTTTATATTTATGTTAAATATTATTCATTAAACACATGAGCCAGTTTCTTTATGCCTGTGTAAAACTCAATAAAAAACACACTGAGAAACAGAAAAATAGTCATTATGTTTTACACCTTGCAAACCTGTGCTACTGATGTCAATAATGAGCTAACATTAGTTTAGCATTTAGCATTTAGTACAGCACTGCAATAAATAGCTATACAACATTAGTTGTACAGTGGTTCTTTGCAGTTCTTATGCTGCTTCAGTGTTTTCAAGCTGGCACAATCACATGACGACTCAGTGTGCAAAAAGGAAAGCCATTTTAAAAAAAACACTTTAAGACATGAAGCCAGAAATAGCCGATGCATCTCATGTTCAGTGTCTCCGAAAACATCTGAACCAGAGTGGGGGCTACTTGATGATCGTGTCAACATTACTATACTTGTCTTCTTAGATTGCAAAGGTATTTTTTTTCTAATAAGCTCTTTATTCAGTCATTTATCACAGAAATCTGTTTACTTTGATATAACACAAATTTTCTCTCTACCATGACCATCGTCCAAACAGCATCATACATTCATTGAAGATGTCCTTTCTTCTAAATACTACCAGATCAGCTTTTTATACATACAAAAAAAACTGGTGTGTGTTTGCAGTGAACACAATTGGTGTGCATCTGTGCTGTACATATCAGATATGTTGCATTCAGGTACATGCTGTGGACTATCAATCCACCTCCTTCTCGCATCGCTGCCTCGCAGACACTCTCCAGTGCACACACCTGAATGGATGCCTTTCACTTTCATCAGCTCCTTCGCCATGGCTGTGGTTACCGTGGTAACATCTGATCCCCGCAGGTATCGGACTCCCAGGTGTGTGAGCAGGGAGGTGGGTGGGGCAGGGCTCAAACCCGGGTGGAGATAAAACAGAGACAGATGCCTTTCGAGCTCGTCTCCGCCAATCACGTCGCGGATCACAGCGTCCTGACAGACAGCCACTTGGGATGGCAGCTTGTACACAACCTTGCCATCTGGGAGAAAGAGCATGGAAAGGAACATTTACAGACTTACAGTAGTTACAGCGTTTTCAGATTATTGTACTGCAGTGCTGAGCCTGCAGCATTAATGTACCAGAAATATTTCAATTTTTATGGTGTTTGTGTGTTTTTAAGGTTGTAAATCTTAATCTTGCACAACTTGCAGGAGAGAGGAACAACCTGAGCTGAGTGTAGGCAGGAAGTCTTTGCCCTTGAGCAGCTGAATGATCTGCCCAGCAACAGGCTTGAAGAAGTCCAGCACCTCATCAGGCAGGGGGATAAACTGCATGAACTGGCAGAGACCCTTCAGCCCCCTGAACTCTGGGTGATTCTGGAATAAGGAGAAAACAGGTCTTAAGGTAAAAGTCAAGCAACAGTAAAGGATTAATGAGAATTATTCTACTATGTTTTCAACATTCAATTGTTCTGCTACACATTTTGCCTTTATTTACCTCAGCTGTAATGAGAATTAATTACTGAAGAGATGCACATTATGTTGAATGTACCATACAACATTATAGTAAAGGTGAATTCCTTTACTGCAGGGATCATTAACATCTAATTTAATTCAAATTCACACAAGAAATCTTTCATACGGCCCTGCAGATACGGTATCGTCTTACAGTGAAGACGTCCATGGCCTGGAGGAAAAGTTGTGGTATCTCAGATCGAAGCCACTGGTTCCAGGGGCTGTCTCTGTCCACATCTTCACGAGAGGAAGGGATGTCAAAGTCCCCTGGAGAAGAAAAGGCTATCAGTAACTGAGGGTGGACTACAGAAACTGTGTCTATGGATGAACTGCTCCGAGATCTGAATCTCCGTTCTGACCTTGGATGATGAAACGGAAGCCAAAGCTACGAAGGGGCAGGTAGGCGAACACAGGCTGTTTCTGAGGCTGGCACACAATATCGCTTCCTGCGTTGTCGCCGCCGAGCTGGAAAGCCAAGGCAAGCTCCGTCGACTCAACATCCTCTTTGATCTGAAGGAGAAACAGATCGATGTCAACATAGATGCACCGGCTCACAAACTTCTTACAGAACTGGACTTTGGTGCCTGGTAAAGTGCAGCACAGAAAGCCTCAACATTTTTTCTCTCAGTCAGCTTCATATCTTGTACAACACGACTGCAGGTAACAAGGAGCTGCCTGGGGGAAACAGGAGAAGAAAGATAACTGAAGACAGACAGAGCAGCAGGGATTATAGCATTGTTTCAGTCTGACAGATCATTAAAATCTGCTTGGTGGTGTTTATGTACTTCTGTGTGTGTGTCTGGGTCTTTTTTGTCATATATTTTTGCTTGATGCTGGAACCAACACCCTGCCTAATGAGTGAGTTTTTACAAAGTCTGGAAAGAAGGAGAGAAGGAAAGACTTTTGTTGAGCAGAAGAGTTATTACGCACAAACACAGGAGCACATCAGAGAAATGCAAATCTAGAGTGAATTTTATTTATTCCCCAGGAGGAATAGAATGTTAAAAACAGAAGTCAACTTGTTGTTCTAAAATGTAGATGTGGTAAACGTGTCTGAAACTGAGGCGGTTATGCATCACCTTCTTGGGCTGCAGTGTAGTTTTGACCACTAGCCAGCGCTCGATGCCCTCTGTGTGCTCCACCTCCAGCACGTTGTGACTCAGGTCTTTACGAGTCATCGTCACGAGACGATTCTCACTCTGCAGGACGAAAGAGAAGCAGCAGGTGAGAAAGGATTAGGAATAGAGTGACTCGCAATTACTTCTTGTTTACTTCCTTGTTCAACAGTCAATCTATTCACATCTTACATATTCTGTATTTAAAAAACACGTGTGAGTGCAAGAATGGCTTGAACTATAGTCACCTGTGAAAGTCCTGGAAAGACAAGGCTAATTAATTAGTTTTTGCTGTACAGTGAAGGCAGACAAACGCTGAGAATTACAGCTTTTACTTAATGCTATGTACACCTCCATATGTTTAACAACACAGAAGGTAGCAACATTTGTGTTAGATAATGTTATGTTATTGATCGCTTTACAGGAAATTAAAGCAAGTAAAACTATATACTACAAATATTTGGTTGCAAATCCCTTGTTTGCAAAAACTGCATCAAGCCTGTGACTCATTGCCATCACCACATTTTTGGTATTTTCTTTTGCTATGCTTTTCTAGGCTTTACTGCCTGTTTCAGAAGCAGTCATGGATGTCCAAGTCATGATATCATCGTCACATGCTTCACATACAATGATACAAAAGGTGCTATCTTCCCAACCCACATGTCTTTAGTGTAGAGCTAAAGCAAACAAATCAGCTTTGCCTTTCCTTTCGGAGGGGACTCTATTATTTGCTACCTGATTGTAGATGATGATGGAGCGCAGGCGGTGCAGAAAGAGCAGCAGGGAGGGGTGAACGTCATGAAACAGGTTCCTGGTCTGATAGTTCTCAGACCGCAGAGGGAGGCAGATCTTAGTGGTCCAGCTGATAAGAAAACAAATGTTGTTAGGTATTGCTGTTCTTTCTTCCACTCACTCAAACCTTCTTGTGATGTGGTTACATGTTCAACAGGCAACAAACTACAGGCAAAGTTAGCCGTGTAAATATTGGCAGCAAAATACTTCAATATAATAAATATAAACATCAATTTAATGTTTCATTAATCAATACTTTGATATTTACAGTGCATCAAATGGATCACTAGCACTGACAAAACCACAGAATTCCCAATCAGTCCTGCCTCCTCCTAAGCTCCTTGCGCTAAACTGAGTGTTAAAATATGATATTTGTGTTTATGTCACAGCAGGCAAAGTGCATATGTAAATACTTTAAAAAAAAGCAATGACTGAATTTCATTTGGCTGATTCAGGCTTCAGGTTTAGTTCAGCGTCACATTTTATGACTTACTGGAATACTTGAATACAACCGAGCCATCATTAATATTATTAATATGACCTGAGCTTTTCCTTTTATGACAAAAAAATACCCATTATTTCTCAGTCATCTAACCTAAGCTGTTTTAAAGGCTTCAGCTGTGTGTCCAGAGGCCTCTCGTCTTCAGTCCAGTGGGGGAGGATGTATCCCATCGAGCCACAAGTCTTGTTGAAGCACAGGTGGAAGCCATTGGAGTGAATCTCAGGACAGTCTGTGACTTTAAACACAGACTTGAAGCCAATTCCCTTTTGTCCTGTGTGGAGTAGAGCGACCATATTTATGTTTCTAATACCATATATTTGAAACAATCCTCAGATAGTGATCAGTTATCTACACTGCAGACTTACCTATGTATCCATATTTGTGTTTTCCTTTGGTGCTGCTGCCCACATCGCAGATAGCCCTGATGTTCTTCTCCTGGAAGCCGGTCTCATTGTTGAGAACAGTGATGCAGTCTCTCTCCACCACAAAGGCAAGTGCTGGAACAACACTAACCTCTGCTGGATAACTGTTGTCATCAGCGTTCTGAAGAATGGCAAACAAAGATGTTGAAATGGGTCAAAGTTAGAAGTATTTCAAATTAAAACAATAACATATAAAACTCAAACATCTGGGAGTCAGTAAGTCAGAGTGTCAAGCGGTTTGCCTGTAGAACATTATCAAACTTTTGTACGGTTTTATTTAATATTAAAGAAAGATTTAGTAAATAAAGGGCAGCAGAGAGGTGTGACAAGTGTGTAAATATAACAGAAGCCACCTGAATGAGTTCCAACACAAAGTGTGTGTCCTTGCTGTAGAGTTCAGTGGAGAGGCGCTCCAAACTGCGACCCAGCCTGTTCTGGTGAGTCTGTATCAGCTTCTGGCTTTCAGGTGTCAGTTCTACACCAATACCAAACTCAGTTCTCCTGTTAGAAAATGACACAAGACAGAAGAGATAAGCACAGACCAGCTTTCCTTTGTGTGAGCCACATTTGTCAAAATAAACCTATGATACTTAAATGGAGACAGTGACGATAAATAAAGGTGGTAAATAAGAACAAACCTGATGTCCTCAATTATGGCTCTTTGGGGATCTAATGTTGTCTCTGAGCAGCTGCTGGCAGCATCCTGTTCATTAGCATCAGACATTTCTGACTGTTCATCACCCTGACCTCCTTCAGCTTCACTGCTGACATCTGATGTCACTCCGTTAGGCAGTGAGGCCAACTCATACAGCTCCTCTTCATCCTCTTCTTCCTCAATCTCTATGTCATGCTCGCCATTGACTGGGAGACAATATTTTGTTATTAAATAAAAGGGAAAGTGGAACAATGTTATGCAAAAGAATAGGAATGTGGTTGAATACTACTTCTACCTTGTTGTAAGCTCTGGTTGAGCTGGGAGGATGCAAAACTGTTGTCCATGATGTTATCGTCGAGATACTCATCTTCACTCGTATTCAGAGCTGACAGACTGCTGCTCTCAGAGTCTATCAAATTAGACTGAAGGTAGAGGACCATGACAAATAAATTACTACACAATTCACTATATAACACAGCCATTTAAATCTGTACTGTTTGGTGTATGACAGTTATAGATAGTAGTAGGACACAGTATTTTTAAATAAATTAAAAACTGCAATAAGAGTCTGAGTTTGGCAGCATTTTATACAAACTGAATCCAGCACATAATATCTTATTGATCTGAACTGGATTTCAATATTAAATGTGCCTATGCAAATCCTCCTCTGAATCCATTTAGATTTAGTGTTCATCTTTTGAAGTTATAAATAACTGGAAGACTTAAGATTCAGCTGAAATCTGGATCTGAAGATCAGAGCACAGAAACGGTTTATTTAATAACCTGTAGCTAAAACTTGAAAATGAGATAAGATAGAAATTCACTGCAAAGTAATAATGTCAATATAATGTGATGTTTTTTGGTACAGTAGTTATTGCTTGGCATAATGTTTCAACATTAAACTACCCAGAGATCAGTTATCAGTTACACCGGGAATCTATTCTTCTAGGCTCTTTATTTAGCTACAGTGATCGATGCTGCTCAGAGAACTGTTCTTATATTTTTCTGACTCAAACTCTGACCTTGGTCTGTTCCACAGGTGCTGCGTGCATGTGGTTTTGGCTCTGTGGTGGGTTCAGCTTCTTGTGATAGTCTTTGACCCACTCAGTGATGCCCAGGAGGATCCCCAGCCGGTGCAGACAGTTCATGTGTCGCGGGTCAGACTGGGCCACAGTGATGAGGACCTGTTTAGACTTGGCTTGGCCCAGGACACGGGAAAAAGGCTCCAGAAACACCTGGAAGTCACATTCATGCAAGAACACACATATATACAATTTCCTAATTAGAGTTGCAGCAGAAATGCACTAACTAGCATTTTGGCATTCAGTTATGCAACTTATGCTACAGTAATTGCTGAAACAAGAAACAACATAGTAAAAAAGTTGGCACAAGTTAAGACTGACCCTTGTATCTAAAATAAAGAACAAAGTTTTGACAAAAACTGAATAAAGTCTAAAATGACCATTGAGCCAGGAAGCTGCTGGAAGTCTGTGGTTGGCATGACAACTGTAAGACACAGTTTAGTTGACACAGTTAAACTGACAGACTAAAGCTGCCCACTCATTAGGTAAAAAATTTTTTTGTTTGTTAAAAGTTGTGAAAAATGTTTCCTAATTATATCCATCTACACACAGTTGAGAAAGAATCATCTGTAATGTATAATCCAATAAAGCTTCAACATAACTTCTCTCCAAATATAAGGAGTGATGTGATTTGATCCTTTTATCTGCACAGACAGCACAGTGTAACTGACCTGCTGTAAGAGAGCCTGGCAGGTTTTGGTGGGGATTCTTGTCAAACACACCAAGAGGAATTTGGCCACTCTGCTGTAACATGACACATCCTCCTCAGCCTGGGACAAATCTAACGGACACAAATTTCATATTAGTAATGACGACACAATCAAGCTGCATTTCAAACACAATGCAGAAAAGTATCATTCCACTATATGAATGCTTCCTTGCTCTGAAACAGCCCTGTTGCATCATTACCTTCTTTAGCCACGGCTGCAGCCAGGGAGCTCTGCATGTGATTGGCCAGGAGGGCCGTGGGAGCATTGACGATCCCATCAGCTGCCACCATGGACACCAGGTGACCAGCTGTCCCGACGGGGTCGAGGACCATGGCAGCACTAGAGAAATGTTTGTCTCCTGTGTGTGTGGTGATCCTGAGCAGCAATCCTGGTGTCACCTCCAACGCCACTAGGCCCGTATCAGCTGTGGTACAAGTAAATAAAAAGACAGAGAAATGCGCATTTTGTTTCAATTTATTTAGCAGGATCATACATTCACAACTATCTACCAACGAACCGGTGACACACAGGCTCATCGTGGTTGACTCTCACCTGCATTTCTTTCGATGAAATCTTTGATGGAGCCATGGCGGGGTTTAAAGATCAGCTCCCACTGGCTCCACTCGCTTAAATCCTCCAGCAGAGGACAGGACAGCAAGCTGGCCAGGGCCTGGGCCTTAGACATCTCACCTAGGACCCCAACTGCCTCGCATCCACTTTCAGCGCTGTTCATGGGAGAAATGTGGGAGAGAGACAGACACAGAGATAAGGACAGACATGAAATAAGAACTGGAAAAGGACAGAGTTAGTTTTAGCTAACTGAGTGGGGCAAAGCATTCATGAAGCCATCTTAGTTTGGCCTTTTGAAACTGTTACTTTTTACAAAAAGAATATAAAGTGTTTCCCATTAATTACATAGACTGTCTGGCCCACTATAGATCATGTTATACTATGTCATGTGTAGGATTCAGTATTTATGCCCCATCGCCCCTACTGGAGACAAAAACTCATGTTAACTGCCATTGACTTTAAGGAGGTGCATCACTAAAACTGCTTCAGTAATGTCTGTCTGTTAATACACTGCTAACCTTAATTTGTCTTGTTTAGCAAACAGAGCAGACTCATAAAAGACCTGGGTCAGTCCTCCTCCAACCAGCTCTTTTTGCCGTTGAACTAGGCCAGCTAGCATGTGCAGAGAGCCGTAGCCCAGGTCACGACTGTCCCGGACCTTGTAGTGGGACCTCAGCGCTGACTCGATGTGGGAGAGCTGGAAAAAAAAGAGTAGGACAAGGAAAAACAATTTTATACTGCTAGAAGAGGCCCTTTTAAATTCTTTAGTCTGATGCCTGTAAATGGCTCACTTCATCTAGATCAGTGCTGGTTATGTCGCCACACTGTTTGATGAACTCAAACATGTCTTGTCTGGTGGGTCTGAAACCACTGCTTGCAAGTCCTGTGCTGCCACTGCCCAGAATCAAGGTAGATCCCACTGTTTCCTGCAGCAGCTGTACACAGCCAGAGACAGACAGGATGAAAACACTGCTGCATCAGGAGATCTTTGCGAGGAATGTTGCTCGTACAGTTTGCACACTCATACACAGACTGAAGGGAGGTAACACTCAAATCAAGAGATGTGAGCAGATGTGAATAAGAAAGATACAGATATGAAGAACAACGTGTACCTGACTGTTTTTAATCAGGAAGTCCAGGAAGTTGCCTTTCTCTAAGGAGAGGAAATCTTTGACCTGGAAGTGTTTGGTCAACTTCGTCTCCAGAGAGGCAAGGTGGGCCAGAGTGATGGCTGAGTTCATTGAAGACAGACTGTCTTTCAGATACTGCTTCACTTTGGCTGAGAGACACAAAGCACAAATCTCAGTCAATCATATTACAACATTACAACAACATTAGTAGACATCATCAGAGTGGCTACTACTGTATGTGTGGCAGAAACACTGTGCACCCCGCACTAATACCTTCACTGGGGAGGGATGTGGTGGATTTGTCCTCTTTCTTAGACTGTTCTGTGGGTTTGGATGCCTTGTCTTTGAGCACCAGGTCCTGCGGGACGGCCAAGGAGCCACCACAGATGGCCAGCTGAAACAGAGCCGTCGCCAACCGGTCGCCTGACAACTGCAGCAGGAAGGTCTGGACGTGCTGCATTGGAAATGAACAAAGATGGGTGTTAGAGATATTAGAAATCATTTACATAACCAAACGGCACAAATACACGTTAGAAAACAATCTTTGCTAGAGTACCGTGATAACCAAATAGTTACAGCACATGCCATATACATTATGTGCACAATTATTAGGCAAGTTGTATTTTTGAGGATTCATTTTAATATGAAACAAATACAGTGCCATCAGTCAATCCAAAATGTTAATAAACCTGAAACCTGAATGTTTTTCAAAGGAAATGTGAGTGTGAACATTCTCAGGGGAATACACGTGTGTGCACAATTATTAGGCAATTATTAGTGTGCAGAATTATTATGCAACTAAATGAAAAACTTAAATTTTCCCATCTCATTTGTTTATTTTCATCTGTTAAAGTTAGGATAATAAACAAACAACAACAAATTTCCAAATGAACATTTCTGACATTTCAAAAAAAGAATCTGTGACCAATATAGCCACCCTTCTTTTCAATAACAGTCATAAGCCTTCCATTCATGGAATCTGTCGGTTTCTTGATCTGTTGCCAATCAACTTTTTATGCAGCAGCAACCACAGCCTCCCAGACACTGTTCAGAGAGGTGTACTGTTTTCCTTCCCTGTAAATCTCCGGTTTAAGAAGGGCCCACAAGTTCTCAATAGGGTTTAGGTCAGGTGAGGAAGGGGTCCATATCATTATTCTTTCATCTTTAAGGCCTTTACTGGCTAGCCACGCATGGGAGTACTTCGATGCATGTGATGGAGCATTGTCCTGCATAAAAACCATGGTCTTCTTGAAAGATGCAGGCTTTTTCCTGTACCACTGCTTGAAGAAAGTGTCTTCTAAAACCTGGCAGTAGGTTTGGGAGTTGATTTTGAGTCCATCTTCAATCTGAAAAGGTCCATCTAGCTCATCTTTAATAATACCAGCCCATACCAGTACCCCACCACCACCTTGCTGGTGTCTGAGTTGAAGTGGAGCTCTGTGCCCGTTATTGATCCAGCCGCGTCACTCTCATCTCATCAGTTCATAAAACGTTATAAAAATCGGTCCTCAGATACTTCTGGGTCCAGTCTTGACGTTTCAATTTATGTGTCCTGTTCAGTGGTGGTCGGGTTTCAGCCTTTCTTACCGTGGCCAAGTCTCTGAGCACTGAACACCTTCTACTTCTGCGCACTCCAGGTAGGTTACAGTTCTGGAATAAGACAGCACTGGAGGATAACGGGTTCCTGGTTGCTTAACGTTCAATTCTTCTCAAATCTTTGGCAGTTAATTTGCGTCTTTTTTTCTCAACACATTTCTTGCGAACCTGTTGACTATTTGCAACAAAACTCTTGATGGTTCTATGATCATGCCCCAATATCACAGCGATTTGGTGAGTGCTGCATCCCTCTGAAAGTCCAGGCCATACTCTCTCTCATTACACAAATACATATCACCTGATATGCTTAAATCGAATAAGCATTCAAGTTTATACAGCTTGACCTGACTTTGTGGCTGCTAACTCCCTCTGGTGGCAGGGAGAAGATGCAATCTACTGCCATGTCACATCCAGTATGCAACATTTTGCATGCAAAATGAGAACTTTTGTTCTGGGTCTTGTTTTTAGTTTGGACAATATCCCTATTCTGGGTCATCTAAATGCAGATGCTTACAATGAAACTGAATTTTAGACAGTAGTATGCTTCTAACTTTCTACCTCAGAATATGATGATGTTGTAAACAGTCTTTGGGCATACATTAACAATATAATATTGACCTGATCGTATTAGAATGAATTGAATTACTTTGATGATGGTGAACAATGCCTGTAATATCTCAGACAGCAGATAAATAGGATTAGATAAGTCTCCAGAGTAAAGATAATCCCAGAACACGTACAAGTCAAGATGAGTTTAGCCTAGAGTTTCATGTCTCGTCAGTATTTATCAGTTCAAAACAACTTTTTTCTTCTGCTTTCATTAAGGATTAGGAAATTATAGAGGATGACATTTTGTTCAAGAGTGAGAGAGTCAAGAGTTCAAAAGTGGAGAGCAGCTCTGTAACTTGTCATCCCCTCGATGGCTCATGGTGTGAGGCTTAGTGGAATTAAAACCCAGCATTCTAAAAGAGCAAATTAAAGACAAGACCAGAGAGGCACTGCACTTCCAAAAAAACTGAAACAGATTCCCCATACTGTCACTGAGCAAGATCTTTTGAGATTCACTAATAGAGTGTATTTGTCAGTGACTGGCACCCACCTTGGTCATCCTGGGGCTAAACACCCCCGCTGCATTTGAGAAGACTGCCAGCACTACCTCGGCTGCAGCCATGGAGGCATACTTTTTCCTAAGATCCAAGTTGCCTGTGGAGAAGGCACCTGCTCCTTGCACTGGCTCCAACACGCTCTTCTTGATCTTTCTCAGCCGCTCTTGGGTTTCCTCCTCCAGTTCTTTCTGGATGACCTCCCTGGCTTGATCCAAAATGCTGTGCTCACAACGACTCACCTTCATTATGGTCTGAGGAGGACAGAGAAGTGTTTGACAAGCTGTAATTAATATAAGAAAACCTTTTATCTCAAATATACTGCTACAGCATCCTCCATAGGTATTGAAATGGTAAAACCAATCATTTCTTTTTGCTTTGCACAGAAAACATTTTGAGAAAAAGATGAATCTGAATTTTAGCTTTTATTAGATTTTCACCTGGATATGCTCTCTCTCTCATTGACCTGACAGAAGAGGCTTTGAAAAGTGGGTTTACAGAGAGCAATGGACAAATCCTATTTATTGTTTTCCTGTATGTGTACCAATGCACGCACTGACATTACAAGCCAAACCGTTTTCCCTGTCTACTCATCAACAAATCTTCACCCTGGGGTTTTCCAAAAGGTTTGTTTTCAGTGCCTTAAAATGTAGCTTATGTGTGACAGAAAGGCATGGAAAGTGTTAGTGTGGACTAGGCCTAAGATGATCCCCCAAGTTTTAAGTGAGCAAATGAACAGACCCCAACTTTTGTGCCCCGGATTGGTCCATTCCTCGATTTTTGTTTATTGGAGGAGTTGGGGCCATTCTAAATGGATGGCCTACACTCTGTACGGTCCCTGAACGCCTCACAACATGGCTGACCTTCACTCTGTGCTGTCTCTGAGCAGCAACCCTTAGCGGCAGATAATAAACCACTAAGTCTACTCTGTACACAAAGTTACTTTTTTAGCATAAAGCACAAAGGCGAGTGATATTTTACTGAATTCTACAACAAATGGGGGGAGTCAGGGAGTATTAATATGCAACAGACTTCACCACAAGAGATGAGATGCCTCCAACAAGTTGTGTCGGTGGGTTGGGTGGGAACACACATGATCATGGTCTAGGTGTAAATCTAGGAGTAAATATCATCAAATAAAAGCTAAAATTTGGAACTTGTCTAATATTCACATTTTAATCTTAAACCAAATGTCTTCAGTGTGAAACAAATTATTGTGTTCACTAGATGTTTAAACACCTCTCTCACCAGCCCAATGCAATCGACATTAACATGACATTATCTGACGTTATCCTGCACACAATCAGTTACACAGTTGCTACTGCCTGTTACCTAGAAATAGGGACTGCAGGTGTCTGACTGGAAATTTGTTGTCTTTATTTTTCCATGACAATACCTTACTCTGTGTTAATTTTTTTACCTATGTGATTAAGGGGATTTACTCAGAAATACTGAAAAGTAGTGCAGAATAACAAAAAAAGCTATACGCTCCCCTGGTCAGGATCACTTATGAAACTTGGGTGCTGTAGGTTATGTCTCTTACCGATATGGGCAGTGCAACGCTGTGTATCCTGATTCCCAGCTCATAGGGAGAGTCACAGTTGTAATGATCGGCCAAATACTTCATGAACTCAGCAAGGTCTACTTTCGGCTTATTTTGCTTCTTTCGAAAATTCCGAAGTTGCTAAAGAGAGAAAACAGAGCAGATACATTTACATGAACTAATTAAATGTAAAACATTTTTGTGGACCACACAGAACACACAATCTGTGGATGCGGGATGAAATCTCTCACTCACTTACAGCAACCTGTCACCAGCCTATGTGGATAATTATTATTGTGGGGCACCTTAAGGTAATCTGCATTATTTTAGATTAATTTGAATCTCATGGAAAAATGTTGTAAACCTTCACCTATTCCTGTAACTTCAGATTATTTATACATTACAACACTGTGTACATATACTTACAATATAGATATTAGCTTTAAAGAAAAGTCAAAAGAATTTATGGTTCAACAGATCATTTTTCAAACACTAATATGTAATATAAATATTCACCTCAAATGTAAAGCTCAACCAACAACAAATATGTGTTTGTCTAGAACGTGATTTGTTTGTTTGGCCACAATTTCATCAATTAAAAATGTGTCATTTGTTATGTGAGTTGTACCCTTAAGATGTCTATTGCCTTAATCTGGGGGATGTCATCATCCTTGGTGTTACTGTCAATCTTGAACATGCGGTGGATCAGGGGCAGTTTGCAGAGAGGCCCCAGGTTCAGCTCTTCATAGCGCTTCTTGTCTTTCAGTCCAGCCAATGACTGGCCCAGCTCGTACAGAGTACAAATGGATGACACGGCTTCTGTGGACTGACAGAAAGAGGTGGGGGGAAAAGGACTTCAACAGCAGCCAAACAGTCAGATACAAACAACTTGTTAGCAAACACACAAGCTCTCAACCTCTATGAAAGTGTTGATCTCTCTTGTGATGTACTGAAGGTCTTTTAGAGCAGGAATCTTCCAGGGTTTGATCCTCGCAGCGTCCAAGGAGTGAAGCTGCATGAGCACGCACACTTTAGATATCACCTAGGTGTAGGAGGAAATGAAATACAGTTTTTCAATGATAATGATAATCAGGCTTTATTGTCATTGATCACATTTTTACATGTTACAACGAAATTTGATCTCTGCATTTTACCCACCCCCCTTGGGGGAAGCAATGGGCAGCCACAGGAGGCGCCCCGGGGATCCCACTGAGCCACCAGGTATTAGTTAGTTTTATACATAAACAAACGTAAAAACCCTCCTTGGAAGCTCTAAGACTTTTGTTTATCTAAACCTCTTATGAAATGGTCTTTATGACAACTGATGTCAATTCCCCCCTGCCTCTATGCTTAATGCTAATTGTCTTCTGCTTCACATTTCACGTAAACACATTGAAGTGGTGAGAAAGCAGAGTATCTACTGGAATGTTTAGATTATTCCTTTAAGATTCAAACTGTGTCCTGTTCCTCCTCACCTTCTCTTTAGTGACCAGCTCTCCCTCTGCAGCAATTTCCCGTATCACATCCTCCATCAGACTGTTGATTGTGTCCTGATTGACAGCCCTGTTCCTCCTCCTCCCCGTGAGCTCGTCCTCGTCCTCCTCCATGGCCTCCACTGCCCGCATGTTAGCTCCATGGACCTCTCTGAGCTGGGCGTGATAAGCTTCTCTAAAGACAGGGACACTGCTCTCTCTCGGAGTTACATCTCTTGCTTTGCTCTTCTGCTCTTTGGTCAAATTCACATCCGACCCCAGCGCTGGAAAATCTGAATCACAGAGCAAGTTGGACACAACAGCTGGTTGCTGCTGCTGCTCTTTTTCAGGTTCTTTTGTGAGACCCTGAGCTGCTGTGAAATTATATGCCAACACAGATGGGTTTCATAAGTCTGGGCAAGAGACAATGTTTGACAATGTTGTTGTTTTTATGCATGAAAATAATGATGAATGTGATGTTTGGCTACCTGCAGGTGTCTGCAATACAGCAGTGCTGGAATCTGTTGCTGGTTCAGAATGACTGGGAAGCTTCTTAGTAGAAGATGCTTCCCAGCTGTCATACAGAGACATGTACTGTGTGAGAGGAAGTTCTTCACCAAACTGTTGTAAATAGAAGTTTTGGAGCTGGTCCATTGATGGAGTAGTCAGCTGATACTTCTTCATTACCTGGAACACATCAATAAACTTATTGTACAAGAACCAGATGGTTTAAATAATGTATAAAGGTCATCACAGGTAATTATTGTACTTTGTGTGCTGTAAAGCTCAAAGGTAAGTTTTTATATTAAATTGATGGGTTAGATGCTATCATGTCCAACTGCAAACTATATATATATCTTCAGATATCACTGTGAATAGACCGACAAGTTACATGGTCATAGGTCTAATCAAATTAAATGAAAACACAAAACTGATCACCCTTTTTAAAAATAATAACTGTGCAGTTTCAGTCATTCGTCTGTGTCCAACATTTTGTGAAACACTGAGGTGTTTTGAGTTGAGACATTTAAAGCTGCTGTAAAAAGTTTCACAATGTGTTGAAGCAATTGGCAGAGCACCAACACAAGCCACTCAATGATTGGGTCTTACTTCTCTTAGCTGACTGATTTGTTCACTATTTATTCAAGTGGCTCGCCTGCATGTATTATTCCATAGCCAAATAAACTTGCCAGTGGGGCACCAAGGGAAATAATATTCAAATATCAGTTTCTTGGGGAAGTTCTGCTTTACTGAACTTAGGATGAGGCATTTGATAAATATGGCTTTGATACAGCACTGAATTCAAACACATTTCTATCAATCTGAGTGTTAGCAACTGAAAAACCTCTTTGAATTTGTGATGTTCGGGATCTCATTTCTTTCATTTTAGATTATGACTGTGCCTTGGTAACATAGTCGTTCAATTCTCAGTAGTAATGGTGGATATATTTAATTACACAACTGACCTCTAAAACCCTCTGGTACAGCTGCTGCTGGGTCAATTTCTCAGCTGGCTTGGATGCAGCAAATAGTGGGCTAACTGAAGAACACTGGGCGGAGAGGAAAGATGGGGTGGAATACAACAATGGAGGACCCAGAAAGCTAATTCCTGCCTCAGTGGGAGGCACATAATAAGAGCTGACATCCACCAGTGGTACAGTGACAGTAGGGGTAGTTCTATCTCCTACGAGTGGTTGAGTTCTTTTTGGAGTTCCCGGCCTGCTGTTCGCTGTAGCTTCTTTTGATGTCCCAGCTCCAGGTTGATCTTGAGGCTGGTAAATGGTATGGAACACCACATCCTCTCTCACAACTAGAACTCCTTTCAAAGATTCTATCAGGCTGGAAACAGTTTTGAAGCCCAAAGAGGCTACAGTCAGGTTTTGGTGGTATACCTGGCTGTAGATTCTGGTAATCATATTCAGAGGAATGCCTTCTGGGTGTTCTCTCACCATTGCCTCAAGATTTTCCAAAATCTTCTTAACATTCTCATTGTCTTCTGTAGTTTTCGCTGATGATGATGCTCCAGTGACCGCTCCTGTCTGACTTTTGCGTCGATGGTCCCTGTGAATCACCAGTTCCCCCTCTACAACCAGATCTCTACCCAAAGAGTCTACCAGTCTAGCCATGGAGTCAAAGCCCAGCAGGGATAAAGTCAGGTTCTTGTGGTACACCTGGCTGTAGAATACAGCCAGCTTTTTAAGTGGGATCCCAACTGGGTGCTGTTTCACCATGGACACTATATTTTCCAGAACCCTGTCTGTGCTCATGCTGTCCTCTGAAGCCTGTGCTGTTGCCCCAGCTGCTGCTCCAGCCCGCTTTGCACGAATGTGGGTTTTATGAAACACCACTTCCCTTTCTACAACTAGATCTTTATCCAGAAAGTCAACAAGGCTAGCCATGGAGTCAAAACCCAATGAGGATAATATCAGGTTCTTGTGGTATGTCTGGCTGTAGAATACAGCCAGCTTTTTAAGTGGGATCCCAGCAGGCTGCTGCTTCACCATGGACACTAAGTCTTCCAGAACCTTCTTCTCCATCTTGCATAATACTGTCAGGGAAGGAGAGGCCACTATTAATGTATATATACAGTTCAGTAAAGTATAATACATAGGG
This sequence comes from Sandelia bainsii, assembly GCA_032362345.1. Taxonomy (NCBI): domain Eukaryota; kingdom Metazoa; phylum Chordata; class Actinopteri; order Anabantiformes; family Anabantidae; genus Sandelia; species Sandelia bainsii. The sequence goes on from JAUMHL010000012.1 coordinate 3,385,266, forward strand.
TTAAATAAAATGCTGTAAAAATATCAGAGAATGATCCTTATTGCTACTATATGAAAATCGGGAGCACTTTCTCCTATAAAATATTTAGATAAAGTTACATACTGCAGCTTTGATATTGCACCATAAATTGTCATATTGGCATTGGCAACATTTTGATTTGAGTGATATTGGTCCACATTAGCTTATTATATGTGGCATACTCATGACATGAAACATGCATAGGCTTGTTATACACAGAAAAGTCAAAAATAAGTTGCAGTAGTTTAGAAACAGTACCACAGATTTCAAAGTATAACTTTTGAATACAATAGTTTAAAACTGCTATAATTAATAATGTCTTTGATTTTCTTCCTATAGTTATAATGTGGTTCTAATTTGAGGCATACATGATTTTGAATGGTGTTATACTTCTTTCTGGCTTCCCTACAATAACAAATATAATATAATAATAAAGAATCAGTTTCTAGCTCAAAAACTCTGCGTGCATCTGGAGGAGCAAACTGACAAAGACTGCTACCTTTGTAGTCTGAAGAAGTAGATTAGATAATGTGAACTGAAAAACTAGATGCATTTTAGTATATTACAGGTTAAGTAACACTTATATGTACTCCCCAAAATATAATAATAGGAAGCAAGTTATCTATATATAGTCATAATAGTCATCTATATGTCTGTATATACATATATATATATATATACTACCAGTCAAAAGTTTGGACACACAGAAATGACCATGTTTGTGAAAGAAAAGCAGATTTCATAACATCAAATTGA
>JAUMHL010000012.1:3399918-3414703 GCA_032362345.1 Sandelia bainsii
TTGATAGTTACATCATCTCCATGAAATCCGGTCATCTCCTGATGATCCACATAGAGCTGAGGTGAACCTTGATTGAGAAACAATAATAAATTGTCAATATATTATCATAAAAATACTACATTGAGGATACTTTTTTTTTTTTACAAATATTTACTAATATGAAATGATAAAATGACCATTATATGTCATTAGACATTAAACAAACATACTATGGTTTCTCAAACAATAATGCTACAGTCTGTAATCACACAACTAAAACGTTAGTTCCGGAGCAGAACGTGTGTTTCTGTTTTGGCCTGCGTGATCCTGCCCACTGCACATTGGCCCAATAACATCTGGGCACCACATGTTGCCAGACCTGAAACACCTTAGAGCACAGAAATTCTTTTCTGAACAGGTGAGCGCTAAGCATCAGCTAAGGTCTGAACCTTAATTTATCATGACTAATACTAGGAACTGCTATTATAAGTAATAAAAAAAAGTACTAGCATTTGTAGCTGGTAGTCTAATGTCTCTTCCTAGCTTCCTCATTTTAGTTTAGTTTGTTTTTCTTTTACTGAAAAATAATTTTTGTTATCTTGTGGAGACAACTTTGGCCTCTGCCTTCCTTTGACTGCCTTGTGTATGTGGATTTATGGATTTGTGAGAATTTAGTAAGCTTTACAGTGAACTTAACACTTAAGGATAAATAAATTCATACTCTGTGGTCCATGTGCAGCTGGTTTATAAGGGCATCAAGTATTTGAGTTAAATGCTATCATTCACACTGGAGGAGCAGACAGACCAGCACTCTTTCCTCCTTCACTCTCTGTCACTGTTTCTCTAGCTCGCTCTTTCCACCTCTGCCTTCACTTGACACTGGGAGGGACACTGTTTACATTAACTGAGCAACTTAACATACAGTGCAGGACTCATCATTTGCTTTTTCAAAGTTTAATGTCACAGTATATTCTACCTTCACGTCATTAATATTTTACAGGATATGAAATGTCTAAAGATACTTTAAAGGTTCTTACCTCTGGTGAGTGACAGCTGAAAATACTTCATATAATCTAAGCCGCCATTTATCTCCACACCACACCAGTAATGAGAGTCATCATCCATCAGATCATTAATAGTGACAGTGAAGATTCTTTGATCTTTGTCATCGGAGATGAAAAATCTTTGTGAAGATCCTGGTTGATCTGTTTTAACTATGTATGAGCAGGTCACCCAGTAATATCCATTACACAAGTATTTGGCATAATGTGTATAATTTAGCTCATAGAGACATGGGATCAAGATGGAGCCTCCAGCCTTCACTGACACTTTACTGACTGTAGTTATGCTGTGAAGTCCTGCAACAAGAACCATGCAACTGCCAACATTAGATTACTACTCAAACAACAAATAAACAATCAGTTTGATTATAGTCATATCGTCTTCTGACATAAGCAGCACACACATAAAGAATTGACCTGTGAGTCCAGTGAAGAAAAGAACGATGCTGAGAGGAACAGACATGTTAACAAGTAATCAGATAAGACAAGTATCACAGTGATGCTACTTCCTTAGTGGTTAACATCTGTACTCCTCTTACTTTAAGGTAGTTGTATTATACTGGGTCAGAGAACAAATACATCTAAAGTGTACTTTTCAAAGTATAGTTCAAAGTAAACTGTGCAAGATTAAGTGGAAACAAATTGAAACATCTCCAAATGAATGATCATGTTACTTAAGCACCTATTAGCTCAAATTATAGTACACTTACAGGTTTTCTCCAGTAGTAATAATAATAATGAGACATTTTATTTGTGGGTGTCTTTCTAAACCCAAGGTCACCTTAGAGAGCATAAAAGAGAAACAGTAAAAGGTGAAAGAAACAACATCTGACAACAAATGGAATGTGTGTTAAAGAGAGTAAGCTGGTTTAAACAGATGGGTTTTGAGTTTTGACTTGAATAAGGGAAGAGAGTCTATATTTCTGATGTCAGGTGGAAGTGAGTTCCAATAGTTATAGGACTTCTGTGATGTGTTCTCTGGAGAGGGGGTGAGTTATGATCCGAGCTGCAGAGTTCTGAAGGAGCTGGAGTTTATGGAGGAATTTGTTGGGGAGACCAAAAAGAAGAGAGTTGCAGTAATCGATCCGAGAGATAACAAGGCTATGGACAAGGATGGCAGCAACATGGAGAGTGAGGAAGGGACGCAAGCAGTTGATGTTATGTAGGTGGAAGTATGCAGGCCGGGTGATGTAACTGATGAGATGAGACTGAAATGACAGAGTGCTGTCGAGTATGACACCCAGACTCTTAACCTGGGGAGAAGGAAGGATGGAAGAGTTATCAATATTGATGGAGAAATTTTGAGATTTGGTTAGGGTGTGGACAAGTAAAACTTCAGATTTATTGCTGTTAAGTTTGAGAAAGTTGGAGGAGAACCGTGATTTAATCTCCACGAGACAGTCCAAAAGGGAGGTGGATGGAAGGGTGAAACTGGGTTTGGAAGAGATGTAGAGCTGGGTGTCATCCGTGAAACAGTGAAAATTTATATTATTCTTTCTGGAATATGTGGCTGAGGGGGAGCATGTAAATGATAAATAGAAGGTGCCCCAATACTGGGGCACACCAGCAGAAGTGGGAAATAGAATAGTTGGATGACCTGAGTGCAACCTGAGAGATATATGGCGAACCAGGTGAGGGGAGTATGACTGACGCCGATGGATGCTAATCTGTTCAGGAGGGTGTTGTGGGATATGGTATCAAAGGCCACTCTCAGATCGAGGAGGATGAGGATGGTGAGAAGACCAGAGTCAGCTGGAGGTTATTGGTGATTTTTAACAATGCTGTTTCTGTACTGTGGAGGGGACGGAAACCGGAATTGTTCGTAGAGGTCATAGTTACTGAAGTGTGTGTGAAGCTGGAAGGCGACAGCTTTCTCAAGGATTTTGGCTTTAACTAGAACAGTGGGGAGAGGGTCAGGCTGGCAAGTGGATGGTTTAGATTTTTGAATCATTTTTGATATGTCAATTATGGAGGGGAGAGTGAAACTTGAAAATTACTGAATGGTGGACAGAGAGGGGAACGGGGAGTTAGCTTACGAAACTACAGCTCCTTCAGAATTATGTTGCTGGTGGATGTCAGAGATTTTGAGTGTGAAGAAAGACACAAGGGAGTTATAAAAGTCAGCAAAATACAAATGATCTGGAGGCCTAGTAATGCTGTTGAGCAAAAAAAAGAGACTTGGAGTTACAGAGCACCATAAATCTGATTGGATCTGAGGCTGAAATAAATCATTATCATGATCCAATAATAAACTGTAACCTGAGAACATTAATTGCCACAAACAAAATAATAACTTCAGGGTGACTGCAGCTTACTTTTTAAAGAAAATTAGCAGTCAACAAAACCCACAACAACACAAATATGGTTACAAAAATACAGCAGTATGGTTACAGGCACAAACTAAAAATAAAACCAGATGAATACACATTGTCCATATGTAAACCACAAAAGAACCCTGGGGTGTGTACTATAAGCACACTTCTATTCCAAAACAGGGCGTTTTACCTTAAACTGTTCAACTCACTGTTATTTGCCATAAAACAGGAGTAGATTATTTTGATACTGGCATAAGGGGAAAAAAAAGAGGCCAAACATGGTACGTCCACCCTTTGAACAGAACAGGAGACAAGGCCGTTTTACTGTTGCGAGACACTGACAACAAGAGACATTTCCAGTGTTTTAGAATGTTGCCTCCAAAGTCGATAGCAGGTCTCTCCATAGGTGTGTCTTAGAAATTCACGGTAACTCTGAAATACCTGGCAACAGACTCTTGCAGACAGTTATAGGATGGGTACCAGAACTGTTATTACAATTACAAGAGGTACTTTTCAGTCATCCCGACGGCTGAAGCAAGATACCGCTTCACCTATGTGCATGTGTTGTGTCATGGTGTAAGGGTGTGAGAGCAATAGAGGGGTGTTCCCTCATCCATACGTGAACAAAATACATCTTTATTTGCCTACTACTTTGCCTACGATGCACTCTGCACCGTTTCCCACACAACTCTCTGGTTTCTCCACACAAAAACAAGAAGATAGATGCACAATGTACTTGAGGACATAATAAAAACCTTAATTCAGTTCAATTCAGTTTTATTTATATAGCGCCAAATGACAACAAAAGTCATCTCGAGGCATTTTACATTGTAACCTTACCCACTTAGCTGTGATCAAAGTGATTTATACTTTATTTAGATAATAATGTTACAAACCACCTCCCAGAGAAATGATTAAATATCAACATTTACTCATATTATTTGTCCCACCTCAGTTTTAGAGCAGTTGTAAACAGGTATAGTTCCTTCATACAATAAATGTCACTTTTGCCCAAGTGACATTATTTATTACTGTTTGTTTATGACTATTTGGACTAATTATTTGTTTACTATTTCATGTCAGAAATGTGTGTAAACACTTTTGTATGATACACAGTTTATTATCTCCTGAAAGCAGAGGTTAAATTTACATTTGAAAATGTATTTTTTTCTAAGTGTACCACCACTGAAAATGACTTACTGTAATGTGGGACACTTTGTGCTATTAGATGTCACTGGCCTCATCACACTGAAACAGCTGAGCAAATCCCAGCAAAGCTGCATAAACAGACTAAAATCAGTCGGATGTGTGTAGAGGTGTGTGTGTGTGTGGATATGTTATAGCAGGCTGGTGATGTATGTGTTTTATTGAAAGTAAATACAAAAATTCTAAATGTTTCACCTGCGGTACATGAGTAAATGCATTTAGTTCCTTTAATGGAAATAATTGATTAGAAGTGAAGCTGTTTGAAATTATGTATTTGTATTGAACTGATTTGAAGTCTGTAACACACTTTTTACATGTTGTTATGGTCTCTTATTTTATTTTCTTGATGTTGTTCATTGAACTGTATTATACACTGTAAGCACGTACGTGTCAGTCAGGTCAACATTTATTTCAAATGTTAGTAGTTTGACGTGGAAATAAACAGAATTTCTGTCAAGATCGTTGATAAAATAGTTGTAAAGAAATAAGAAAGCACAAAGAAGGAAATGCGACTGAGTTATACAGCAATACTCTCACGAGAGGGTTCACAGCAAAATGAACAAAGAACTAACTGTTACACTATTAGCTATTTATCAACAACTTTGGAAAAACTAATTCAACATTTTGACACAGTGGGTTTGACTTAAATGGTCAAAAAAATATAACTTTTAATAATGTGAAAAACATTGTGACTCTGGCCTCAGGTCCGTTAATATTTACCCTTTTCACAGTTTCTTGTTTTGTGGTGAGCACAGAAGTATAGCTGACATCAACATCACTCTCAGCATGTGATACCTGGATGATGAAGGAGACATAGCTATGAAACAGAGAACAGTGTTTGGCTTTTACAGTCACTCTACATTTATTTGATGTCCTTAACATCACTGTGTTACTTCTTCAACCTACATGTAAATTTAGCCTTTACAGAAGAACTGGATCAAGAATATAACACAGTACAGTACAGTACACACACACAATGGTGAACTAATTACAACTACTGACTAAATACAACCTCTCATTCAAGTACAATTCTGAGGTACTTTTATTTTACTTTTTGTTTTCTACTTTATCATATTTCACAATTAAACACAGTTTTTTACTAAATTGTTCTTTCAGCTACAGTTTGTGGTCCCTTTGCAGATTCCGTTTTCATCACCAGCTGATTTAATCTGCACTCAGAGGAAGCTCCACACAGAAAGACAACAGGAAGTCTTGTTGTTGTGAGACACCAGTGTAAAGTAGACACTCAAAGAACAAATGAACATTTCTTACCACTGTTGCAGCTGATGACTTTACTGTGGTTTGATCTAAAAGTGAAACAATAAAAACTCTTCTTACTGACTCATTCACATTTCACAGTAAACATATTTACCATCCAAACATTGATGAAGTTAATTTATGAAAGTTCTGAACAGACTTACTGCGTCTTTTCAACATGAACCAGATCAGTGAGGTCACTGTTATAATGAAGATCAGAGTCAAAGTGATGATGAAACTCAGGGGGTAAGTGGAAGCTCTGCAGCAAAAGTTTGAAACATATACAAATGAATGAAGATGAAAAATGATTTTATCATCATGGTCACAAACAGAAGTAGACACGTCTTATATCTTAGTGAATATTAGTGATCACAAACTAACCTTAGTTATTCTGTAGATCAGATGAGTCAAATAATACTAATAATATGATGATTAATAATGATAAAAATAAATCCATGACTTACAAGTACATACATCTTCTCACATGAAGTGTATTTTTTTAGCATTAAACAGCCACAGAGCTCAAATACTGTCAGTGAGTACAAAGAATACTGACCTGCAGTTTTCACTCTGGACTGTTGTTGGTGCCTCAGATGCAAAAATAGACGTGTGATTCACAGGTTCAGAATTGGGAGACAAAGTGGTTAAATGTTTTGTTGCTGTAACTGTGGGAATAACACAATGATTACAAGAGTCACAAAACAGTAATGTAGACTAATATCATTCTGTAAGAAATTCAAACCCGTCAGACACATATTGTTTTATATTAATGCACTTATACTTTCTTAATGGTAGTGAGTAGTATGATACCTACTAGTACTAGGTCTGTCACCAACAGTTAGATGAACTGGCATGTGCAGGTCTCCTTTGACACATAAATACCAGCCGCTGCTCTCTGTCCTCAGTCCTCTCATAGTCACAGTGAAAACACCAGAGACATTTACACTGATGATCACTTTTGTTCCATCTATTGATCCAGACGACTCCGTCACACAGGAGCCTCCCAGCCTGCACCACTGAACTTCTCCAGAGATACGATAGTGACAGTTGATAGTTACATCATCTCCATGAAATCCGGTCATCTCCTGATGATCCACATAGAGCTGAGGTGAACCTTGATAGAGAACCCAGTATAAATTGTAGGCAGTCATATCATTGGTGCATTCTGTGGATGTTTTAAATGGCAAAGTCACATCTAGTAGATAAATAACTTCATCACGTTTATTCTAATTAGTGTTGACTGACAAAGTTACTGTCATTCACTGCAATATGCTTTAAAGGTTCTCACCTCTGCTCACTGACAACCTAAAATATTTCCCAACATCTAAACCATCTTTTATCTCCACAACACACCAGTAGTAAGAGTCATCATCCATCAGATCATTAATAGTGACAGTGAAGATTCTTTGGTTTTTGTCATCAGAGATGGAAAATCTTTGTGAAGATCCTGCTTCATTTGTTTTAACTGTGTATGAACAGCTCATAAAATAATATCCTTTACATAAGTATTTGACATGTTGTGTGTACTTTGGCTCATAGAGACATGGGATCGAGATGGAGCCTCCAGCCTTCCCTGACACTTTACTGACTGTAGTTATGCTGTGAAGTCCTGCAACAGGAACCAACATTAGATTATCACTCAAACAATTAAAGAATCAGTTTAATTGTAATCAGTCAGTCATTTTCATCTTGTGACATAAGCAGCACACACATAAAGAACTGACCTGTGAGTCCAGTGAAGAAGAGAACGACGCTGAGATGAACAGACATGTTACTGAGTGAGCAGACAACAAAGGCCAACTCACTGTGATGCTGATTCTATACTTCCTTGTTTTACTAAACAAAAAGTTGCATTAAATAACATCGCTCTTCCTTCTACTTTAGGGCAGCTGCATTAAACTGGCTGAATGATGAAAGTAATATAGTATCTATGAAAACTAAACAAGAAAAAAAAGAAAAGTCCAGTGTTTTGCCAGCAGTTATGATGTGGTTAGTTTGTTTTTGTGACTTTTTGTGTTGTCAATAATGATTGGAACATGTGCAGGGTAGTTTTGGTTTCTCATGGCTCATGGGCTGCTTTCAGCTGTTGTTTTTGTGAACATATTTATTGTGTGTGGATTTGGTTTCAGATCACAAAGTACACCATTCAGCTCATTCAACCAAATTAGTCATAAAATTGGACACAGACCCAAATACCTCACTGTGCAGTAAGTTTTTTTATTGTTGAAATAACAGTTATTTGATGCAGTGATGCCCTAAAGAAGTCTGTCTCTGCCCATGTGAACAGTCCAGGGTTTGGTCTGACAGGTGTTGTGACAGATACATCACCTCCAAAACTGAAGGTGTAATACGCTTTAATAAAGTGCTATGTTTCAGATACACTTATGGTCCTCCAGTATCAGTTAAATGGCATGAGAACAGAAATTCCCATGAAGCCACAAAGTTTAGCTTGTCACTTTGTAATCTATTGCACTGGCTTCAGTGTCTGGCAGGGCTGGATGTTACCCAGGTAGCATTTCTATCCAGCCTACGTGCCATTTTGTGCCAGAGGATATTGTTGAACAGAACTTTCAAATAAATCAGACTAGCTACATTTGAAGACAAATACATCTTTATATCTATATACATCTGTATACACTTATATTCTGTAAGGTCTTAAGCCTTACAATGTAAAATGCCTTGAGATGACTTCTGTTGTGATTTGCTGTTGTATAAATAAAGTTGAATTGAATTGAATCTTGTTTACACTGGCAGAAATAGCACTGGAGCTGCGAAGCAACTTTTGGTTTAGTGGCTAAACCATGTTACTGTGGCAAACCACCAAATCCAGTCACATTTAAGCAGAATATTTAAATAATTTGAATTTTGAGCCAAAAAGTCTTTTCTTTTACATTTCTGTGTTTTGTTGGAAAAGATACTTGTATTTACATGAACTGTAAACACAGATGTTAATATTTATATTGAGCAAAAATTTATGTAGATGTCACAAATTAGCTATTTGCTCTTTGTTTGTCATTTCCTCCATCTGCCAGCAGGTGTCCCCAGACTTTCTCTTTTACCTCCTTCTCACAGTCACACACTCACATAACTCCTCCTGTCTACAGATTTACTGTGTTGGATTTTTTTCCACAGATGTGTCACCAACTAATGACAATTTCATCACACTAGCTGTCATCAAATGAAAATTGATGTGTCTTGAATTGAATTGATGTGTCTAGTTTCAGAAACAGACGCCTCACAGGTCCTCAACATTACAGGTCCTTCATTACTTAGTGCTCATCAGCAGTGAAGAGATGACTCTGGGATGGTCTGGGGCTGCTTTGGTGGTGGTAAAGAGGAACTATTGTCTAGACTAAATGGGATCTTGAAGAAGGTTATCGCTCCATTTTGCAACACCATGCCATGAAGGGGCATGGCTGGAGCCAATTTAGTTTTACAGCAGGACAATGACCCGAAGCACAGCTCCAAACTATAGAAGAACTATTTAGGCAAGAAGCAGTGAGCTGGTATTCTGTCTACAGTGGAGTGGCCAGTACAGCCATTAGATCTCAAACCCATTGAGCAGTTGTGGGAGCATAAGACATAAGACTCTTGTTTTGGTTAGCTGTTAGCCATGCTAATGTAAAAATGAATAGAACGTAATGTTATTAATCTGAAAAACTTACATGTAGACAGGTGACTGCACAGTAATTGACATTTGTATTCCTTTATAGCAATTAACATAGCAACTCCAGAAAGGTCAAAACAGCAGCTGTGAGCTTCTCTGTGTTCACAGATTGTAGATAAACAGCACAATGGTACAATGCTTTGTTGCTTTAGACTCCTCTCCCATCAGTGTCCTTGTTCTGACTCTCAGCCATCCTCTGTGATTGGTCAATTCCATGTTCATCCTTCTACCAGGTTCTTTCATCAGTGCTGAAGACTTCTGGTCACCTTCCTGAGGTCCTTATTGTCTACTTACTCAGTTTGACTAAGTTTGACAGCTAACTCTAGGAAGAGTCCTGACTGTTCCACATTCATTATTGAAGCCACTGCGCTCTTGAGTACACTCAAAGCTTTAGAAATAGTTTTATACCCTAGTCTGTGCCTCACCACAAAATGTTACTGTTGAGAGAAGTCGGAAGGTCCCTTGGACTTGATGTGTAGTTGTTTTTTTTAATGAGATTTCTATCTTTAATCAATCGCATAGTTTTTCAATTGGAGAGAATACTTGAATGATATGCTACCTCTCAAAATCCTTCCTCACACTCAAAATGTCCCTGCTTGCACTCAGATTTGCTCTGCTCCTGTTCAAAACTGTATTTGTTCTCTCAGATTTACTGGTACTCACTTAGATTTCCTGTGCTCCTGCTCAAACCTTTCTTCTCGAACTCAGCTGCTGCTGCCCGCTCTCAAAATGTCTGCTCACGGATTCTGCTGCTCGTGCTAGGAATTTGTATGTTTTTCTGTAGATTTTCTATTCATGCTGACGGATGCCAAAATAATTTGTATTTGTGGTTCTTTTCCATTTTCTTTTCTGTTGAGCAAAGACCACCTGTAACAAGGCAATTTTCCTTGAATCTTGAATCTTGAACAGCAGTAGATCTGGACTAAATTTTTGTGTTTTCTGTATCACCAACTAAATCCAATGCCGCCTGCATGAACAGACCATAACCTACCAGATAGGTGTAGGGGTACATGTGTTTCAATAAAAGCAAAGCAGTCTGCTTAATGACAGTTTTCTGAAGAAGCTTTTCAAAGTCACTCATATTAATAATATGTAAATGGAGACTGATTTACCGAAGTTCTTATTTTAACCACATTGAATTGTGTGCTGTCATTCTGCTCTGTAAAGGGACAGTACAGTTTTTATCTTCAAACATGTTACACATGTCAACATCACTGTGGTTAAAGTTACCTTGATATGTGTTTTTATGGTGTACTTTACAGTTCCTCTTCAGACTGAACAAGGAGATGGAGCAAATGTAAAAGCAAATGTATTAGAATAAAACTAATTTCCCCTTTTGTATATTTATGTATATTCAACCGTACATACTAATTAAATATAGGCTAATGATCAATACAGTTACAGTCAAGTCACTAAACCAAACAACAACTACTGTTTGTCAGGTGAGAAGATCAGGTGACTGCGAGGAAAGGCCAGGATTGGTTAGGACAGGATATAAACAGGAAGTTCACTCACCTGCTCTCTGCTCAGACATTGTGCCTCATTCATGTCCAGAGCTACGATCCCAGCGATTACTCACCACGATTTTCTCTCCCTCATCTCCTTCTCTCAAGTCTCCGGTACCGTGAGTCCTTCTCCCTCTCTCCTCCATTCTCTCTCTGTGTCGGCCGGTTTGATTGTAACACCGAAATAATATAAGGATGTGTGTGTACCTTACAACCTCTGTGACTCTATTCTCTTCAAAGGGTTGCGGGGTGGGTGAAAAGAAGAGTTCAAGCTGGACAGATCACCGGTTAACCTAACCTGCATGTCTTTGAACTGTGGGAGGAAACCAGAGCACACAAAGGAAACTCCACAGAGTAAAGAACAAACTGATTGGCCTTGTGTGAGGCAGCGGTACAAACCACTGCACTGTGGGGGGAAAAAAATCCTATTACTGACTCTCACACATCTACAGTCCTTATACAAATATTTAACAACTACACATTTATTAACTAGAGTTATGAAAGTTCAGAACAGTTCACCGTGGCTTTTCAACATAAACCAGATGAATGAGGTCACCATTATAGCGAAGATCAACAAAGTAAAAGAGATGATAAAACTTAGTAGGTGAAGGACAGCTCTCAAGCAAAAGGTCTAAACACACAAATGGACATAAATGAAGATAATGGCCCAGTGCTGTCAGCCACTATAAACTCTGCTATCATCCATAGTCCTCTTTGAAAGAAACGCTCTCCATGTATTTTCAAGGCTCAAGGTATTTTATTATCCACAGATGGGCACATTGATTCACAGCTAGCTGTGATAAATAATTGCACAAACAACAGGTAAGTCACAGCACAATTAGTAATTTCAGTTGTCATTAACCAGCAACAGGAATAAATAACTTTTTAAACTTGTTTGTTCTGCATCTTGGCAGAATGTATCTGCACCCTGTAGCAACCTGAATTCACGCCACAGTGGATGGCTCAGATCAGCCAAGACTGATCTGTCTTTCTTCAAGGACCAGAAGGAAATCCCCCCAAAAATGTTATTCAGTGGCAACTGGACTTGTTTTACTTCCTTAAAGACATTTCACCTTCCATTCCAGAAGGATTTCTCAATTCTGACTGACTGGTGGGAGTAGCAGGTTTATAAACCCTGCTGAGGCTGCCGAGAAACTGCTGAGTCTTGTCCTGATGAGCTGGCCCTTCTGTGTTGTGCCATGCGTTTATAGAGCTGCTGTTTGTGTTTCTCCTATGTACAGATCTGTACATTCCTCACTGCATTGAACTGCATATACTACGTTGCTCTGTTTGTGTCTGGGTGTTTTGTCCTTGCGGTGGACCAGTTTCTGTCTCACTGTATTGCCTGGTTTGAAATGTACAGGGATGCTGTGTTTGTTGAAAATCCTCCTGAGCTTTTCAGATTTCCTGCAACATAAGGGATGACAACGCTTTTACGTTTGTTCTCTTCCCTGTCAGTTGTAGCAGTGCTCTTATTCGATCTTCAAGATCGAATAAGAGCACTGATATGACTGAACGCATGGCACAGCACAGAAGCTCATCAGGACAAGACTCAGCAGTTCACCTCCATCTGAAAGACAAGGGCCACTCCTTTGACGACCAGAACGTCTAGATCCTGGACCATGAGGCCGACTAAGTGTGAGAGAAGCAGTTTGCTGCAAGATTAAACGACCCTCGTTAAACAGAGGAGGTGGCCTTAGGCATAATTTATCACCCACTTACAATACAGTTCTTTCAACTCTACCCAGGTTTGACAGTCGTTCACACCCTGGCTCAGGTGGTCACAGTGACATACATGAAAGCCAGGGGGAACAACAACCCACAGGTGACCATCAAGTGCTAACGACTTGATGACTCCACAGGGTTTATAAACCTGCTACTCCAACCAGTCAGTCCGAATTGAGAAAGCCCTCTGGAATGGAAGGTGAAACATCTTCAAGGAACTAAAACAAGTCCAGTTGCCACTGAATAACCTTTTTTTGGGATAACCATGACCTGAATGACTGAGAATCTTCACAGGCCAGAAGGAAAGAAATTACCAGAAATTTTGCTGCACACCTTCACAATACCCTGCAAATGATTTTACTGTTTACCAGAGAAAGTAACTCGTCCCAGCAGATACAGCAAAAGTAAGAACAGATTCAATGAAACAAGAATAAAACAGTGGTGTAAAAAAAGTATTTGCCCCCTTCCCTTTGGACAGCTTTTTTCCCTTAATAAATGAAATGATCATTTAAAAACTGCATTTTAACAGCATTGTGAGTGCACTCACACACTCAACACTCTTTGACTAGCCATAGTGATTTTATCTCTAAAATCCTTGAAAAAGTAGTTACAAAGCAGCTATGTGACCACCTGCGCAGGAACAATCTGTATGAAGATTTCCAGTCAGGATTTAAGTAAAGTAAATTATAGTACAGAAACAGCACTGGCCAAAGTCACCAATGATCTTCTCCTCCTAACTTCAGACCATGGACTTCTCTCTATACTCGTCTTGTTAGATCTTAGTGCTGCATTCGACACTATAGATCATAGCATTTTATTACACAGACTGTAACATGTCATTGAAATTAAAGAAACTGTCACAATTCTGCCTTGTTTAGTTTGGTTTCCTGGTGATTTCGCTGCCTCCCTGGTTCCTGTTCCTTTTCCTGCTTCTGTCCCTGGGTGGGATGGCGTAGAGGAAGCCTCCTCTGCTGCCGCCCTCTCTCTGGGTCCTGTTACTCTTCCCCGGCGGGACGGCATCGAGGACGGCTCCTCTGCTGTCGCCGCCTCTCTGGTTCCTGTTCCCAGGCCACTCAACTTCGAGGTTGCCACCTCTCCATTTACTGTTCCAGCTCTACCTTCGGATGAAGTTCGGTTTCGGTCACCGGCCTCCCGTCTGACCCCCAGTGGGGTTCATCAGCCAATGCCGGCCTCCTGTCTGGTCCCCATAGGGAGCCGTCTGTCTTCACCTGTCTCCTACTCTGCTTCAAGCAAGGTTCCACCATCGTCATTGACCTGCTGCTCTGTCTCCGAAGGGGTTCCCTTATCTGTCGCCTCCGGGCCGGCCGCCCGGGGATCTCCAGGTTCCTCATCTATAGCCTGCTGGCTGGCCGCATGGAGCACTCCTGATTCCTTGCCCATTGCCTCCTGGCCGGCCGCATGGGTCTCTCCAGTCTTCTCGTCTCCCTCTGGGCCGGCCGCCCAGGGTTCTGCTGGCCCCTCATCTGCCACCCCTGGGCTGTTCGCCCGGGGCTCTGCTGGCCCCTCGTCTGCTGCCTCTCGGCTACCCGCCTGAGGCTCTCTTGGCGCCACCTCTGTTGCCTCTGACCAGCCTGTTCGGGGACCTCCTGTTGTCCCACTTTCTTCATTGGACTGCTTGTTCTGGCTCTCGTCCCTTCGGGCTGTTCTGACTGTTTTTGGACATTTGTTGTTGGATTCTTGTTTTTGTTTGTTTGGTCTTTTCATTTCGATTAATTATTTAATTTGATTTAATTATTACCAGCTGTATTCACTTACTTGATTCAGTCCACACCTTTATATCCCCTGCTTAGTCACCTACTCACTGCCGGATTATCTGCCGATTGTCGCCTCTGTCTGATCACCTGCACTCAGACCCTGCGTCTTGTTGTCTTCTGTTACCACGTCGCCACGTTTTCCTGCACCTTGGTCCTGCCTTGTGTGGTTTCGAAAAATCGGACTAAGTTTTGGACCATAATTCAATCTTCAAAATTCGAAGTTCTTCTTAAAAATGATCAGGCAGAGAGACAAAAATCAAAGTGTAAAAGGTTTATTGTCAAAAGGAAAAATAGA
>JAUMHL010000012.1:3438108-3455395 GCA_032362345.1 Sandelia bainsii
GAACCATAACCAGAAAAGATTAACACCAACACAAATACTAAATACTCAATTTACAGAACAAAAATAAGTAATAAAATTTCAGCAACAATCCTTGCTTGTGACAGTCTGTAGTTGAAAATGTGCCTTGTCTGAGACAGGTAACAGCCAGGATATGGTCTCATCAGATGAGTCTTGAGAAGAAATGGAATGATCAGGGGATGCTGCCAAGGTGCTCATCTCCAGGAATAGCCTCTTCCTTTGGAGCACTGAGAGTTCTGGCTTCCAGTCCTCTTCCAAGCACTGATCCAGCAAAGATCCCACCATTGCTTAAGCTACCATATTCCCTAATTTGGAACACCCTAAACCTGAAATCTGCACCGACTAATGCCATAAGGACAACAGAGAACCTATAATACAAGCTGCCACTGTGGGGAGGTGCTTGTATGCAAATATGTTTCCCCATCAATTGCTCCAATGTAGTTTGGAAAGTTCAATTTCTCAAAGAACTTCTTAACTATCTCTCTTCAGTCATTCCCTGTAGGTTGTGGCATGCAGGTCTGAATCATCCATTTATTTATGGCCTCACAGGTGACTTTCTCCTAAGCAATAGAAGAATGAAATACTGCAAACTGAGTCCCTGAGCTGATATACCTGTGCAGGAAATATGGGTTAGTAGCTATCTAATAACTGACTCATTGTACTTATAGCTGCAGATTGCAAAGAAGAATGTAAGTCATTGAGAGACACATTTGTCAAGAGGAGCAGCAAGTCCACATGACTGGAAATATGCCTGCCTGATGTCCTATCTGTTGCCACATATGATAGGTTGGTAGCACAAAAAGAGGTGCATTTCATTTTACATTACATATACATGTGCAATACACTCATGTGTGCAATGTACATTAGAGCATAGTTATTTAAGTTATTATTATTATCTTGTAAATTACTGTATCCATTTTATGTCTGCTTTTGTATATTTTGGGAGCTCATACAAACTGCGTATATGGTACATCCTCACAATACCATCCTATACTTTATACTTTCATACTATACTTTAATACTTTTTTTCATATATTTTATATTTTACAATGTGTACTACTAGCCTTAAGAGGATGTAGTCTGTGGTGCTGTTGTATTGAAAACACTTTATATTTTTGTCTTTTTTTATTGCTATAAATGAAGAAGACAAAATTGTGTAACACTATGCAGTTTAACAGCACCACAGACTTTCAACTTCCAGAGAGACCATAATTTGAAAAAGCTCTTCTATTACACAAACATTTTAGACCCATCAAAAATAGATTTTATTGCAATTGTCGCAATAACAGTTACTATGTTACTTTAAGCATCCTGAAGGTGTACCTCCATATTCCAAATACTGCAAAGTTGCCGGCAAAGGGCTGGCAACACTCCTGCAGTGAGACGGAGGCAGACAGGTCAGTTAAATAGTCTCCACCACAGGTTAAACCAATTACTAATTACCCTGACAGAGTAAAGCTGAGGAAGGTGCAAAAACACCAAACAGGAAGTACCAAAAGTTGCCAAAATAAAACAAGAAACCAGGATTTCAAGCAGGCACCATGACAACTTCCACTAGAGTAATCTGCACGCTGTACTGTGCGCCGGGGTGCACAGTGTAAATGAAGTTTACACAATATAACACTACTGAAATGTTTTTGCTTGTGATGTAATGATGATTGCATAGGGTTTGGTTATGGTATAGATAAAACATAAAAATCAAGTTGTATTTATTTGACACTGGAAAACAATTTTAGACATATAAAGTTACATTTCTTTTTGCATTATACACTATCTGCAGCACCAGATAATTCAAGCCTGACTGGTTACATTTGGTCTTCTTTACTGTAAATATGACATATCATTGCAGAAATTAGGAAATGAATTAAACATTACTAAAGGGTGCATTATGTTTTGCCATGCCAGTGTCAGGGGGCCTGGTATTATCCTTGCCACAATGAGTCAAACTGTTGAGAAAAATATGTGATCTCTCTAAGAACATAAAAAAAAGTATTTGTATCATCTTTCTTGTTGAAGCAACGACAGCCCGTGTTCAAGGCCAGTCAACAAACCTCATTTGTAGCTGTTTGCTGAGGCCACAGACAGTGAATAGCTGTGAAAAAAGAAAAAAAAAAACCGTCCATTCAGAAGATTGTATGGTATTTCCCATCATTTTGTGGTGGATATCAGTGTAATTTTGGTGTCTGGGTGACACTGATAAACAATTGTTGCTACTCTGAAAATTGTAACTCACTGCTTGTAGTATGACTGCAGTGTTTGTGTAGTGGTTAGTGTAATTTATAGTATTCCTAATTAGAAGAGCTGCTCATTAAACCACTTGGATTCAATATTAAGCCGGGATGGTTTCAGATGGACATCAACTCTTCTTACCCTTTGTCATTTTCAGTGTGCTTCAGTAAAAAAAAAATCTCTGGCTGTGTGCCTCCACTGTTTGAGGTTTAACACAAGCAATAGGATTACGGCTGCCTCCAGAGCAGCTGTGCCGGTGAGATATCAGCAAAAATCGGACACGGGATAATTACAGCAGATACTGTAGATGGGAGAATGTCTGTGCCTCCAGAGAAAAGGAAATCATGGAAAATGCAGATCAATGCGCATACATGCACATGCACGTGATGCACTAGATGCCCTGTTAAGATGATGCGAGCCGTCTCCAGAGACACGTGGCGTTTGGCTCATGTGCCTCACTGACATTCTCTGAGAGGAGAAACGGGAGTGTGAACAACAAGCGCACACAAAAGCGGGTGGGAGGGAGGTTTGATGAGGACGGTGACCGTGACAAGGCTAACTGTCATGCCTTTGTGTAGGGGAACACGGATGACGCCGTTGACGTGGAACAATGCGAAGACAGAAATGGTGACAGACGAGTTGACATTGTGTAGGTGTTTTGACTTAAATCCCAAATGAATTAAATGCCAGTGTTTGTGAAAACACCTAATTAGGGTGTAAAAATCTTAGTCTAATCTCACAGTTATCAGACGTCATGCTTCTCTATGGGCTTCTGAAACATACAAGAATAATAAGAACTGAATATTAAAATTTTGGTAGTCAGGCAATGGACAAGTCTGGTTTCCTTGTTGAAAATGTGACATTTTGGAGATACAAGATTTCCACCTAACAGTAATGATATTCAGTCATCATCCCTGAGGTGGAAATCGTGCACGAACTTGTAAAAAAAAAAAAAAAAAAATTCCCTGGAGATTCTGGTTGTTTTTACACAAGGTATGTGACAGCAACTGTGAAAAATGGAGAGAAACCGAGATACGTGCTGCACATACATTCTGAGAATGTCCAGCCAAAAAGCAAGTCACATCTAACAGCATGTTGTGGTTAAGAAGAAAATGCTGTGATTTTAGCTATGTTGCACTGCTGTCATTGTCACATCTCCTTCTGCTAAATGAACCAATCCACTTTGATCCTGCAGCCCGTAGCGCTGTATGAACAAGGCTCTACCTTCCAGGCATCTCAAATTTCTCGTCACACTAAATAATGAATTAATATCAGTGAATGAGACCGCTGAACAGTTAACCTCACCCCCTGCCCCTCCTCTCTGAAGTCACTCTGCTCAGAGATCCAATCGCAACCTCATATCCTGTCTACGGCTTCCAGCACGCCCCTCCTCCTAGTCCTCCTCCTCCTCTCTGTGTCCATATAGTCTATGGGCATCGGTATCACAACACACACGCACACACACACCGTGCTGCTGCTGTTGCAAGCAGCTCCGGAGACGAGGCAGTACTGAAAACACTCACCTACTGAGGAACACTACAAATACAGGGTGAGTGGAGCTGGTCTGTGTTAGAAGGATATTTATGTGTTATTCTAGTTTTTTCTTTCACCTTTTTCTTTTGACTATTTTCTTTGTGACCCAGCTAAAAATGTTTGCCCAGTAGTTGGTTTTTTTTATGTCTTGCCCTATTTTTCCTTCCCATCTCCTATTTTCAGCTCTCCATCTCTCCAAGTGCAGGCACATGCTGGCAAGTGCTGAGAGCAAAAACACCAGCAGCAACCTCCCCGGCATTGACAGCGCCACAAGCAGCTTTAGAGAAACCCCCTGTAGAGTCATAAACGCCAGCAACAAACATCAGACGCACGCGAAGAGGACCGACACCGTCAGTCATTCTCACATTGTTACCCAAGGACAGCAGCTCAGCGATGGGCTGCTCCTCAGGTCGACAACCACCGGCCCCTGTCCTGCACCCGGACCTCGACTGCGGCAACAATAGCGACGCCAACACCTTACCCCAGGACTCTGAGAACCAGAATCAGGGACTGAACGGGCTTGGAGAAGGAGGAGAAAGGGATGGAAGTGTCGAAAGAGGCCCATCCAAAATCCCAGAGTCTCTCCCCACTCTGGAGAGACTCGCCCAGGCTACTGGCGGGACAGAGAAGTCGTGGTACCGGTGCGTGTTCCCATTTGGCGTGATATCGCTAGTGATTGGCATGGCGGGTACCGGGGTGACGTTCACCTTTAACACGCTCCTCCAGACCAAAGTGGTGTCAGTAGCATTGCTCTGTGTGGGCATTGTGATGCTGCTTGTGGCAGCTGTTTGCTGGAGGGCCCACAGACTGAGGAAGAGGAAAAAGAAGGAAGGTGGATTCTTCACTGCTGATCAGGGCACTTTGTGATGGACAGTGGACTCGTAGTTAGTTCAGACAGAGCACTTCGAGTCAGACTCTTTAAATTATGTGTTGGGACATCTATACTTTTCCTCTGTGCTCTAGGACAGGTGGTGTGGGTAGATGAGTTGGATAACATTGAAAATACTGTGCCAGTGCTGATTCAGACAGTAGTACAGTATTGTAAAAATGCCATTTTAGCAGTGGCATCATCACCATCCTGAGCAGGTACACAGGGTAAAGTACACGTCTCACTAAAAGCTCCCCCTCTCCTTTTCCTTCCTGTTATGGGTTCACCTGGGGATCCAGTGGAGCGCAGAGCTCAGAGCACATTATAGATCATAGCTTCGAGGCCTGTCTCTATGTGTCAGGGAAATGTGTGAGTGATAGGCACCTCAGGAATAGTTATTAAACACCTCATGATCCTTTATCTGCAACTTGACAGTGCACAGTCTCCCTAAAGAGGTGTGCCTGTGTGGGAAATGAGGTTTTATCTATGAACAGATATGCCTGTCAGGAAGTTCTGGGTCAGATTTTGTCAGAACTGACTACAGCAAGAGTCTGTCAGACTTGACTCGGGAATGCTAGGTGAAGTGTGCAGGGACAATAGTTTTTTTCCTCTTAAGGGAACTGTAATTGAAATTGAAGCTCGTGACCACAACCTTGCCTGTGTAAAACCTGGGACTGGCTTCTAGGTAGAAGTAAATGAAACCTGATTTCACTTCCTTAAAAACCACTGTTGAGGTGCCCTTTTGCATGTCCGCCACTTAGCCTCCAACTGCTCCAGTGCCGCTGCTCATTAGGTGAAAGCACCGGGCAGAACTGAGGAATTGTATCTGAGAAGGAGGTGGAGAATCTGCCAAAAAAAAGCTAAAATGATTGGCAGGTTTTCTCAGGGCAACGAATTCTATACACATGCAGCCTCTCTTTCATGCCCCTCACGTGTCTGCCTGATGCCCGGTTTAGTGTTATTAGTCACAAAGGTCGGCACTCTGCCTTCCTGCCACCAAACAATGTATTCAATAACTGCAATCCCGCTGTGCCGAATCACTAGAAATCACCACTCCAAGCATCAGAGGTAATTGACAACATTTGCAGTCCCTGTAGATGAAATTATTTATCTCCTGGGCTCTTGGACTTTTAACAGATGACTTACACAATGTACTGTATGACAAGGATATCCCATTACAGACACGCCTCTCTAAACACATCCACCTGATTCTTCTGATCCCCACCTCGTGCTGAACTAAACGGAGGTGAGACAAGTCGACATTTGGGCGTCAGCATGAGGGGAAAATAAATTCTTCCCTTCTTTGTACCCTCAGTTCTCCAGCTCTTCGAAGAATCATTTACACCTTTATTTAGATAATTGGATACGAGAAACGGACATTAAATTAACTCCTTCTTGGACACAGGCTTAACCAAGTTTATTCCTCATAGATCAACGTAGGCTTTAAAAGTGGTAGCTATTGTAAAAACATGTCTTAAAGCTGTTGTTCTGAATATTGTCCTTTCTTGAACACCATACACTAGATTAAGAAGACTCGAAAGTCAGGTGTTTCTTAACCAGCCAGTTATGTGACTGTAAAAGGAGCAAAATCCTTTTCCTCCATCCTCATTGTGGAGTTAAAATGTAGCAGTAAAGTGTAGCCACATTAGCTATAATAGTGTGTGGTCTTTAGCAGCAGGTGATGTGGTTTTGAGGAAGACCCAGCAGCTTCTTCTCAGTTGTAGCTACCATCTGTTATTGTATTTGACAGATAATATTTGATGGCTAAAATGTTTACCAGGAATCATGTGGTCTTTCTTTTTTTTGTTTGTTTGCATGTAGTTACTGCAGTGATCATGTGGAGCAGCAGCTGTAGAAATGCTTGAATGTGCACGCGCACACCAAAGCTACACAATCTTTTTACTTTGGTTTCCGGCATCCACCTCCACAGCGACTATTCAGGTTCACGGGGTGATTTGGCAGTTTTATCATAAAAGCCTGAGATGATGTAAGGTCATTGCAGTGTTCGTTCATTCATTCATGTTCCCAAATACAGCTGTATGCAACAGTTTAGACGCCTCTGGGGCAGGTTGCATATTTTCTTGATTTTGATGTAGTGAAACGAAGTAAACACAGCTTTTTTTTTTCAAATGGTAATGCACTATTAAATTTCATTTTAATAACATCAGTAATAGAAAAGGAAGAGTAATTGTGGCATGTGCAAAAACGTGGGCACCCTTTTACTTGTAACATCAGTTTTATTAACTTATTAGGCCTCAAATGATTTGTTAGCTTGTGCTGCAGGTGATTATTTATTGATCAAGTGACTCTAAAAACCTCGTTGTAACCCTCGACAACAATGTTCTCCTCTGAGCAACTGATTTAATTTCTATTATAAAATTAATACAGACCTGCACAGCTGGGGAGGCTGTAAAAAGATATCAAAGCTTTCCAGCTTGAGATTTCCTTTGTTTGAAATGTCATTATGAAATGGCAGTTAAGAGGAAGTGTGGAAGACCAAGAGAACTTTCAGATAAAACTGCACAACTGCTGGGCAAAAAGTCACTGTCTGAAGTCTGAAAACAACATCTGGATAGGCCAGGGTGATTCTGGAATTGAATGCTTTTGACAGACAAATTTAAATGGACACTATCACCAAAAGACATAGTTTAGAGGAAAAAGGAGCAATATTTGATAAAAAGAACACCTGGCTACCACTTAAGCACAGTCTGAAATTATTCTGCTTTAGGGTAGCAGCCAGTGTTACAGTAACATATTGCACGGATAGATGGAAAAATAATTTCCACTCTAGCCAAATGCTTGCACTTGCTGTAATCACTGTTTTAAGTGTTTTTACATTGACAAAATAAAAAATAAGCGCGTTAACAATTGAAGAAAGGCTAATTGTCTGTCTGTTTCTGCAGGGATTCACCTTGTTTCACTTCACAAATCAACAAAATATGTAATTTGAATACTGTATTTGTTCTCAAAAAATGGGTACTCTTCTAAATGACATATCACAAATCCTGTAGGTACTGTGTCGAAGATTGTAGCCACATTTCTGAATGTACCTCCGGTGAGTGTCTTATGACCATCCTTTTACAGTCTTTAACAGCTATTTACATATCTTCTCTTCGGAGTAGACAGAGCAAATGTAGACATGCAGAGTACAGTATCTGCAGTACTTGAGGCAGTTGCCTAGTTTTTATTTCTGGTTCAGCAGGTCTCTTGTTGTAATGAAGTGTGTTGCTGTGAGTGTGAATTGTAATTGTTTCATTCCAATATGAGAGATCTACCATATGAAAAACAGTCACAAATGTTCTATTAGAGTGAAGCACATTATGGGTTATAGCTATTTTTAAACTATTTCAGTAAATAAAATTTCATATTGTATTTTTTTAAGCCAAACTTAATAGATACCCATAGTTTTGGAATGAAA
The DNA here is from genome assembly GCA_032362345.1 of Sandelia bainsii. Taxonomy (NCBI): domain Eukaryota; kingdom Metazoa; phylum Chordata; class Actinopteri; order Anabantiformes; family Anabantidae; genus Sandelia; species Sandelia bainsii. The sequence continues at coordinate 3,446,175 of JAUMHL010000012.1, forward strand.
CTAATCAGTTGCTTAAGTACTTGTGGTCAATTTGCTTTGCATTTATTGGTTTGGCCAAGCTTTTCTCTGAGTGCCTTTTACTTACAACATCAGTATTTCTCTGTAAGGTGCAGTTAATGTAAGCTGTGCAGGCCTGCTGGTGCCAGTGATAGAGTAGCCTGAGGCAGAAATATGTCAAGTTTATTTCAATGTATGTGAGTCTTTTGCATGAATATACTGTAAGTCTAACTTTGATACGATTCTTTTAGTAAAAAAATCTGAAATATTAATTTTATTTACTGTATGAAGAAGTTTATTTTTTGTCTCCCTTAATTGTGTTGTTGTTTACTGTGAGCTGGTGAACTGCACTGCATTAAATGCAAAAGCTGATTTTGGTAACAAAGTCTAACAAAGGTTATTATTTCTTTTCACGATGCTGCTAAAGTGAGGCTGAAGTGCCATTAGTGTCATTAGTGAAGCCATTCATACAGAGCATTTGGAGAGTAGTTAGCAGATATGACCATTTCCTCCTGACTGACCTTTTTACTCATTCTGTAGTACACACTACAGGCAGGCCGAGTCCGGGCTGCATTTGGTACCATCCTTTTCTAATACAGCCCTACTGCTAGCATTTACTATATACTGTTTGAGCTACAGTGCACAGAACCGGTAGATGTATGTTGTAGAGCAACATGGACCTGATGGAACATTATGCAACATAGTTTGCATTTTGTTGAAACCAAAACAAAAAAAAACAAGAAATGCCAGAAATTCAAAGTCATTAGTGTCCATCCATCGAGAACCTTTAATGACTACACCATATTTTGTGTCAATCTACCCAATATTTGTTTAGGTATTTCACACGATTAGTGTAAAGTTGGTGGTATGCTGGTATCATCAGGTCATTTGGTGTCATCCTGTAGGCACTGTGTATATTTTAGCCACATTTCATTAACAATCTATTCAGTATTTTTTTTTAGCTATTTCAGCATGGATCAAAGTTATTAAAATGCAATTCATGGCCAGAGTACAATGAGATAAAGGTCCACTGGGGCACGATTGGGAGAAAACTTTGTATTTCATCTCAGACCATGTGTTAGGACCAAAAAAGTTCAAGAGCATTAGCTACCATAGAAACAGACCCATACTCTGAGTAAGTCTGGTCTGTGGAACCTGTTTTTCCTTTATTTGCTAAGAAAAAAGAAAGTACTTGATAGAAATGGAAATCATATCTCAAAAATGTGTGTGTGTGAATATGAAATTCACCAGATCTGGCTTCTCTCTGCTCATCACCTCTGCAAAGCCCTCAAAACAGTATCCTGTCTTGTCAAGCTCACAGAGAACTAGAAAACAGATACACTCCTATATTCATCAGTCTAGCTGTCACCACAGCCTGCACATATGGTCACGTTTACTTGCGTTTCGGGCAAATTGTTGGCTCAAAACGTATTTCCACACTTCAAGTCTATTTTCCTGCGATTTACACACGTAACCACAGTGACTGGTTACGTTAGTATTTATTGGGTACTTAGCACTTCCACAATGAAGGTGACCTACGCTTTGTATGGCACCTGAATGCGTCCTTTATAAACACACACGAAGCACCGTTGCTATTGCTCTGCTAACGTGCTGCTCACACTAATACTGCATGCAGACACAGCATCAGGATGCCTGGGACAGCTACAGAGCTGGCTTTTGGCATAAGCAATACTGTAGGCATATGCTTAAATGAGCAATTATTTTGACAAAGCAAGATTACCATAATCATAGAGATGAGACTCTTCAATATGATTGTTGAGTGCTACCACATAAATTTCCTTTCTGCTGTCACTCAAGCAGAGACAAATCATCTCTAGCTTTTATTATCATTTCTCCATCACATCAGCATGTCCCACGTAATTTCTCATTAGTATGCTCCACTTATTAGTCAAGCCTATCATCCAAAACTCTCAGCAGCTAAAGCCTCTATTGATTTTCACCAATGCATCCGTACTCATTGCCATCTCAGCACCTTTGTCAACGCAGCTGTTTCCATAAATATTTAAATCAGCACCCATCCTGAATGTGCCCACGCTTTTTCCCCTTTCTCCTCTTCCTTACTCATCTCACCCACCCATCTATAAGGGATTGTGTCATTCTCTGTAATGCTCCCTCTTCCCGCGAACGGATCTAAAAATAACCATTGACGAAAACAAAGGCAACAGACATCGATAGGGGTGGGCCACTGGCTGAGAGAAGGATGTATAAGAGGGAAAGCGGGGAGGCAGTACAATTGCACCTCACAATTTTCACTGGAGTTAATTGCCAGTAGATGGACTCTGTTTTTCACTTGTTTTTTTTTCTGGCAACTGCAGAAAAAGCAAGTGAGAACAAAGTGAACATACATCTGGTGATTGTAACACAATCACAAATGTGTCACTCATCACGAATAGATGTGCATTGTAGTGACTATTCTGCATAGATCTACAGTTTCTTAAAATCATGTTTCAGCTCACTGCAACTTTATGGTTCACTAAGAGTCTCATTAGTGTCATTTTCAATTACAGCAGGCAGCTCTTTAGCAAAAAAAAAGCTCAAAATATCCAAATATACAAACCAAAGCTAAAAGCAGACTATTGGTCATACATTCTTCTTGTGGCCACAAACACTCAAAATAAACGCAAATGCTGTTGCATATTTACATAATGTGTAAATCAGCGATTCCTTGCTAGCAGGTTCACCATTTAAGCATACTTACATTTATGGTATGTAGCTTTTTCAAATATTTTTGGGTAGAAATATGCTCTGTAACTTTATTTAATGTGGAGAGTTGCTGTCAGACTTTCCTGTGATGCAGAACAGCAGTGCAGATATTCCATCCTTAAGGCTTTTGAGTGAGACTCACCCTTTAGACCAATCAGAGAAGGTCAGTAATTTCTGAGTGACTAGTAAAATTTGTAGCTTCTTATTTATTGGAATTTGACAAGCTTTAATACGTGAAGGGCTGGATATGGCCAAGCAAAGAAAAGAGAAACGGTTCTGAGGGACCTTTGTGGATGAATAAAATCCCATGCTACTCCTAGCTTGAAACCCAAAAATGCAAATGTAAAACTTAAACACTTAATACTGCCTGAAATTCTAATGAATAATTTTTACGTTGATATTTTTGAACGTTAAACAAGTAAATGCAAGTATCTTGCAAATCATTAGAGGTCCCATTTTTCACTTTAGACAAAGCCAGTCTATCTTTGTCTAATGCTAGCTTTTGCCCTTATGTCAACTCTTTTAGCTAGGCTAAAAACACGCTACCACATAAAAGTATGTTTGTATCTTATTCTTTAAGAAATAATTTATTAAAATTAATATTACTTGCTACTATTCATGAATAAAACCCATACAAAACTAATTTGTCAGCTTGTTGAGTGATTGCTTAAATAATTCCACTACTTACAAATGATTTCCACCTGCGCTAGAGCAGACTTTACGGTTGACGCTTTGGTAAATTAGTACTAATCACCTTTAAATATCAGTCTCTTTGCTCATCTAGGTCTCCTCTTATCAGTCTCTCTTCTACAGCCCGTGTCGTTGGTAAATCATCTCATTAGCATGTTCTGTTAATTAGCCCGCCATAGCTTCCATCTGCTTAGATGCTACTCACTCATGGCGGGTCCAGTGTCAAAGGTCGCTAATTAGTCTCCTCACATTCTCTGATCTGTCAGCGCGATCTCTCACCCCCTTTGCCGAGAAGCTTTCTGCTTCTTCTTCTGTGTCGTTTTAGCTGCTCATTCACTTTATAAAGAATAGGGCATGAAAATAGCAGGTGTTATCACTATAAGAGGTGAGTGCTGCCACTGATTTTCAAAGCAACCTCTTGGGGAAAAAAACATTATAATTAGCCTAAAGCCTAAAAGCACTACTTGGCACAAGCTCCACTCTAAAAGCTTGTGATGAGGTTTTGCTTATGGATGAAGTGTTGTGTAATTATGTACATGTGGATGCCTGCATTGTGTGTCCTCAGTTCAGTTTTAGGTTACTTCTCATGGATCTGTGCGTGAAGAAATACGAGTTTGCAGAGACGAACGTAACTACAGGCATTTATTCATACCTAGTCAAAAGAAGAAAGCTTTCGGTACAAAAACACAAGACATATTTGGAGCGTATAATTTTCTAAAGTGTGAGTTGTTAAAGATGCATGCATCCAAACATCATTAAATATAAATATAGCCGGTGTCCCCAAGTACCTAAAAACTGTCTAACCTATGTCTGTTGGATAGTATGCCTGCCTTTCATGTACGTACAGCATCTTCAAAACAAATGTTACAATGTGCAGTTTTTGAAAATGAAATCTCTGATGATCAACAGATCATCTGCAGTGCAACCATAGGCTTGTGCAGTGAAATGGTTGTCATGGTTTCTCTTGCTGCAGGTTCCGTTTATTCAGATATTTTATTTCAATTTTTTTTGGATTACCCTGGTCACATTTCAGACCCGCCACTCCTCACCATGTTGAGATACACCCTTTTTATATCATCAAATAAGTTATTAAAAACAAAGTTATCAGAAATTGAACTCACACCATCTACTGAAAATGACTGAACGGGAGAAATTTATTTGATGTGTACTTTTAGTAATTTTTAGTTTAGTTTATATATACCATGAGGAAAAACATTACACCAAGTTCAACAGCACTGCCTACTAATTTTCATGTTAGGTCCTGATTACAATGTGTGACGAATGGAGACGAGAAGAACCCTCATTATAGCAGGTGCAAATTCAAAGGTGGATGTCATTATCCAGATAATGTATTGAGATACAGATCACATGTTAACACTATTTAACAGACATACCTGCATACATCATTCTCATATTTTTTTATTAACCTCACTATACAACACTTCCACTGTCTGTGTATGCTGGTTCCGTCTTCAGGTTTCTCTGATCCACTTTGCCCACTTCACCGTGTCTCACGTATGAAGTAGTATCTGTGCCGACAGCAGCTGACCACGTATCGCTGCAGGTACCATGTCAAAGATGTGAGGTCATTTACTCCACATGACTCCATTTTAATGGAGTGTAAAGCAAAGCTAATCTCTGAGACCGTCTCACGCTGTTAGATCTCATCAATGTGGAACACTCGCTGTTCTCCAGGTGTTACTTTCTGATCAAGTGTTGTAAATTACTTTCCCCCTGCACCCTATAAACCCCTCTCGCCCTGGCTTGTCCTTCATTTCAGTTAGTAATTTACTACATTTTCTATAATATTTTAATGATTCAACCTTTCGAACAGACATTGAAACATGCATAGATACTGTGATTAAGTAACACTGAAACAAAAACACACACATTTTGAGTCTCATGCATCCCTTGAGTTAGAATTTGTAAAAATGTTCTAAATAAAGTCCACAGATACAGGATGGAACCACCAGTTGACTGATCAATAGCTGGATTCTGATCAAAGGGCTGTTGTTGTCCTTGAAACAGCTTTGGTTCCTTGCTCTGAGGGAGTCTCCTCTCTCTTCATTCTCAGTGATGGTCAACCTTTGACTGAATTTCCAGCCACAGACTGGATGAGTGAAGAAAGCATAACAAGCTGAATTGAAAGCACACTAAGATTTGCTGTCATGGGGGGAAAGCTGTGGAAGGTCAGCACAAAAACTGGGTTAGAGTTTTCATAATTAGAATTCAAGCACACATGGTTAAAAGTAAAACACATCCAGGATTCAGAGTCATTGTTCTCTCCATTAGAATTCACCAGCTCAAGTCACCAAAAACCAATTCAGCCGCTAGTTGCGTGCAGGCAGTCGTAATGTCGTGCAGCTGCTGTAGATGAGAAATTAGCTTCTGCTGCAAACGATTTAGCTCAGGAAGTGTCAGTGACACAGGAGAAGTGGTGCATTGTTTCGCTGTGGCAGCCAGTGACATGGGAGCTATTTTGATCACAATCACCAAATGTGTGTTTTTATTAAAAAAAACTGAAATAGCAGCATTTGATCCAACCATAAAATTGAAAATATTCTTTGGGCTTGTGTGGCAGCCAGTGGCACAGAAAATATTGCACAAATAGAGAAAAGATTACATAGATTGCACTAAATATCAGCAAATTGGATGCAAATGTCAAGTCAAGAAAGTGAAAGTGGAAAAAAAAGCAGGCTTCTAGAACAATATAAAGATCCAAAGCAGACATACAATATAATCCACAATGAATAGCTGAGATAAAAGATTTTGGAAGAACATCATTAGAAATCTGTGGGTAGATCTTAAACATGTTGCTTATGAAAGACAGACTTAAAATGTCTGCAGGAGGAGAAAGACAAATCAATGAATCAATAGAAAAACTCTCACCAGCTACAAAAAGTGTTTGCAACCTGTGATGCCTGTTGATGTATCTGGACCTTTTTATTTGCCTCTTAAATTTCTGACTTTGTGTCCACTGTAAGGTTCAAAAGTCTGGTATTATTCAAATTCTAGGTTAGAAATCACATTTAAGCAAATATGACCAGGTTAACTCCTTCCTACATCAGAGACTTGTACAAGTGAATTGCAGCCATAGTTCAGCTGTTTCAATTGCTGACTAAATGGCACCGTAGTGGGTAAAATAGCATCAGAAGCCAAGTTAAAGAGTTACTCTAAGCAAAGAGGAGCTTTTTCAGTGTCAAATCACAGCTGAACTGAAGCAGAGGTGTGCTCCGTTTTTGGATGTCCTCTAACCTCCATGTGCAATGCATGAATGACAACTCACTCATGGCACAGTCTAACTTGTGCTAAATAGAAAGTTTATTATTCATTTTGATAGTTACATGTGCAGGGTGGCACGGTGGTGAACTAGTTAGCACTGTCGCCTCATAGCAAGGACCCAGGCTTTCTGTGTGGAGTGTGGAGTGTGTTCTCCCTGTTTCTGCACAGGTTTCCTCCATGACATGTGGACACTTGGAGCTTTCTATTTTAGCCTAATTTAGAAAGTATGAATGGTTTTTATTCAATGTTTTTATAAAAGCCTTATTTTTATGAATTTTTTAGTTACAAAAAAATCAATTAACAACTGAACATAGAACCACAGCAAACAAATTTAATAAATATGCAATATACATTATGACAATTTAGATCAGTGTTTCTCAATGGGGGTGGTACCGCACCCCAGGGGGCGTTCGAAAGGTGCTGGGGGGCACTGGGAGCAAGGCTTCCAAGAGGGGGGCATGTAGATGAAATTGGGGCAGTGGCGGCCCGTCAATAGAGGGTTACTCTATTTTTAGAGGATTACTGCATGTTTCTGTGATATGGGAGAAACAATTACACGATTTATGTTAACGCGGGTCGATCGTTCACCTGGTGATTGTTTATTATGTTACATTACGTTTACAATTTTCCGACCAGGTGTCTGTGAGATGCTGCCACTTCTCACGACTTCGCGTTTGTCCGCGATTCGTCCTGCAGCAGGTTTTGGGCGTATAAATGAAATAAATTAAAATCTACACATAGTCCACTGCTCTCAAATTATATGATTCATAGCTTTTGGTTCTGTACTGGTTTAGTCCGTTTTCTCACCAGGAGAACCGCACCAGGGTTCGCTAAATGATTCAGATCGAGACCACTTCTTTTTGGGGGTCTCGGTGCGGTTGTTTTGGTGTGGATCCGAGTGCGATTACTTCGCGGGTTAAGGCTCTCATCCAATCACAATGTACACAAGCACAGTCACGTATTAATAGTTTCATATCAAACAAGGTAACATCACGTGTCTGCTTTGAGAGCAAGTTTTTTTCAATGTCGACAGGCGTCAACTCAACCATTTACCTCAGCAAAGTGCGGATTATTTATGCTGTTTTCTTATGTATATATTGTTACTGGTATTTACCACTGTTATAATAATACTACTACTAGGCATCAACAAAGGCATCTTAAACATCCAACTCAGTGAAACTTGTTAGCGTTACATTGATCTTCTTCTTTCTAAATTCCCCACGTCATTCCTCGTCGATCAGGGTTTCAGCCAAGCTCTGCAAGTACGACAACCTACTAAATTTGGTCAGTTCAGGAGCCCTCAGGCTTAAACTTACATCCTTGTGTCCAGACACAAAAAAATGTCATTGCATTTTCATTTTGTTGATAGCTAAATAAACATTTTTAGTTTGGCTCTCACAGTTTGGTCTTGTGTCCAAAATCCAAAAGTGCAGTTGACTTTAATGTTGTCATATATAGGCCCTGTGCTCATTGAATGCATTTGCAACAACTGCAATTGTATTGGCCAAGAGTTATCCGAGTGTTGTATAGGCGTATTTCTGTTACATGTGGTCTGTTGAATGACATAATGGTTTGATCCTGGTCTGTCTTTGCAGAAATTGGACGCATAGTGTGCCCATTAAAATAAAGTCCCACCCCTGCCTGCATGGATCTGAGCAAGAGCGGCTGAAGATTCGGCTCTCCCCAACGGGAGTCGGCTCTTCTCGTTCGCTACAAAGAATCGGCTCTTAGAGCCAGCTTGTTCGCCAATGACACATCACTATAAATTATGCTAGCTAATGTCATCAAAATCAACAGCACCACAATATTCTCACTAAAAATTGTGATAATTTCATAATTTCCGCACCACAGTTGTGTTTCTTATAGCAAATATTATTTTGACCATAAAAAACATTTACACACAAAACATCACAATGATCACAAACATGAAAAACATCGCAGTTTACAATACCAACACATAATGTGTTGGTTTCAAAGACTCATATGGTCAACAAATCTGATTGGCTGAGGTAACATCATCAGACCTCAGCCAATCAGATTTGCTGTTCTCAGTGACATCACGATGATGTCACGAAGCCTCGTGTTCGGGCACTATAAAAGGGGCTGTGAGCGGCTAGAGTCTCTCAGTCCACCGCAGTCCCTCAGGGAAGATGTGGGAACCTCTGACGAGTGGAAGACGCCGGGGTCTCGGCCTCAAAGGGCGAGAGCTGAGACCCTCAACCCACCGGCACAGGCTGTAGGTGGAGGCCTCGAATAGCCTGTCCACGCACAACATGGTTTGTGGGGCGTCTCGGGCACAACTGTAGCACCGCAGCTGCAGCCCCGAGAATCCTGACAGGTGGGGCTAGGGCGTCTCCTCCTCAGGGCTTTCCACGTCTCCTCTGTAGGATGGTGGACTCATTTTATTATAACATTAGCACCAGGGTTATGGGTTAACCCTTTTTATTTAAATAATAATATTTTTTATTCATAGTAATGGGGTTATGGGATAACCCCTGACCCTGTTATTATTATTATTTAAATTATTA
>JAUMHL010000012.1:3460118-3480280 GCA_032362345.1 Sandelia bainsii
ACTGAAGACATGTATCTTTTCATGAAAAACATGGTCATTCCTATGTGTGTCCAAACTTTTGACTGGTAGTGTATGTTGATGCCTCTGCCCCTCAGATGCCTTAATTACACCCTCAAAGAGGGCTAGACACCCTAGTCATGGACTGAGGCAATGATATCAACACTACTTAAAGAAGGCAAAGATAAGGGAAAATGCACTTCATATAGGCGATTACAAACCGTTTGCATCATTTATATCCAAAAGAATCGAACACATCACCTCTGAACTAATTGATCCAGATCAAATGGAGTTTATCCAAAAGAAACAAACACAGGGAAATATTAGGAGAACTTTATACATTATTGGCCATGTGACTGAAGAAAATAGTCCATTCTGCCACTTTCATGTTGCTGCCCCAACAGACCACAGCATGGAAGATGACACTGGCCACCACAGGACATTTGCAGCATGGTGCGGCAGCCATTGAAAGACCCGTGCCTCGCTCTGTTTTTGTACACTTTGGGTGCATCTTTGGGTTAGTTGCCCAGCCCAGTTTGTTGTTGAAGTATACCCCCAGGTCTAAAACAACCTCCTCACCCTGCATAGACAGAAGAGTGACAGAAGTTGCACTCACTAAGATCTGTTGTGCATAATTTCATTGTCTATCTACAATATAAAAACCTGGCTAAATGGAAGTAAAGCAGCGGGCTTACTTCAAACGAAATGTCAACATTCCAACGGCAGAACCTACATCAGTTTTAGTTCATGTTATTGCTTATATGACCATGGTGAAGTCACCAAATTAGAAATGAATTAGTTGTTAGTGGATTACTGCTTGGCATTATCTATCATCCAGTATAGTGCTTGTAAGACATTTCTGTTATTCCTTTTCCAAATGATGAGGCGGCTGTGAATATTCACTTTCAAGTATTCAAATCAGTAGAACATATCTATAATAAAGTAAATGGTTTAACCTCTCTGCACCTCGCAGAGCCCAGTCAGGGACTCCAAGCTATCATACGTGGTGATGATCATGACAAAGTGGAGAGCAATTATTTCTTAGGCTTTATATCCCAGAATTATGCAGAGCTTTTCAGTATTTTGCTGTTTTGCAGGTTCAGGACAACCAGTTTTCTTAATAAATATATGTTGTGAGCTTGTCATGCCACAGGAAAATGTGTTATTAACCACCCACTCAAAATTTAATAGTTAAAAAAATTGGCAAGTGTAAAATTAGGTTTCAAAATATGCAGAACTTCACTGGCTTCAGTGAAGTTCAGTGAAGTCCAGTTTTTCAACTTACGAGAAGTACGTTAAGTAAGTTAACACACAGTCAATTACACGACATACTGTTGGAAAAAGTTCCAAGCCGGGGTTATAGCTGTTAGGGATGTAGAGAGCTCAGTGTGATGTTGAATGTTGTTTTCTGTTGGTCTGACTTTACTACAGTTCAGTGCTTTCAGTGCATCATCAAGCTTCCTTTCTGCCTCAAAAAAAATCTGACCACACAAATGATGAGAAACTGTTTAACTCCACAATTGTGTATTACAATTGTATTATAATTGTGTAAATACAGTTTATAAGGTTTTCAGCAATAATATTTTAACATGATTAATGTCTTTAGAAACAAATAATTGGTTTTATTTTACCTTGTTGTTTGGTGGATTGTAACACAGCACCTGCTAAGAATTTACGAATGTCCAGGTGCCACAATTCACGCTGCATGCCCTGACAAAAACTAACTGCTTCTCAGATCATTGCTTTGTGATGCTGATGTGTTAGTTATGTTTTAACCTTTATTTATTTATTTTTTAAATTTTGAATGCCTTAGTCACTGAAGCTATTGATGAATACAAGTCTATTCTTAAGACTTCCCAGCTGGTGAGTTCAGGGACTGGAATCTGTGCCGGCCTAGCCACGCAACCTCATGACGACAATGATGGAGATGAAGGTGATGATGTAACTTCACACTGCCTAAAGAAATTCATAAATAAAACTGGCTGCTGGTGCCAAATATTAGTTCTGTGTAGAACATCTGCTGCCTTTCTGTTTCAAGAGCTGTTCAAAAGGCAGAAGTGGGAAGGTTGCCATGGATCCTTCAGTAGCTGAGCATAGTATGTTTTTTCAGATTTCCCCCACCCCACTATTTCTTCTTTTATATCTGTCTCTGATTCATAAAAATGGCTGAGAGGTCTCTCTCCTCTTTTTATTTCTGCCCGTGTTTCTAGTCTCCCTTTCTGTCTTCTGCGTTCTTCCTCTGACATCCAGCTACAACTCCTGCTCCTGGGATGACAGTTTACCCAGAAGGCCACTGGGGTCACCGCCTGGTAGCGAGCATCTGCGCTGTGTGATGCCCCCTTACACACATCATGGCATATGGGCAGTGTTGTTTTGACAGTGAATTGTATATTCGGTCGTCCTCCACAGTGTACAAATTACACACCAGATGAATTCTTAACTTCTGCTGCTGTGAAATTAAAGGGGAAATGATCATACAGTATAAACTGGAATAAAAGGAAATCAGAATATATTCTTTTTATTTTGACTTTTGCATTTGTTTGGTCACAACTATAAATAAAATTGAATGGGTGTGATATCTGTGGACAGGCACTAAGGATCATTTCCCCTCAACCAGTCACAGTCAATGCCTACCATCACTTTACGATAAGAAGAAATGCTTTTGTAAAAGAAGTAAACACGTAAAATCAAATATCAAGTTGGAGGTTAGTGACACTGAAGCCACGTGGCTGCTGTGTTGTTTGTTTATAACTCAACATTAGTTTTTTACTTCTAGCAAATTAATTTAGGTTTCAGAAATCATAAAAGTGGTGTTCATTTTTTTTAATTTATCTTTCTTAACAATACGTGCAAGTATCATAAACACTTATTTGTCACAGGTCATTTTCTGTAACAATCAAAAATCCTGTTGGCTGTTTGTCGAGGAAACCATGGTCATGCTAACTTCTAACTCTATTGTGCTTTTAGTAATCAATGCTAATTAGCCGTCGAAGCTCACTAAAATTGTGTTATCTACTTAGTCTAGCTTTTGTATTTCCCAGTCTGAATGAAATACAAATTTGGTTGTCCCAAATGTTGAGTGTCATAAAGAGACTGATGTTTTAAACAGATAACAGTATAGAGTACACAATCAATGCACTGTGGGAGGCAAAAACACTATTTGTAGACTATAAGAGCTACTGCATGTGTTCTGGTCAGTAACACACCCTCAGAAGTTAAGAGCATGTGCATAGCAACAACAACTCTCAAACGTTCAGTGCTCAGTGTCAACCACTGGCATGGGAAACGCTCACCCAGAGAGTCTTAAGTAACATGCTGTTTCCATAAAAGGTTTTGCCAACTTTTGAATTAAAAAAAAGATATGCATATATATGTGTTAAATAATAATAAATATATTGTATATATGTTAAAACGCAACACGTGCTGCAAAGAGAAAATAGAAAAAAATAGAACTTTTGCTGACGGACAGTGCGTTCTGCTGTACATCAGCCCCTGCAGGCTGGCCAGCATCCCTTGTTCTATTTTTGTATGAAAAGTGAAAGCAAAAGAAACACCCAAGATGTCATTGAGAAAAACCTCTCTTTTTGCCAGTATTTTTGGAAAGATCAGTGTTAATTAGAGTGGATGTGCAGCTCTCAGGTTTGAATTATCTGAACTAGTTCCATTACAGACAGTTTGTCAAAATACCTCCCTGATGCTACATGTCATGACAAAAAAATAGGCAAAGCAGATATTTTATTTCAATGAAAATGTCAAACTTTATTACTCTAATTGCTCTTTAGCTTTGCTGTAGATCCCCTTGGCTCACTTAAGCTACTGTGTGGGTGGGCTGGATATGCATTCCTGGATTTTCTGGGAGAATGTCACAGGAGACAGACGGAGAAACGGAGAGGAGGAAGCAGCACTGGGGCTGACATTGATCTTCCTTTTATACCGTTGTATACTGCATGACTCACTCATTTGCGACGGGGCGTGAGCAAGCGTGGGTGTGCACACGTCTGCGTGCCCTGAGGTGTTTGGTCTTGTAAGTTTCTTTGTGCACCTACTGTGCAAATGCGCGTGAGGGTTTAAGCTCATTTGTTGTGCAGCATGTATCCAGTTTGCTTTATAAGCCTCTTTTTAATTATCTTAAGTGTTTCCCATGAGCTTATACTGTATATGTGCTCTGTCTTCTGCTGAAATTGGCTCACCCACATGTACAATCTCATTAAACCCTTCACAGTGATCTGGAAATAACAGTTGCAAGTTAGTTGCAAAATTAAACCCAAAAGTAAACGGCACAGGTCATTTGCTTAGCAGCGAGATAAACCATGAATCATTAACAGGGTTTGTGTAGGCTCCATCTCACATGTGTACATGTGTGGAGGAAGGTGCTGTGCGAGTTGTGTAATGAGATCACTTTATAAAAGTAAAAAGAACTCAAGTAGAGTGAATCTCCGTCTGTCATGAAGTACCCTTCTCTTCTTTTCTTTCTTTTGCACCTACACTCTCTCAGGCTCCCCTCATGGTCCAACAGCGCTCTCAGCTTCTTCAGTGGTCCACCCACAGCCACCGAGAGCAAGGTGTGAATTAACATTGTGCCTGGCCAGCATATGTGTCAGATGGTGCCTGCATATGCAGAGAGGGAGCAAACTTGGTGGAAAAGTTGATTGTGAAAATGATGGAAGTGGCATGTTCGATGTAAGAAGTTCGATTTTCGTGATCTTTGGTTACTGGCTCCATTCAAGCTTATGGGTTTTGATAAGAGGAGAGAAGCATAAAGAAATCTAAATAGATTCTCAAAAGAAATATGAATACAGTGATGCACAAGAGCTAGAAAATAAAATAGTTCCATCTGCAGTTGTTGGAAGTTATTTGGGAGCTGCTGTATGACGTCACTGAGGGCAAGGGTTTGTTCTTAGCTCTAAACAAAACCGAGGTAGGAAGTCACACACAGTAGTAAGACACTGATCTATTGTATGAGGTGTTTACCTTTCACAGGCAGGAAAATCTAGATGAGGTGAAGCTAAGCTGGAGGAACTGCAGGCTGCTGTTTTTTTTAAATCCCAAATATAACGTTTTTTAAAAGAATACTAAATGTTTTAATTTTGTATGAGGATTCCAATTGAAGATAAAGAATCAATGAAATCTGGTAGTGACTTTATAATGTGAGAGCTTTCTTCTAATGTTAATGTTGATGGTGAGTAAATAAAGTAAAAAACAGGCTGGCAGCACCGTTTCTTACATACAGAAGATGTTTTGTTTGGGGAGACTATTTAAAGACTTAAAGCCCACAGTTATAAAAGATTATGCACTGGTCAGTCAAACAAAGAAGTGCCCCTTTTAACTATTGCTTCAGCAATTCAATACAATTCAACTGTGACGTTTTGCAGTGAGAGTCCTCAGTGTGAGTACGAGAGCTTCACGCTCTGGCGTATTTATACTGCTGTGTCTTGTTAGTTGACTTGCTAAAGTGGTGATGAACATTTTGCAATCAAAGTTCTGTTTTATTTCTGTATCAACCTGCTTTTATTCTTCTTTGCTTCACTAAATACACTTCTGAGTTGCACTTTTTGTATTTAAGTAATGAGTAATATTTTAGTCATAATACAAACTTACCATAATACAAATTTCCCTCAGTGACTAGTTGCACTTTAATGCTCATTTTAATGTTACCTGTATTTATACAGGGCTGTTGTTCTGCATGCACACACTCTTTTTCATACATTAAGGCAGTTAACCTTTTCTAACCTGTTCACAACAAGTGGCTTCTAGCTACCGTAGCTCTCCCACCTGCACCTGCCTCCTCCACACCTACTCCCTCTGTTCTTTGTCATACCTCAAGTAGCTCTCATAAGCAGTGCAAGGCAAGATCGCATCTCTAAATGGTAAACAGAGATGTGGGAGGTTTCCCATGGGTGGGTATTGAAACACTGAAACCTCGTTATGTGGTTTCATTACACTCTTTGCTGAATCATGTATCTCTGTCAGTTTTCACTGTCACTTTTAATTCAGCCAGCTGGGCTCAGAGGTACATGTGTACCATTCGCTGTACCAAACTGTGTGGTGTTTGCTAGAAATGCAGTGAAAGATATTTTCTTAGCCAATTCAAAAGTTTTGGCCGATTCCAATTTACTTTTTTTCTAGGACCTACATATTTGACAGTGTTCACAAATATTTTAGTAACTTTAATTTAATGAATAATTTACCTATAATAAAAAATAAAACTGAGTATTAATTATAATGAATTTGTTCCATCTTTCTCTCAATCTCATTTAAACAAATCCCAAAATAAAAGTATTCCAGGTTACCGGACAAACTGCCAAGTAAAAATGAAGTGCAGTATTCGTACTTTTCCAGATGTAAACTAGTGCAATGGGTAAGCCCATCAATCGGTTTATCTCGCCCTGTGGTACATAATGCACTAATTAGAATCATGTATTGGCTGAAACATAAATTAGAGTATAACTTAATTTGAACTTTGTGCATTAATGCCACAAGATTGACATTTGCCCAGAAACCAGAAGAGCAGATAAAAACTGGTAAAGTAGTGTGAATTAGTACAAGGTAGCTAACGTAGCTGTAGACTTCACTGACACTTGAAGTGCTGCTAATGAAAGCCAAATGGGTCTAGAACTACATTAAAACAGGCATAAAAGGTAGGGGAAAGGAGACTAATTATGACGTCCTGGGCAATGCTGAATACAATTATACTCATGTTCATTCATGGACATTTACATTGAAGAACTCACCAGTTATTACAAAGGGTTATGCAGTTAGATTCGATGGTAAAGTTTCTGAAGGAGGGCTTCAAAAGAATCCAAGCAGCAGGTTCTGCTGGAAACGTTGATCTACCTTCATAATGAAGACAAACATGTGCATTAGATCACAAGAAACAGCACAAATCAGCTGCTGTGTGAGCCATATGAAGCATACATAACACCAGATGCATCCAAATGGTGACTCTGGCATTCCAGGTGAGGACAGGAGCTGGAAAGAGAGAAGAAAACAGGTGGCCTTGTTGATTACAATGCCTGTCAGTAAGATGGATGTATATGCAGCCAGGTTCAGCAACTCTTAAGGGCGCTTCCACCTCTCTCCATCATTTCCATGCCTGTGTTGTCTGAAGCCTCCTCCCTCCCTCTTTGTCTCTAGTGTCTTTTCACTTAGCACTCTAGGTAGTCATCAGCCCAGCTAGGCTCTCACATATGGGGAGACACGCACTGTTTCACAGTATTACTGCAATGAGGACCTGTGTTGGCGCCGTGTTCTTCCAGAATAACACTGAACTAAATATGAATACAATCTCTAAGAGAAACGTAAAGATATTTAGTATTTTGAAGTGTTTGTGGCCACCCAGTGATTCAGTATTCTCTCTTATTTTAACTCTGTTTTGGTCTCCACCACCTGTGAGAGAAATATCTGGCTGCTGGTAAGCAAATGCTAAAGTTTTAAAGGGAATGAATATGCCACATTATCAAATAATGAGAGTTATACATGTGAGTTATACATCACGTCTTTCTATATATTGGCTTTCATTTCATTTGCTCAATAACATACACAAACCCACACACAAACAGTATAGGTGTTTTTTTTTTGTCCTTTGCCAGTCACCGCAGTCCCAGGTTCTTGCTATTATTAACTTCCTTATTTTGTTATTTTGTCTGAGGCACAAAGTGGTTTTGGGAATAGATCTCTCCTTGCAAGAGAAACAAAGCAAATAAAAGAGAAAATGTGCACAGTGTGTGTGAGTTGCAGAGAGAGACAGCAATTGGCAGTGATCGATGACTCATACAGAGGCAGCAGCTGATGGACAAATTGGCTTCATGGTTTTTCTCTCATTCACAGAATTTTTTTTTTCCGCTGTGTGTCATTTACTAGATGCCATTAATAATTCAGTGTAATGTGTGTTGTATGAAAGAGAGACGTGTGAATAGAGAAGGAAAATAGTTGCATACATCTGTGTGCCTCCTCCTATGTCAGTCTAATGTATTATGAAAGTGAGAACTCAGCCATGGGATTAGAGATTGTCATTGTGTGTTTGCACATGATGCGTGTTGGAATTTCACTCGTTGCCTCATGTGGGCATGCGCTTCACTTGCAGCTGCAAGTGAGTTGACAAATTTCGCTGCCAGGCAGCGTTTACACTTTCCCCGACCTGTCAAAAGAGACGTCCAAAGAATGCGTCTAAACTGAGCGTGTTATTTGATGTTTAATCAGTTGTTCCTGTTGTTTTATCCTGAGAAAACCTGTCACTTTATCTGTTCTTGTGCCACTTGTTAGATTTTGGTTTAAGCATCAAACAGTCTGGAAATAGATTAAATTTGATAGCAATACATGACACTTTTCATTAGTCCTTTGTTGGTTGCGTGTACATTTGCTGAAAGATTAATGAAACAGCATGCTTTGAAGCTAGAGGCTGTCCAGCCAGCAAAATTTCCTGGAAACATCGTTTGTCCTTTGGCTCAGATAAAAGCACTTACTGTGGTTGTCTGGCCATCAGAATGTGCACGACTGTAAAGTGAATTTCTTTCTGATCTTTAGACAGCACAAAATCCTTGAAAAGAGCAATATACTTGCTTCAAATCGCTTCTTTACAAAGGAAGCAACAGAGAGCCTCTGTGGAGAAAAAACAATACTCCCTTCATATAAATCATTGATACACTATTAATCTGATACCCTGCATGTAATATGTTACACCCTGCATATTTAATCCCCTACAGTAGATAGATCAGATGGCCTCCTCCATACCAGTGAATCAGACCCCATTGCTCAATTTATATATTTTAATGAAAATAGGCCCTCATCAGACTTTTAATTTGGTGTACGATGACATTTTTAAAAAGGTCAGTCGCTTATAATAATTGCCTCTGCCATAAATCTTTCAAGCATTAAATTTGTACATGCTGGGTTTAGCCACTACTGTTAGTCCAACCCTTTTCCAAGACTGTGTTTTGTGTAGGGCTGCACCTAATGATTTTTATTTATTTATTGTCAATTATTGTTTTGTTTTTCAGTTATATAATTAAATCTAATAATTTTTTCAATTGAAACAATTTTTTAAGGAACTGTTTTAAAGTTGAACTTTAACCTTATGATACTATTCATCATAAAAGTTTAGATTTATGCATGTTAGGGTGCAGGAAGGCAGAGTCATATTTAAGGTGCAGACTTTTGGGCTCTGACTGTTTCTGAAACACGGATGACCTACTGTCTCCAAAAACACCAGACACACTAACATGGCTAGTGCTGACTGTAATCAGAAATGAAAAAATATTATTGCTCCTAAACAGCTTACAAATTGCAAATGTGCTAGAAAGCGGTGCTGCCATATTAGTTGTTAGCATCTGCTCAACGCAGCGACTGCTCTCAGGCATCGAGACTAAACAACAATCAGGCAAAACTCACTATAATAAATACTTACACTGCTGTTGAAGTCGGAGAGCCCCAGGATGTTTTGGTGTGAAACGCTTGTGCATAGCAATTGTGCTGCTGGGGTAATGTGAGGCCATTTCAGTTTTACACAGCACAGAGCACCATTTAATTACATCTCTGTTTAAAGAATCCCACAGTTTTGATGATGATGATGTGCAGGCTTTTTGGGATAAAGATGCTTTTTCAGCATGCCAGGCAGTGGGAGTTTTCATGCAATTTGTTGCCATGACATCATCACCAGCGACTGTTGCTCCTGTCATATTTATAATACGTATTGATGATATGCACCTTTGCACCTTCTGGCCTACTGGTAGGTGCAGTTCGTCCCTTCTGATGCATGATTATAGGTGTGAAAACAGTTAATAGCCATTTGAAAGCAATGATATTAAAAGTGACATTTAACAACAGCCTTCATTCTTCTGTTTAGACTCATGGCAAGACTTAAAAATTTGGCTGTGTTGAATAGAGTTGAAGTCAGGGCTTTGGGTGGGCCAGTCAAATTCCTTTTCACATAATTTCTTTATAGAAGTGTCTTTATGTGCGGGACATTATCATAATGAAACAGGGGCCTATTCCAAACTACAGCCATAATGGTGGATGCCACTATCTTAAAACATTACTGTATGCTGTATGTGTACAGTTTTCCTTAGTTGCAATCAAGTAGCCAAGATCTAGACCAGCAGTGGCAAAAAAGCAATTAATGCTGACTTTGTTCATTTTCTAACAGTGAATATTACTGGATGCGTCATAAAAAGTGATCTTCCAGTAAAAAATGAGAATTCTCTCTAACAAGAACCAATAATTCAAGATTCAAAAAGCTTAAGATTAATCCCAGAGGGAAATTGTTTTGCCTTGTTATAGCCACTCTCAGTTCAAAAGGAAAGAAAAGAACCACAACCATAAAACAAAACAAATACAAAATACCAAATACAAAAATACACAGAATGCACAATACAAAAAACTCATTAGGAAGAGAGAAATCTAAAAACTGATTAAATATATCAATAAAAGTCTGTGGTGGAATCTAGTATGGAATGGAGAGTGATATCTTGAATATGGCATAAATATTGATTGTGATCGTTGTCCTCCCCCCTCCCCATTACAGAGGGGGGGAGAAGTTGTCCAGTTTGATGGCCACTGGCAGAAAGGATGTCCTGTGGAGCACTTGACATTGATCAGTCTCTGGCTGAACGTGCTCCTCTGTCCAGCCAGCACACTGTAGTGGGTGAGAGGGATTATCCAGGATTGAGAGGAGTTTGGACAGAATCCTTTTATAAGCTATAACACCTAGAGGGTCCAGCACCCAGAGCAGAGCCAGCCCTCCTGATTAGTTTGTCCAGCCTGTTAGCGTCTGCCACATTCATGTTGCAATTATTCATTCTATTTAACCCACTTTCTGTGCTCTGTTCTGTGTGTTACGTAGAAGGTCAACAAACCTGCCCTGAAATGCTGAAGGATATGCTCTTTCAAAATATATAGCGCTTGATTAGTTTCCCTGCAAAATCCTTTAAAAAGTGTTATAGATTTATTAATGGATCAGTGTTCTGTCTTTAGCCTGTGCTCCACTCACTCTATTATTTTGCCCACTCCTCTGTCTTGCTTTTCTTTTCATATTAAAAAGAGAATTAACTTCAACTAATTATCTCACCAATGAGATCTCCAGTGATATAATTAGACACTATACAATGTTTGTCAGAACATTTTCATCAAATAACCAGCAGGTACAGAATGAAAAATGAAAAAGGCTGCCTGTAATGTTTTTGTGTTCATATATTTATCTATTTTGTGTCTCAAACACACACACACACACACACACACACACACGGTCGATGTCTCTCTATTTTCTGCTTTTGAAGGTCGTAGCAGGTGTAATTCAAAGTGACATGATTTGTTTCACACTGTTTTTCTATTTCCACACATCAAAATAAGCAGCATGTACCACTAGACACATTAAAAGCTGTTTTCCTTGGACACAGATGTGGTCTCTTTTAAACTCTGTTAGGTGTGTAACTACGTCACTTTACACTCATCTTTCCAATTTCTACATAGAACATTGGAACATAGTTGATTCGGTGAACCAGATACAAATGTAATGTTAAATTCAAACTTTCTACAGTAACTGTCTGTGGCAGCTTCAGTATTGTTTAAAGAATGACGCTGGTGATACACTGTATTGTATATAGTTACTAATTGCTATTTTTGTCCCACATTGCAGCTCCTACGTTCTGCCTCGGTTGCCATTTTTGCCATTTTGCACTGACTGCAGCTGTGTTAGTGTTCGCTGTCTCTGCCTCTCACTCCATCTCTGTTGTATGTTCTCTTACAAGTACAATCTCTCTTATCTGACAAGCTCTTCTTGTTCTCTGTCTCAGACATTGTCTGATTTTGTCCAAAGTCTGGGGGCTGTATATTTCTAGCACAATAATCTGGCGAAGCGATGTAAAAGGACCTGTGTGTGAGCATGGACAGTGGCCACTGCCTTACAGGAAGTACAGTACTCCATTTTTCTCCCTAACAAAGAAAATGTGTAACGGTGTGGATCCTTGGATTCACCAACCGTAGAACACATTTCTTCGTAACACCCACTTTTCACAAGGATTCTGACATAGACCAGTCTTTTCTTATGTGGGATCTGTCTCGACACCCTTACCTTACATTTCACTATGTGTGACGCCTTATTATGGATGTAACACCCACAGTACTAGAGTATGTTTTTGGCATCAGCATCACACTGCAGTTCACTGATCAGCCTCGTGGCTACAGGCTGACTAGCAGAACCGTTTATTGATGCACCACCTTACGTGCTGGATATTTGGTATTTGTTGATTTAGCTAAGATTTAACATTTATGTACGCAGCTCTCCCAGCAGAATCTTTATGGTTGATTTAAATTCACTGTGAGCCTCCTCAAAGCCTTTTAGGACAGATCTGCAAAAACATTTTCTGTAATTGGTGCAATTGGTACAAATGATCCAAATTCGACCTAATTTGCCAAGTTTTTTTTAACAGTGCAGTAAAGAATTAAAGTCACCTTCCAAACAGTGATTGGCTTTTTTGTCTTCCTGTTCCCTTCTGTTTGTTTGCCTGGCAGCAGCATTACTCTGCAGCATTTCCGATTACTTTATTACAGAAACATTACAGTTTGGTGTCTGTGTCCTCAGATGTACTACACCTGACAGCTGTGCTTTGCTCACATCAAAGATATTCACTCTTCCATCATTTTCACTGAATTTCTAACTGCCTTTACAGTCCTGCTAAAAGATGGTGTTGATATTAAACACACTGAAGGGCTGGTGACTCATCCTGGGACTACGGGACTTTTTTCACCCTCGGCTATCTCACCTCTTCCCTGGTTCCGCATTGATGCCCAACAGAACAGGCTAATTTGTCATCCCCAGTCTTCCCAAGTCATTACTTTATCCCCCATCACTCTTTTCCCTCCTCCATCCATTCATATTGCCTCCTCCCCAGCCTCCCACTCTTCCTCACAAATCCTTTTCCATCTCTTCCCTAACTCTGTTGGTCTCCCTATCCAGGCTTTAAAAGCCTGCAGAATGACTCAGCTCATGTTTCTCCTGGAGGTCACTATTAATGCACAACAACGGTAGCATGGCCAGATGGCCGGTGTCTGGTCCAGGAGGATGACACAAGGGCAAAAGCGTTACACAGAACCAGCAGACAGCCTCGCTTTTCCCGCAGTTGGTGGTGGCAGAGAGGGAGGACAGAGCACTTTGAGTTTAGGAAGAGGAAAGGTAGATAAATATGGTGATGAACTTAAATAAGTCTCTATGAATGGAAACATTTCCTTCGCAGGCACACAAAATCAATGTTTTTTAACAAACGGTGCTAAACGTGGTATTGATCTTCTCATCTAACTCTCAGCAAGTGAATAAATGTACAGTATTTCCCCAAATGTCAAACCACACCTCGATGTTCTTTTCAACTGCTGTTGAAGGTGAGATTATAATTGACAATTAGTCAATAGCAGTATCACGACAATGTGTAGTTCGGCACTGGATTTCAAATGTAAAACCTCCTGATCAGGCCATATCCTGCTTTAGTTATCTAGTGTATTTTCATTCCTCCATTTACAGAGCATAGCTACATTTTTGAGGTGACAACCTCCTTAACCCTGTAACACTGTAACCCCCATACTGCACAACCCCCTGTAGTGTCTGTCTGTTCAGAAAGCCTGGCTTCAGTCTGCTAGAGGCTGATACCACCACCTTTTGACCTTTGCCTTAGGCTGTAATTTTGCTTTTGTATATTTAACTGGAGGTTCAGATTTTTTGAAGTGTATTGATTAATTGATTAAAATATGGATTATTTTAATCAATCTTATAATGGAATGTGCAAGGTTTGGTTGAAAATAATAAAGTGAATATCAGCAGGCAAAAACAGTATGCAGGCTCCTGTGCCTTCTGCCACTATCATGCATGCTTGGCTAGCTTGCGTGTCCACCTCACTGGCAGCCAGACAGGCAAGCGAAAATGAGGGTGTAGTACGCCAGCATGCCAAAACTCCAAAATACACAACAACAACTTAAAGTGTTGAGGACAGCTTTGGCATGTAGGGTTATTGTCTCAGTGGCAGTTCATAGCAAATAATAAAAGTTTGTCAGCCACTGTAACTATTAACTAGACACCAGCACCTCTGCATATTTCCCAGTTAATGAAAATGAAGAGAGAACTGAGCCAGTGAAATTCTCCAAAGACACTTAGTATTAAAAAGAAATAGCATTAAAAAACAAAACAAATGTAATTATTTCCTGACAGTTGAGCGGCAATTACACATATAGCCACTGGAAAAAGTGAAAAAGTTTCAGTATATCTCATAGTAGAAATAAACAATTCATCATCCCAGCAAGCCCACAACCCACATGATGTCTTTTGATCTTATGATATCATATAAGAAAACTAGCTAACATTAGTTTTGTCATTTGGTTCTGTGTGCAGATGAACTTGCCAGTTACTCTGTATTTAGTAACAGCTGATCTTTACCTAAGAACTAGTTTCTGTGATGGAACTCACTTTAATTTAATGACTTATAAGTCTGTATCATGGCGGCACGGTGGTGTACTGGTTATCACTGTGTCCTCACAGCAAGAAGGACCCAGGTTTGGAGTTTGCATGTTCTCCCCATCTGTGTGTCTGCATGAGTTTCCACTGGATACTCCAGCCTCCACAGTCCAAAGATATGCAAGTTAGGATAATTGGTGACTCTAAATTGGCCATAGTTCTGTCTCTATGTGTCAACCTCGTGCCTGTCCAGGACAGGTGAGTATGTGGTGAAGGATGTGTGGCCAGTATCAAAAAGCTTATTAGCTAATTCAGTCAAAGCATGTGTGAGTTATTAGTCAGCTACCCTAAGGTTAAGTTCAGGAGCAGGTCATTTCATTAATAAATGATAAAAGTTGGTTAGATTCAGGCTTTGATATTAGGACACATTGATTTGATGGTAGCCTATGTGATAGCATTGGAGTGAAATTCTGTTCTTGACCAGTCATGAAAAGCAAACATCTTAAGATGTGTAGATAATATTTAGTGCAAATGTAACTAGTCATTGGTGCGTAATCCTCCCAACACTGATCTGCAATGAAAACCCATTAAACCCATAAGTCACATCAGGACAAACAGCTGGTGGCCCTAATTCTCCAGGTGGGTGCCATGATACCAATTACACCACAGCTCCTGTCTCAGTCCAATCACACATGTGCTCCTCCCCAACTTCCCACCTCAGCCTTCCCATTGGTGCGGCTTTACGCTGACCTTCCAATCAAGATCCAAGACTCATCATGGTTCCTGTCTAGAATTAATTCAGGGCGGTAGTGGAGAGTAGCTTAGTAGACTAGGATTTTTGTTTTGTTGTGTTTTTTTTCTTAATCTAACTTTGTCAGTAAGACAGTCCCTGGTTATTAGATACACTTGTTTTGTTTCATTTAGTTATTGTTTTTAATTGCATCTCTACCTGTGTTCCTCCTTATATGTATACATATAACACACCTTATTACACCTTTATTAACGAGCCAGGGTCATAACACTCATTTTCTGTTATGGAAATAATGATGGAGAAGAGTGTTTCGTCAGTGATAACGGCTCAGTTTCCAGTGGGACTGCTTCTCCCTGCCACCAGAAAGATTTCAAAAGTGACAGAAAATCAATCATCAAGCTACAGTAGATTGAGGTTTCATATTGAAAACCTGCATTGTACTGTACGCCTAAAGTCACTGATTCATAGCTTCTGTCCCCACTAAATCTCAACATTATTTTCCCATTAGTTGAAAAATGAAAAATGTTTGACAAACATGGTTGCCCTAAACACCTTAAGCTTACTTACTCTCGGATTTGAACTGTTCTAGGATCTTATTGCTCAAATGTTGTTACATTGTATTTTTATCGTTATATTTTTTTCTTCTTCTGTGATAGGCTGGCTGTCCAGGATGTACCTGGACATTCAATCAATGACAGCTGCCCCTGCTACCCTTAACAGGATAAGCAGTTTAAAAAATGGATGGATTTGTCTTGCAGTAAGCTGATACATTTTTCTTTATTATCTGTGATCTACGAGTTATAGCTTTTTCAACCTTAGAACATCATCTACATGAGATGAAACATATAAATGCAAAACCGCCTCTTGACATTTATAATACCAAAGCACAAAGACAACCAACTAAAACTCATCGAGCTCACTTCGTGGAGAGATGAGCCGCCTCTCCATTTTGTTGAGCCAATGCCAGCTACGGCCAATTTGGATAAAAATCTGCCGTTAAAGTGCTTGCCAGGTGCCTCATTACATTTGTAATGGCTCTCATTCACTGCTAAACGCATTCTCTTCCAGCAAAGGATGATGAGGGAGACGGATGAGGTGATTTTTCTCAATCATCCTGTCATGAGATCTCAAGAAACCCACAGGGGAGCTACCCCCGGAGCTGCACGCCTGCCGTAACGTCCCTCTCCCTGGCTGCACCTCATCAGTTATACATCCTGAAATGTCCCTTAGGTGTTAGTCATGTTGTAAGAGTGATTAAGCGACAGTTTATCTGATGGCCTATATTACCCAGTAAGGTGACATTTTGGAAAAGAGCAGTTTTTTTGTCATTTGTTTCTTCTCTATTTACGTGTTCATCTTGTTCTTAATGGAAGTCAGCAAGACCAACGGAAATCTGTGCTGCAATTAAATATGATAACATTCTCCCTAAAGTCTGTCTGTGAATGATGCCTGGTGACATCGCCGCTGTCAGATACACATATCAGAGCCATGAGGAAAGAAAGACACACTGCTGATTTTATCCATAAATTGATCCATAAATGATGTGTTTTGTGCGTCTGCGAAAGTGTTCTTACATGCATTTCTGCACAATAAAAAAATCTATATATAGTAATGAAAAGTATTCATCATTTCTGATGGAAAGCTTGACTGGCATAAATAATCTGCCTTGTTACTTTTAAACTTGTGTTGCCACCAGAAGCAGACAAAGCACAGAGCTGTTCAGTGTAGCTATAAATCCAGGGTAAAAAAGCCACATGGATAAAGTCTCCATGGGAAAAAACAATTTCATTACAGACTTCCCAGATGCTATTGGACCAAATGGATTCAATTCAGATGATAAAAACATTTCATGTCTTGTGACACACAAAAACATGTATTCATCATTTTACAGCTGCAATTTAATTGAGAACTGTATGGCTGCTCGAGCAAACACCTTCTCCCCTGCAGCAAAGTGAAAAATTAGCCAGGACAGGTTTAATCAATATCATAGAGCAGGGACAAAAACTGTGGTGAAAGTCCTACACCCTTTTGGTAGAAAGAGTTTAGAGCTGTAGCATACTGTAGGTATGAGCTCAGTGTTTGCATTTCCAACCAAACTACCTTAGAAGACTCAGGACTGGATTCAGAGATGATAAAACTGCATCTCTAATTATTTTACAGGATGCCTTCACAATTTATTGTTTTTGCATACATACCACAGATTGAATTTGATTTTGAACACAGGCTCATTAAGTGGAATGTTCATTGCTCTGATTGAAATGTGGAGTTGTAAATTATCTATCAATAGCAGTGACTTAAATTTTATATTCAAAACATCTAAGAAAGTGCTATATTGTGAGTGATGAAGTGATGTGTTGTGCATGTAAGAGCTTCAACATAACATAGTTTGTGTTTCTTATTTTAGTTTTTTGACTCTCAGTTTTTCTTTGTTATGAAAAAATGACGGAGTCAAAGGTGTTAATGTCGTAGTTGGGTGTCAAACTCAACACGTCAATAGCTCTCTCATTGCTTAAAATGTGTTTTTTAACATTAGCTTATGTTACATAGCAGCATTTCTCTCTAGTTCCTGCTCTTTCATTTCCTTCATATATTCCCGTGGCCATGCCCCATAATTCATTAGGCTGTTCAGGAATCCAGACTGTGGCTATTTAGTCTCATTTTGTCTGGAGCCCTGCTGTTATACATTCACACATATTCATTCTTCACTTTAAGTGCACAGCAAATGAAGTTCAATGATGCTGTGAGAGTGAGTCATTGACAGTAACAAACAACACAACCAAAACAATGAGCTGAAAGATGCTAAAATGCTCTGTAGAGCTGAGGGGAAGTACAGGATCAGGTGATAGTTCTCTGTGAGTTTGTTACCACGAGTGACCCCTTTCACTTTTTAACTAATTATTTTCTCCATTTTTAATATACACTGATCTGTTGGAATGGAAAAAGAACCCAACAGTCATGTGACACAGAATCTCTGCACTCAATCCAAGAATAATCTGGTAACTATTAAAATATCATACACACAGAATGTTGATATATGCAATTGTACACACATTTAGAACCATGCCACATTTTTTATAAAAATCTTATTGTGTTGTGTGTTCTCTGCCCTGTTTAATAAATATGTACAATATATAACAAAGTTTGTTTACTCATCTCCATTCTCACAACAAAAGGTCAAACAGCAATAACAACCCAGTCTCTCGGTCTCTTCATACAGTATCTGCTCATATGAGAGGTACGGGTCGGCCTGTGTTCAAAGCAGTGGTGATGATGAGGCTCTCAAAGTCCGCTGTGACCCACTGTCTGCTTCACAATAGAATCATCAGCCTGTTGTGTTGTGAGGCACATGGAGATAAAGTACACATCTTATAATAGAAATCATTCTTTTCCATTGCATTATGTGCGTGAGTGTGTCCAAAAGAACAGAACAGGCAGGAAGACAATCGTGTCTAATATTGTTTTCTGTCTTTATGCATCTTTCTGACTTATGAAATCATGTCTTCTACTGTTCAGTGCCTGGCAACATCATGCCTTCATAGAAACTAACAGAAAGTGCAGTTAAAGGTTAGGCTCTAAACTCCCTCACTATTTCTGCACTTCACTTCTCGTTGCCAAAGGAAACCAGAAGTTGAGGAGAAAGACGCAAACAAATGCAGCAGGCAGCAACAAGCCTGAAAAGCTCTTTTTTTTCCACTCATTGTCACTTCCTTTTACCAACCACTTGTTCAAACATCTCTTTCACCCAGAAAAAGACGATGAATCACCACTTGGGAGCAGAAAATGTTCATGACAGAAACAAATGAGGTGCTCCTCTTTGAACTGGTGCATCAAGAATACATTACAAGGTTGAGGTGTACCTTTTTCAGAAGAGATGTATGAACCTCACATCAAGCTGTCAAACATAGTACTGTTAGCCATCTCCAACAATATGACAAAACCATCCATTAAAAAATAACTGAGTCGGTGCCAGTGTCCTACTTAAATGTCCAAATTTAAACCTCAAATGTCATCTTGAACACTACTCTCTGATTAATTTTTGATGAGTCTTAGCAGACTATGGATACTGGGTTCTTTATAATTTTTTTCTCAAGTTCAGTGATAGGAAGTGACATTCAAAGGAATATGCATTTTTATAAAACACTATATGTATATAGTATATGTGTGTGTGTGTGTGTGTGTGTGTGTGTGTGTGTGTGTAGTAAGAGAAATGTCAAAGTAACTGTTTTCAGTTTCCAGGTTTTCTGCATAAATTGATCATGAAATGTGATCTGATTGTCACCAAAGGCACAAATATCAACAAACACACATTTCTAAGCTGGTAAAACACACACAGTCATGATCTGTCATGTCTTTATTGAACTTATTAAACATACAGACTGATGCTGGAAAAAGTAATTGAAACAGTATTTTAATAACTGCTCCCCCCAAGGGGGGATGGGTTAAACGCAGAAGCCAAATTTCATTGTAACATGTGAATGTGATCAATGACAATAAAGCTGATTATCCTTATCCTTATAACAGGTTGAACCACCTTTGGCAACAATAACTTCCTCTATCTGCGGATTAGACCTGCTCAATGTTCAGGAGCAATTTTGGACCATTCTTCCTCACAGAACTGCTTCAGCTCAGACATATTCTTAGGACATATAGTTTGAACAGCTATCTGGGTTGAGGTTTGGGTGCTGACTGGGCCACTCCAAAAGTTGGATTTTGTGCCTCTGAGGTCATCTTGAGGACTGCCACCCTGACATTTCCTGTTAGATGCCTTGATAAACTTGGGAAAAGCTGCCCAGGCCCCTGAGCCAGCAAAGCAGCCCCAAATCTTAATGATTCGTCCATCATACTTCAGTGTTGGGATGATGTTAATTAACTTTTTCTTACAATTGCATGTATAGTGTATATATACATATACAGTTGAGGTCAGAATTATTAGCCCCCCTGATGAAATCACACAAAACCCTTAATATTTCCATGGAAATTACC
>JAUMHL010000012.1:3480380-3495518 GCA_032362345.1 Sandelia bainsii
ATGGTCATTTCCATGGAAATATTAAGGGTTTTGTGTGATTTCATCAGGGGGGCTAATAATTCTGACCTCAACTGTAACACTATATAGTGTTATATGGTGTGGATGCACCTTAACATGTGGCTCAATCACCTCAACGGACTCCTTTTGACCTAGAGAAGCAGCAGCTGTACAGCTGATTCTATCTGGATGTCTGAACTCGTTATTCTATTTCTTATTAAGGCAGGTATACACTGTGTGATTTTGGGCTGTTCCAGCTGAAATATCACCAAATTTGGTGATATTTTAGATGGATTGCACTGTGAGATAGGTTCAAGCACAGTTGTTGTCACAGTCTTGTGAACAAAGATCGTAATATGGGAATAAATTATCAACCCCTCCCCAATTTTACATATGTCATACCTTACTCATGGAGAGGTGGCAGTTATCCTGCTGAATTTTAACAACTATTAATTAATTCCTTTAAACTCTGATGGTCTTTACTTTATTCTAGACTCTTGCCTTCATGCTAATGGCCTCCTTGCTGTAGCTAATATTTAATGAACTGCCATTAGACTGATATCAAACTTCTTCATCTAACTCTTGCTAACAAAATGCATAAGCATATTTCCCAAAATGTCAAATTATTTCTTTAACTTCAGGCTGAAAATATCCCCTGGGACTGAATTTCCACGGCCATAAACATTATGATTGGAAAGTGAGAGAGAGAGTGTGAACGGGTAGGTCAGTCGTTTCCCGGGTTTGTCTGATGATGAGTCACGATGTACTGTAAGTAAAATCCTGGACATCCTTCGCAGAGCTTTCATTATGGGCTCTGATAAACACACCAAAATCCCTGAGGTCATTAGCCTTCCCCTGAAACTGTGTGTGTTCATAATTTAATATGTGCTAATGAATGTGTTTAAAAATGTGCCTGCCTTTGTGTGGTCTAGACTGTATTTCTGAATTGTAACATAAGATGGTTTTGCAAGCAGAGAATCTCTTTTGACTTGCTTATAGTATCTCTAAATCTTTCTTCCACTTCAACAGGAATGCTGTTTTTAGTGGTGGCTCAGTTTGCTCTCCAGTACAGGTCGATGGATTTTGGGAGACAAACTGTAGGCGAGCAAGAGAGGAAATGCTGCTTCCTGTTGTGATTTAAAAAGCTGTTTCATCTAAGATTTCTAGTGTTTTACAGCCATGCACACAGAAAGCCTTCTTGTCAGGGCATAAAAATAGAAATCCTACTTTTCGGTCATCTATTTGCAATTTCAATAACCAGCAGACACTGCTCAATTATGCTGAAATGATGTAATCGATCCCAGTGAAGCAGCACATTTGGACCTTTCTCCACTTTAACGTAAGATGTTATCCAACGGCACTTGTTTCCATAAATAAATGGTATTACGCTAACGGTTTTAATAGGAGTGGGAAGGAGTTAGATTAAGCTGGCAAGGAGCAAGGGGAACCAGAGCAATACCATTAAACGTAATAACAAAGCTGTTGGATCAGACAGGCAGAATCAATCTAACTAACCGAATCACAAACTAGACGATTGTGTGGGTCAGCACTTTTATTTATTTATTTTTACTGTTGCACATGCAATAGTATTTGGCATTCAATAAAGAGTCCTGAATAAATAACTGTTCTTTAGAGCCAGAGAAAAATAAATATATTTATAAGATACAAATTCCAGCCCAAGCATCATACAGTGTTGTTTTTTGCTAAATCTTTGCTAAAATAAAAGATTGTCATACCATGCTGTGAACTGACCAGTAATTTCATTCTTACAGTACAGAGCACCTCTGACATGGTAACTTATTCATCCAGCACGTGGATTACTAGTACAACATTTTCCCATTAACTTGCAAAAAAAGGCTCTCAAGTGTAAAATAATAAATGCTATTCTTAAAAGTAATTCAAGTGTCATAGGGTAATACAAAACATGCTACTGTGACAGAAGGTCAGTATAAGCTTTTGGAAAGATTGTATGTTGACAGGCGTTTAAAAAGTGCTATGACTCTATTATTACATAGGTGTATTGATGTTTAACTGTGATATTAATTTTGACATTATACAACTTTATGTATGAGCATGTATAGGAGAGCAAACCAAAAACAGTGGCAACACCTAGTGGACATTTTGCAGAGCTGCATTCATACAATCAGGTGCATGAGCATGAGAAGAGGTAGTTACACTCCACCAAGCTGTTTTTTGGTATTTCCGTCAATAAATAAATATGCTCTGGCAGACAAACACATAGGGCACATTTGATGCACGAAAAATAATATAAGAAAAACACCACATGCTGCAGAAGCTTGCCAACACTAAACCTGATAGGAGTTTAGATATATAGTCAATATTCCCACTTAGAAAATGTACATGAGCATGGATCATGGATCACTGAACTGGATAGACTATAATCAGATTACACAATAAACAAGCATTGTTATCTATCCAGTGCAGGGTTGAAATAGGCTGGGTAATCCTTTAACACATGCAATTCAAATAATCACCCACTCTAGTACAAACACCTCTATTATTGCCATGACCTTCCGAGTGTTTGAATCAGTATGAATATGGGTTATGAGCTACATTTGAGCTACATTATTGTCCTCTTCACTGATATTAGAACCACACATTAGTGCTTAACACAATTGCTTTATGTGGGTTTCACAATTAAGCTCTCTAACGGTGCCACCTCACTAGATTGTTTCTCGCATGTGAATGTCCCCTCGGGGAATCAGTAGTCTTGTCAGTCTTATCTTTTTCCTTTTAAATCATAACAGAACAGTTCAGTATTTGCCCGTTTGATATTAGGTATAAAGTCATTTTTGAGACAAAAAAAAGGTGTTTGAGGTGACTTGTTGATCAGATTTGTCTTTAGTTGACAGTTGTAATGTAAGTCAATATGCTTTTTCACCGTCTAAGCAGGGTTTACTGATTTGAACAGAAAAAGTGCAAGTCTTTTACCTTCACCAGAGACTGAGTGGACATTTGTGTGCAATTCGGGCAACTTCATATTCAGCTTACAGTCCTGTAGTTTTGCTACAACACAGACTTTTTAATAGAGAAAAGATAATCAAATGTGTGATCATCTCTTTTTGTGATCATCAACCAACAGTTAGTGTGCCTTTTCTGTGTGGCCACACTGTATTTAATTATTGCACTAAGACTGTTAAAGAACACTTTGTGTTATTCTGAACACTAGTTAACACTATTACCTTTCTCTTAGTTCAATCAAATATAATTAAATTGAATGATCTGTCATTAGACGTAGATCATTTTTCATAAATATACCATTTAAGATTAAATCCCTGGCGTAATCTACCCAATTCTGAAAATTAGAGCATGTGAAATTTCAGTCACCGTTCTTAAGGTCAGGGTCAGGATCTTGCGCTAGGGTAGAGAAGGAGCAGGCTGTAGCCAGCTGGTAGTGATCCTTAATGGGCTCATCCACCTGTCTCTCCATCCTCTCCTTCTTCCTTCCATTTTTTCTATCAAACTCTGCAGTAATCTCAGCGAGCGTCTTGCCCTTAGTCTCTGGTAAGGTGAGTCCCAAAAACACAGCAGACAGCAAACACACAGCCAAGAAGGGAAGGAAGCAGAAGTTCCCCAGGCTGTTGACAATGAAGGGGAACAACATTCCTATCAAGAACAGGCTGATCCACATAAGGGAACCGGCAACCATGTACGCTGCCGGCCGAGCTGCCTGGTTGAAGATCTCAGCTGGTAGGATCCCTGTCACCCCTGCAGGGCCCAAGCCAAAGCTAAGAATG
This sequence comes from Sandelia bainsii, assembly GCA_032362345.1. Classification (NCBI taxonomy): domain Eukaryota; kingdom Metazoa; phylum Chordata; class Actinopteri; order Anabantiformes; family Anabantidae; genus Sandelia; species Sandelia bainsii. Next base: position 3,484,136 of record JAUMHL010000012.1, read on the forward strand.
TAGGCGAACACACATGCCATGCTGAGGTAGGGCATTCCCACCACTCCATGGCTCTGTAAGGTAAGAGCTGAAGTGAACACTATAGTCCAGCAACACATAAGAGTGTACCCTCCAACTAGAAGATACCTGCGGCCTACACGTTCAATTAGGAGATTGCTCAGTATAGAAGCAGTTAGCTCAGATGCGCCTGTGCCAATGGTGGCATACTGGATTTTTGATGGAGGGATCCCGGCTTCGAGAAAGATGTAGGAAGCATAAAAGTAGAGGGAGTCATTGCCACAGAGCATCATGGCACTGCTGGCTACCATGACTGTCCTGAGCTGGGATCGTATGGTACGATCGTTAAACAGGGAACACGGTGTCTTAGGAGAAGGTGCTGATTGTTGCTGCTGCTGTTCCTGAAGCATCTCCTCCATCTCCAAGACAGGAGCCTCCCCACCGCGGAGTCTCCCAAGTGCTTGGACACATGCTTCCCTGTCTCCCCGGTCAATGAGAAGGTATCTGGGGCTTTCAGGGAACCAAGGTAGGGTAAGCAGTTGGATCAACCCCGGCACAGCATTACTAGATAGTAAGTAGGGCCAAAGAGGCTCTGCACCCAGTAGCTCAGTGAGTCCCATAACCTGACCCAAGAAAATCCCAAATGCTGTGAAAATGGCAGATGAAAAAGTCACAGCACCTCGGAGGTGTTTGGGGGCGCTCTCCCCAAAGTACATAGGCTGTATGTTCATACTTACACCTGAGTTCATGCCCACCAGAAATCGGGCAAGGATGATCATCTCAAATGATTTTGCCACCTTGCATGTTAGCATAAGCACAGCACCAACAAGAAGGAAGAAATTGTTCATAAGCAGTGAGTTCTTCCTCCCAAAGCGGACTGCCATGGGCCCTGCTAACAAGGCACCCAGCAAACCTCCCAGTGAGAAGGCTGACACAATAATAGTCCATAGTAAGGTCACCTGAGGGGTGTCCAAGGTTGTGCCCCAACGCTCTACATATGTATCATTAATGAAGGCCTGAATGTAGAGGGTAGGAGCATTGATGATTGAGATGTTGTAGCCATACTGGAAGGTACCTCCTATGGCAGCAGAACAGACCGTCAAAGCAAGGATCCTGGCACTGCCTGAAGGTTTGCTGGTTTCTTCCGGCTCAGGGTCCCCGGTGAAGTTCATCTGTAGACCAGCTGTCCGACACAAGAAGAAAACGTGTGTGCCCTTCCCTTGCTGTATTACAGCATTCAGATCATTACCGGCTCTACAGTTAGCTTACATCAGCTTTAGGTTAATAGACAACTTTCTAATTTGAGTATTGCACACTTTGTCTTTGAACTTCTAAAATGAAGATAATATTCTTCTTTATCGGTTTGAAAGGAAACTGAGTTTATATTTTACTAGGTAAACCGGTTCCATTTGAAAGAGGTTTTTTAAATTTCTCAGTATCAACTCTCAGGCAGCTTTCCAGCAATCATATGGGAGCTGTGCTGCACTGAACCACCCACAACTACATCACTCTGTCGTTTTAAGCCAATGTAAACGTTAAAACAAAACTATTGTTGCAGTGTTTATGTGCTGAAGTATTACTATTAAGCTTATGAGTGCAGAAAGCAAAGGCAGCATAACAGGTGGAAATCATAAAAATACCCTGACAACCCTAACTGAGGGCAACAAAAATCCCTTTCTATCTGCATGCCTCACGTGTCTGTGCCTGCGTGCGTACAGTGTCGTGATTGGTTTACATTCTCTACGTCACGTTAAAACATTACGTCATCAGTGTGAGACTACAAGCGTCGCGAGTAGCTAGGTGAAAAGATGTGAGTAAACGCAAACATTTGAATTAAAATGAGCGTTTCTTAGATATGCGTATGTGTGACGAAGAAACTAGCACAATCAGAGTTGAATACGTTCACCATTTCATTTTAAACGCACGCATTTGAATTCCCGCACAGTCAATATTAGCTCACTAGCTAATGCTAACACGGGAAAGCTAGCTAAGTAGCATTAAATCGTCATGTTGCTTAATATGACTGGATAGGTTGCAGAGGCTCAGTATTTATCTGAATAAGTTTGTACAGCTGTACAGTTAAGATATTTTATGTAAATACACTACTTGTAGTATAATGTCATAAATTTTCATTTCTTTGATTTTGGGTTATTTTTGGTGCATGTGGGCAGTTGTACATAATGTGGTTCAAAAATGTACTTCTCTAAACCCCTCTTACAACTTCTTTCTCTACAGCCACATACATACCTTAAACTGTCGCCACAAACCTCTAGTCTCTGCACATGATCACAAATATTTATATACGAGATTAAGCTTAAATGGCGATTTATGTCATTAAAAGTGTCTATTCTAGTGAGGACGTGTTCTCTTCACACGCTAGAAATATGGTTCCAAGTGTGCTGGCCTGAGGTACGCTATTACTTTTCGTGCTGATAGGTATTATAGCTTTTTATTAAATGAATTTTTACCTGTCAGCATTGTAAATGGCTAAATACACTGGTTGTGTCAGTGCAGGATGCTCGCCTAAGCAATCTTGTTAAAGGTTATTAGGTGTAGTCACTAGATTATTAAATAGAATCTTCTAAGTTAACTTACTCAGCTTGGTGGTTCAGGTGTTACTGTTAGTTAATAGATATATACAGTGACCATCTACTGATTGTGACAATCAAGTCCTTTGAAGTTAGATTTTTTTTTTTGACTCCAACAGGGCGCCCTCCCCAACAAAAAGGAAGGAGGATGAGAAGAGTAAACAGCGAGGGAAGGAGAAGTCAGGAGCCACAAAAGAAGGGGGTGACAAAGACCGGGGGCGAGAGAAGAATCGTACACGCCGCAGTGCTTCCAGTGGGAGCAGCAGGTCAGGTTATATTTAATGTATTCATTCTTAGAAGGAAACGGTAGACAAAGTGTGATTCTAATTTGAGCTACTTATTCCCATCTTGCTGTTGTTTAGGTCCAGCTCCAGCTCCAGCAGCAGCTCAGGCTCCAGCTCCGGCTCCTCCAGCGGCTCCAGCTCCTCTGCCTCCAGCCACTCGGGCTCTTCCAGCTCCCGCTCTTCTTCCTCTTCTTCATCTTCCTCCTCACCAAGCCCCAGTCGGCAGCGCCACAACAACAGAAGACGCTCGCGTTCTAAGTACGTAATTGCCCACACCAAAATAGTATGTAAAATTAAACAAAGAGTGTATCTTAAGTTTTTTATGTATAACTGTGTTACATCTGAATATCTTGCACTTGGGTTATACGAGTAACTTATTGTCTTCTGGATGAGAGCATATTGTGTTACATACAGTATAACTCAAATGCTAAATGTGAATCTAATTGTAGGTCAGAATCAACAAAGAAGGATGACAGAGACAGACGACGTCGGAGCCCTACACCCAAACCCACCAAGGTCTACCTGGGCCGCCTGACCAGAAATGTTATCAAGGTGGGTGCTTAACCACACAACTGACATCAGGGGGCATTGCTATGAATTGGCTCCCCTTTTATATCAAAAACAGGCCTTAAAATATTAAAGTAGACTTATTTAGCAAAATTCAATGATTTAAAGCGGCAGTGCTTTCTCCTGTCTGCCTTGGACAGTAATTAGGCCAAGATGTGTAGCAAACACTTTCACTGTTGCTTGCTACAGCCCCTAGGAAGCTCATTCTCTCTCAGTGTGTAAGTATCAGTTTTAGCAGAAACATAATTCACAAATTCATAATTTTTCATTGTACACTCTGTTAATTTTTTGTGTGTTGTAGTCTAAAAGACGTCTTATGCAGTGTGTTTACATGCATTAACAATTACAAAAGACTGATACATACCTCCTGCTCTCTCTACTGACACACACACATCAGGACCTGAAATGTATTCTAACACTGGTTAAAGCTCTCTTAAGTGTTTAGTAGCAGATAGTGGCAAATGTCCAAGTGTTCTCTTTTGTGCCTTCGAAGGAACACATCCAGGAGATCTTCTCCACTTACGGCAAGATCAAAATGATCGACCTGCCCATGAACCGTGTCCACCCCCACCTGTCCAAGGGCTACGCCTACGTGGAGTATGAGACACCTGAAGAGGCTGAGAAGGCACTGAAACACATGGACGGGGGTAAGAGGATGTGAAGGAACGTGAACATGTCTTCAGTCATGTATAACAGGATGTAGATGAGACTCGAGTGGCCCTCACTCTATACTTTTAAATGAATGTAGCGATTTTTAGTGATGTTTGTCCTGATTTTTCTTTCAGGTCAGATTGACGGTCAGGAGATCACGGTCACAGCTGTGCTGGCTCCCACAGTGCGTCCTCCGCCTCGCAGGCTGTCCCCTCCGCGCAGGATGCCTCCTCCCCCACCAATGTGGCGACGCACTCCACCTCGAATGAGGAGAAGGCAAGCAGCACTCCTGGAAACATTGCAGCAGTCTTTGATTTATGAAACAAATTTTTAGAAAGATTTTTTCAACAGTAAATCACTTCAGCTCAGTGTCGTTCCTTTTCTGCCTCTTTCTTACTGTTCTCTTCCTTCCTCCCCCTCCCTTAGGTCTCGGTCTCCACGACGACGCTCTCCAGTACGCCGCAGGTCTCGATCCCCTGGCCGCCGCCGCCATCGGTCGCGCTCCAGTTCAAACTCCTCCCGCTAGTGATTATGAAAGCCCTCCTCATCTGCTGTGTGTTTTTTGATCAGTGCGACCAAACAAGCATGAAAGAAATTAGTGTGTTTGTACTCTTAGACATTAGGTGATGAGAGGCTTGAGCACCAAAATCAATACTGTATGCCCTAGTAGACTGTATCCAGTGTATTACAGTATGCTAACATCATTAAAGTGTTTGCTCAGGGGAGCCATTACAGTGCAGCCGACGTTTCAAAACCTCCACCGCTGTTCCACACAAGAGAATCAGAAAACATCCTGAACCCACTTCAAACGAGGAGAAGAGCTTCTTTATGGAGAGTCATTAAGGTTCTGACTTTAACAAACTCACCTTTGTTTTGTTTTGTTTTTTAATTAGCAAATTGAAAATACAAATATAAAATGAGTTTAATGCATCATAAAGTGAAGTTGTGTTAACACAGGGTGAATCATCTACTGGGAATACATGTTTGATTTTAGTTTCTGCTCTCATTTCAGAACCAATAAATTGTTAAGTGAGTTTTAAATGACTTTGATCCTTGTGTGTAATACGAATGTTTTTTCTCTCAAACCCATGTGACGGGAACCAGTTGTTCACTGGTGTTTGGTGTTGTCCACTGTAATTTTAATAAATTGCTGATTTTAAATGAAGCCTCTGATCATAATGTGGATATAAAACAGCACTGTGTTACAGTACAGTTACTCTGCAGTGAAGTCTGGTGATTCCCACACTCCTCACTCAGAGGTTAAGATTGTCATTGATGTCATTTTTGCGGCTTGCTTGCTTATCATATGACAGTGGGAGTTTGGGAGTTAGTGCTTAAAGGAAATCACAATTAATGCGACTGAGTCATTAAGTAAAATACGAATCATCAGGATGTGTCTGCTTTAACATTTTTGTCAGTACAAAGAAGTCAGAGGGTCACTGCCTGAATTACTGGTGAATCAGGAATTTCTGTTCTGTTTTCTATCTGCTTTTTATAGATCAGATAGTGAACGTCTGATCCAGATGTTTCTACTTTTAGTTTAGGGAGTGACTGCGAACGTGTTCAACTTATGATTCAATAGTAAAAGTCATGGTTTGAACAGATGGACACATTTCTATTTGTCAGTGATTCGCACATCACGCCATTAGTCAGTATAGCTACTTAAATCTATTTTTAATATTTTAGTTTTTGGGAGGAAGAGGGTGCAACCAGTCAAAGGTGTGATGTTGCTATTTTTCTAGTATGAATAATGAGGGGTGTTTCCATCATAACACCTCCATTTATACCAAAGTCGCACTTTACTGTTACCAGATCTCTACTGCGCAGAGATACGCTGTCATTCTGGGACCCAGGATGCCTTTCTCTATTAGCTGTGGATTGTCTTTCATGTGTTTAACTGTGTTGTTTTCACTTCCTGCGCGAGGTGAGTGTGGCTTTGAACTCTAGTCTATTAATGATAACTTAACATTAGCTATGAACTGAATCTAACAGTGAAACTGGCAAAATAACGCAGAGCAGATTCACGTTAAATTTTAACAAATTGCAGCAGTAAATGCAGCTCTTATTAACTCAAGTTGTGTCGCTCTGTGTCTTGCGTTGTAGGGCAATTTCAGTGTAACACATTCAAACCCCCAAGTTTTCATGAAGTCAGTCCCACCTGCTGCGTGACGGCCTCAAAGGCCCACATAAGGGAGCCTGTCATCTGCTGCTACGAACAACAGAAATACAGTTTTTCTGACTGTCAAATAAACGCATACATGTAAGTAAAATAGTTCAATTACATTGAAGTTAATGTGTGTGTTCCACTTTCTCATCGTCGATTATTGATCAAGAACTCATTCATGAATTTGTGTATTTGTGGTTCAAGGACCCGAAGGAGCCCAATAACAACTTTATTGTTGATGGTTGATGGCCCAAGTTTTCATAACTGCATTATTTCAATGCTACTGTCGGTTTTTTTCTGAATTAAGACATCATATATCTTCTAACCTAGTTTTATCACTGCAAAAAAACAATATTGTGTGGACCCAAGTGCTGAGTGGCTCCCACAAAGGCTCCAGAAGTTAAAGAAAGTAAGTTTGGAAAACACAGTTTTGAAAAAAAAAATTATATAAACATTTATGTTCATTTAATAATGTTAATACTAATAAGGTGGGTTTGGAGAAAACATTGTTTTAATATGGATTTATGAATTCTAGTGTTTGACAAATGAAATGCAATATAAACAGAGTAAGTTTAACTTCCTCTAAATTAGAAACGTTCCAAGCTGAATTGACCTGTTTGTCTCCACAGAGAGGAATACTTTGTAAAATATTGTGAAACACCTTCAGCAACCAAGAAGATGATGATCATGACTTGCTGAAATACATACAATGCATATGACTGCGGACAAGTCTTTATTGTTTTCTAAATCAATAACAATAATTTTGTTGTGTTGATGCCATTGGTGTATTTTGTATATTAGGGTACACACAGCCTTAAAAATCTGTGAACAATTAAAAAAATAAAAAAACACATTATATGGTTCCACATTTTGTGAAATTCTTGTCTTGCCAAGACCCGTTATCGTGTCTTTAGGATAATTATGACGCTAAAGCTAATGGCAAAGTTAGCTTGACATAAAACAGCTAGCATAGTTCTCAGCTCAGCTCTTCCACAAACCCACAATTCTTCCCAGAGTTACATTAATGCAACTCTGTAGTGTCTTTTTTTATGTTTATTTTACATTTTGTATATTATAAGTAGTTTTTAAGCACAGTCCAAGACAAATTGTGTGTATGTGAAAATTTCTGACATTTTTGAAAAAATTTTATTGGTGACTTTTTTTTAAAGACAAAGGTTCCATCTGTGTTTTTAAACCCTTTGCCAAAAACAAAACTACTAAAGCGAGCATGAATTTTTTTTTTTAAAAAGGAAGCTGTTATGTAGCAATGGAACAGTGGCTCAAGGTAAAATGATAAACATTAATCTACCTAAAAGTCAGACAATCAAGAAAAAACTAACAAACCAAAATCCCAGTTGCACACTTAACAACGAAAAGATAAATCTACTCCTCACTAGCTCCCTGATAGCTTGTAATTTTACAACAAGCTTTAAATTAAAGAAAGATTTGCTATATGATATATCATCAAAGGTAGTCTGAAGTCTAGAGAAGGTCTTGCTAAGAGTATTGAGCGATGGCATACAATGAATCTGCACACAAATGTGCATTTCCACCCACTCCACGATGTGTTGGCCAGTTACAGGAGCACGTTGCACAACCAGCAACTTTGCTGCTGTAATATTATTATATATATAATATAATATAATATCATGGCTTATTTCTAATTGTAATATAGTGTACTATTTATGTAAGGCTGGCATTTCTTCTTGACTTACTTTCTTACTGTCACGAAGCAACCGAGAACTCATAATTTCCTTAGGGGTTAATAAAGTATTTCTGTTTCTGTTTCTGATTCTGATCACAATACTGGAGAGAAAATATCCTTTCTGTACAACATAATTTGGGCAAAGGAGGATTTCATGTTGTGTTACATGGGAGAAATAAATGGAGAAATGTGGAAAATCAACACAAACACAAGTGATGCAGTTAATCTGTTTTTTGCCTGATACACAACAAATGTACATTTTGGTTCAAAAGTTGTCTTTTGTTGCTTTTAAGATGTCTTTAGACATTTTGGGAAATACATGTATTTGCTTTTTTGCCAAAGGAATGCCACTGTCCTGTCATACATCTAGCATACATACCTTAAAGTTGCCAGGCAGCCTTAATGTAACAAAATACTCTAGGAACTATGACTAAAATGTCTAATCAGGAGGGCCCTGGGCAGAGAAGCCATCAAGGGCCCCCTGGCGTAGTGTTTCCTCCTTTTTTCCCATTTTGTCTTTTACCAGTAAGGTATGCGATTACTGTTACACCCAACCTTGAATGTGTGACAGTTACAGGTAGCTAACTGACCGTCCTAAAAAATATAGCCTAGGATTTAAGGGCTTAAGCAGTACTATAGTCATATAAAAATGTGCCGATATAAGTGACCATTGGGGTCCTTGTTTCCCAAAATTACTTTGAGGACCCCAAACTTTTGCCTGGTTTGTCTCTTCTGAGGTTGTGTCTCTGTGCCTCATATGATTAAGGAACATGTTGCCTGCTTTGAGCACAACAGAAACGCATTTTGTTAACTAAATGCAGGCTTACATGCATTCTTAGGTTGGCCACAGTGAATTACACTTAAAACCAAATCAACTGCGCCTATAACGGTAACTCACCATTAGATTGGCACAAGCATAACACAGAAGAAACTAGTGGGCTTTTAACATGTTCTGCATCATCAACTTTAATATGTTTTAATATGGAACAGTGCACTCATTTGTCATCTCTGCTCAGCCTCCAGCCGCTGCTCCCAAACACACCTGCTTAAGTCACTCAAGCATTAAGAACAATAATTGGCTCGATGTATGTGAGACAAATGTACAAAGAGCTGGACTGTTACTATCTGTTTTACTGTAACCTATGTTGCTGTTTTATGTCCACATTATGTATCTATTTATGTGCTGTACTTGCTGCTCTGATCTATGTTGTTTTCATTATTTGGAATTTTTATGTGGGGTGCACATCGGGTATGCCGACAACTGCCAAGTCACAAGTCTGGATTAAACTTCTTTCCAGCTGTCCACCACAGAACACCTTATAACTCCCAGCACACAGTCACTGTACAACTAAAGCGTCAAACGTCTCACCTTTACAGCATATTCAGGATTTTTCAGTGAGCTTCCAGAATCGGCATTGCTATTACCAAATTACTGCTGTACAGCATCCAGGATGTCTTTCTCGCTTCACTCTGGAGTGTGTCTCATGTTTTTAGCCACGCTGCTGACTCTCCCTGAACAAGGTGAGTGTGGTTACCACTGCTGGTGACTAAGAGTCTGAGAAAACACTGCTACAGTGAATGTGAATTTAATGTAACACAGCTTATGATTATGAGTCAAAATTCCAGCAATACAACATTTTTCAAACACGTAACACATTTGTGCTCTAAGTGTTGTGCTCCATTGTCTTGTAGGATGTCCTCAGTGTTACAAGCCTCAAATCAGGGGTCCAGGATATGTCGCTCCCCCCTGCTGTCCAACAGTCTCAGGGGCCCACATTAAAGAACGTATTTCTTTATGCTTTGAACAGCATGAAACCACGTTTCCTGAGTGTAAGAAACATGCATTCATGTAAGTAAAAGTATAATGTCTACAAGTACAGCACGAGCTCCGTGTTCGGTCTGTGTTTGTGGTGTAGTGTTGTCAGAAAAAGTCCCCTGCAGTGTTGATCATAAGCAGATAAAGCAGGAGTAATGTGAAGGCATCAGAAAAACTGCAGACACTTTGATCTGAGAGCAGTTCCTCTAAGCTCTGTGGAGCATTTAAGCTTCTTGCAGCTTATAAACAAAGTGTACATTACCTGTCTAAACATCATTTTGCAGCCAAAGAATACAACGTTATCCTCAGGACTTAGTTAGAATTTGTAAGAATCTAATCCTGCAAAAAGTAACCAGTTAAAATGTTAAAATAAATGTAGTGGAGTAAAAGTAAAGGTAACATTCCAGTAAGTACAAGTACCTCAAAACTGTACTTAAGTAAATGTAAATGTACTTAGTACTTGTGTGCATGTTACTCACAGTAGGTAACAATTTTCCGATTTGTGAACCGCATTTTGTTCAACTAGGTCACATCAGACCAGGTCAAGATAAAAAACCACCACACTTAGACTTGTCTTTTTATGACAATGGATGTCTTAGAGTGCATCTGTTTACATTTACATTTCACAAAGCTATGGTTTTATTTTATTTTTCCACGTTGAGGCTAATTGTTGCTGTTTCTTATCTGTCTGCAACTCTACAGCTTCATCACTGCTAACAACACACAATATTGTGTGGACCCACATGTTGACTGGCTCCAAATAAGATTCCAGAGATTCCAGAGGGTAAGGCGTTTTCTTTTTTTATATATATTTTTTATTTTAGTCAGTAATTCTGATTCTGTCCATATTCTTCATCAGACAGTCAACATTACTCTTAGTGATGTTGTACTTTAGACAACAGATCATGATGTGAAATTTGAGAGAGCTGCTTTCTAGGAATTTTTCATCACACTTTTTTGCACATTCCAGGTTTCTGTTTAAATTTAAATGCAACAAGAATCAGGAGAATTTAAATATCATACTCGTATTACATGCATATAATGTGGGGCGTCAAATTTTCCACAGATGAACTTGTCTTATTTTTTTTGCAGAGGCAGATTTGTTGCCAGGTTCTCTGAACAGCCTTCAGCATCCAACACGAAGATGAACCATTCTAACTTTTCTAAGCAGAAATCTACACTTTCACGCTATTGCTGTTGTTAATTTACAACTGTGTCTTTGTTGGACTATGTATTCATCCTCTGTGACACTGGTAGATATATATATCCATTTACCCAAGCACTGAGCACATGTGAAGAGTTTTGATAGTAATAAAAATATAATAAAGCTTTAATGTTTACTCACAGCACTAGGGGCTCTACACTAAATATGCAGCTGGAAATAGACTACAACATCCATTTAAAACTAAATAACTACTTTAAACCAGTATATCTGTGAGCTTACGATTTATGCTTTTTGTAGAAACCATTGGGGACTTGTGGCTCAGAGTTCTGCGAGTCACACATTTTTGGTTGTAGTCATTTCTCAGTATTTAAAAAAAACGGTTTTTTTATAATGGCAACTGGACTTGTTTTAGTTCCTTGACTACGTTTCACCCTCCATTCCAGAGG
>JAUMHL010000012.1:3516591-3533076 GCA_032362345.1 Sandelia bainsii
ATGTCTCCACCCTGAATACATCCTACAACCGCAGAGTCATCAGAGAACTTCTGAAGGTGGCAGGAGTTCGAGTTGTACCTGAAGTCTGAGGTGTACAGGGTGAAGAGGAACGGAGACAGAATCGTCCCCTGTGGAGCACCTGTGCTGCAGACCACAGTGTCAGACACACAGTTCTGCAGGCGGACGTACTGGGACTTTCTCCAACACTGTTCCAACATTTCAGAGCTATAGGCTGAAACTGACTTGTCTTTCTAGCCAGAATGGTATTTATGGAGGTATTTATTATTCCTCATTGTCATAGAGCTCTGTTGTCACTCAAAGCTGTCTTTATTCCCATTAACATCGGCTCTCCTTGTTGCGTCAGCCCCATATACTGTACATTATCCTACTGCTGTAAAACATTGCTAGTGTATCAAATCTATCACTACAAATACAGTATAGATTTTGAAATTATTTGGCTTTTATACTGTACATTAGGGCTGCACGATTTGGTGGAAAGTGAGTAAAAGTTGCGATTATTGTGGACAACATTGTGATTGATATCTCCACATCAGTAATAATCTAAATCTATATGTACACTCAAAAAACATAAAACCTGATTTTTAAGCTCAACTTAAAAGTTGAATCAATTTAAAATAATTACTTTCAACTCAAATAATTCAATTATCTTCGTTGACTAGTTAAAATTAATTGAGTTTTTTTTACGTGTCATTTTTAAAGCTTTTCATGTAGACTGTTGCACAGATGGAACTATCATGAGTAAAGTGAATTAATCATGTTACAAACCGCTGTATGTTCTGAGAAAATAAAATCCAACCTAAATAGTGCAGTGTCTATAGTGTCTGTGAAGATTAAGGTAAATTTAATGTTAATAATTTTAAAAAGGTTGCTAAATCCAGTGACACAAGAGCTTAACTGGCAACACTGTACACAGGAAAGTGACCATTCACATGACCTCACTGCCAAAAACTGACAGATCATCTTTTTATTAGGGCACGTAGATAATGAACACACTGCACACAAACAGTGAATAGGTTGTAAATTCCCACACGTACAAATGTATTAAATTAAATTTTGCAGCACTACTGTACATTCTGTAAGAAAACATTTTAAAGAAGAGATGTAATATATGTGATTGCCCAGTTAGAAGTATATGGTAAAAAATGGCGCAATCCATCTGAAAAAGCTAAGTGGCTGTTCTGTTGTCAGGCTTGCATTGTTTACCCTTCAGTAGGCAGAACCTTGAAAACTCCTTGGACAAATATTTCCAAATGGATAGCACTAGCAGGAATTCAATTACCTTGAAACATTTTTTTGACTTTTAATCATTCATTTTCATCCTTCTGCTCATTAGTGGTTGTGTCTTTATCTTTGCAGTTAAACGCAATAATTGTCACCACCATACACTAGAACTGCCATTAAATGTGTGTTTGTTTGGTTATTGTTTATGTGTGTGTGTGTGTGGGTCCATCAGTAGTGTATCTACTAGTATATATTTCATGTCTTGCTGAAGATGGAGCTCTCTGATTGGTTTGCAGTGACCTGACTGGTTTATTGTTACAGTGGACACACACACACACACACACACACACACACAATAATATGAGTCATTCTGTCACCTCTGTTTTAGCATTCATGCTCTCTACATTACTCGTTATGTGTATGACATCTGCGTGTGTGTCCGTGTGTGTGGATGACTGACGTGTACTATTGGCAGTAACCACAGCGGCCAACGTTAACATCGATCGGGTATGCAAAGGATAGGAGGAGGAAAAAGAATGTGAGGGAGAGAGGCGAGGCTGGGGACAAGGAGGGCTATTGATCGATGAGGTAATGCCAGTGTAGGCGAAATGTTCCATGTCAGAAAGTCATAGGCACAGAGAGAACGTGCACATACACACACACAAAGATGGAGAGTAATGAGTGCTGAGGACGAAAAGAGAGTAGAGAGGTTATCATTGGCAGTGAAGAAGGAGAATGGGAAGAGAGCAGTAGAGTGAAGAAACTGTGGCTGAACATGAAAATGAGACGTGATTAAATTACAGTACAGGGAACATTCCTCAGCCTGTACATGAGGTTTTGGGCTTTTGATGTTCTTTAATTCTAAACCTATGTAGAATATTCATCAGGTTTGTCAGTGCAAACTCGGTGTTCATAAACAGTGGGCAAACAGGATTTTACTTTAAAGCTGCACTAATAAGGACTTTTATATGAACATTCATTCAATTGACTATGTATAAAGTGACAAACTTGTGGTAACAAACGCAATATTATCACCCAACTGTGCAGTTTTTCTTACCTCCACTCAGCATTTTAGAATATTTTGGCCTCCTGTAGCAACTTTAAACTCATTATTCAGCTGCTACAAAGTGGTCAAGTGAGTGATGCTTTAATTTCAGTTCAGCCAAATTACAATAGAAGCTATTTTCTAACGTAAAAATCTGCAATGTTTAACACCATTGCAGTAATTTTGTCTTTATTTGCCCACGAGATACATGAATTTTCTGCCTCCACTTAAGTACTAAAGAGGTGAGTGGAATTTCATTTGTGCTACTGTGCATTGTTTTTCCAGAAGCAGTGTCCCAGTTGCTCTTGATTAATTACAGATCTTTCAGCAAAGAGTCAGTGAAACTGCCTTTTATGGAAGAAATAGTCCCTTGAAGAAAAACAATACTGTTACTGGAAAGGCTTATTAGTTTTGAATTTTCTAAATGTAGTTTCTGAGCAACAAACAAAAATACCCATTGAACAGGGGTGGAAGTATATATTTTTTTGTAACAGGATGACCTTACCCTCCCCTTCATAGCTTCCTCGCCCACTTATTGTATGTATTTTTTTCTTTTGCCCTTCTTGAGTCCATTTACACTCCCTTACTCATCATTTTCAGTGTAGGAACTGCTGTTCTTTCGACAGTTAGCGCACATTCTAAAACACTCATCAAACAAATAGCTTGAATGTAAATTAGTCGCTTATCTGGGGTGCCACATGATTATGCGTTGTCCTCCCTATACAAAGAAGCAGATTAAGAATAGAAAGAAAACACTTCACAGTGTGACAGGAATAGAAGAAAGAAGAGAGAAAATGATGTGTAGGAGAAGCATTCGACCAAAATAGGCTAAAGAAGAAGACATTACAGACTATAAATAGGACAGCATATCATTAACATGGAAAAGGATGTTCTTTGGTACAATCTATTTGTTGCATCATGCTGCAGTTCCTGTTAAAAGCTCTCCTCTTATCTGTTTGTTTCTTGGATGTTCTGCTGTGTTTTCTCACTCTCACACGTTGTCTCCTTTTTCTTCCTCCTCTTCTAAATGAGATTTGAAATGATCTTTGATTTCAGCTTAACTAAGTATCACCTTACACCAGTCGGTTACAACATCTCACCATTACCGTTATAAATGCCTCCTTTGTTTTATCTCTCATCTCGTCTGATGGGTGTTTGATACCAGCCTCCAAACCACACACTCTTTTTTTCTATCTCTCTGCCCAGGGTACCGAGAGGGGTTTCTATGGAAACGAGGACGAGACAACGGTCAGTTTCTCAGCCGAAAGTTCATCCTGTCTGAGAGGGAGGGAGCTCTAAAATACTTCAACAAGCAGGATGTAAGCAAAATGATAGAGTTGGCTTTTCCAACACTAAGCAGTGATAAAATTTCACTTTGGTAGAAACTAGCTGTACTCAGGGATGTTACCATATATTATTTTATTGCTGATGTCTTCCTTCATCCAGGCCAGGGATCCCAAGGCAGTGATGAAAATTGAGACCCTCAATGCCACCTTCCAGCCAGCCAAGATCGGCAACCCCTGTGGCCTGCAGATCACCTACCTGAAAGACAACAGCACAAGGAACATCTTTGTCTACCACAGTGATGCTAAAGTATGCTCTCACACCATTATTCACACTCATACACACTTCTTTCTCTTACTGTACTCTCTGCTTTTTTTCATAATTGTTTTTAGTGCAATGCTTTTTATATGCTCCTTGTCCAGAGTTAGATTACAGTAATACACGGCACTAATACCAGGCTAGTAGTTTAATATGCATGCTGTCTGCTTTGCTAAACGCTCATGGACTTGGAAATGTCCTTTAATAATTAATTTGCTTTAGGCTTTTTCCGTAACCGCTCATTTATAGTTTCTGAAGCTTCAGTAGCTGCACTGCATTCAGTAAGTATTTAGACTTTGACACTTTTTGTGTGCTGTCTCTGAGACGAGGACTATGAGGTTAAACTGCTGAGCTTTAGTTTTAATTTGAGGATGTCTACATGTCTTACTGTTATAAAAGTAGGGAACTACGGGAAAAAGGGCTATGATTGCTACATAGGGTTAAAGTCACCAGTTTAACCATCATTCTACTACATACAGAGAAGACTTGGACAGTATATCTGTTGTGAAATAAGTTGCATTTGTTCCATGGTTTTGGCTTTGTTTTCCTAAATGTAGGTTCACAGTGTACGTTTTCATAGGGAGGAAGTTATTGCCGTCACTCCCCACTCCTGCATGATGTTTCATTGTGGGGAGTGACACATTCAGATCCCAAATATTTACTCTATACATACCCTGCATTCACAGTGTTCTCACAAAATATAGTAGACAGATCTAATTATTTTAGTTTATTATTTAAGTTAAAAAGATTTCTTGTAAACAAAGATAATCATATATTTTAATCATGTTGATCGGTATTAACTCTCAGGAGTCACTGGACTCTGCTGTGCATCCAAATTACGGAAATCAGGATGCATCTGCTGATGCAGTTTCCTGAATATCATTCTTGACACAAACTGTTTCATGGTGTGGCAGAAATGAAAAACAAACATTCCTATTGTGACACCTGATTTGTGTTGCAAATAGTTGTCCATAGTTTTATTTTTGTCTGTTTTACATTACATATGTAGACTATGTGGGAAATAACAAGCAGTCTGGGAATGTAGGACATGTAGTGTAATTTTGTCTGATTGTGTTTATAGGAGTAAGGTGAAATATAAAGGTAAAATCAAAAGCAGTCAGATGACGGCCGAGTATACCCAGGACTTCAAAGGTTTAATAATTAACTGTGTATGCAACACATACCATTAATGACGAAGGAAACATGTTCAACATATACTGTATGTTAGACCTCATGGATAAACATAATGCGCATAAGTGTCAATGTTAATTAAAAGTTAATGAATTTTAAATCAGGCTGGTTGTCATGTCAGTAGTGGTGGCAAAGTATAAAGTTGAGGCAGTTGCTGCGTTAGCGTCCACTTGTGTTAGCTAGAACTCCAGATTTACCAAACTCTGTGTTGAGACCGTGCAGGGCTCCTTATAGGTGACTGCTTCCTAACTCACTGATAGTAATATAACCAACATATTTATGAAGCCATAAACATAAAAGCAAGTAGCACTCATGTTTGGAGTTTTAACACAGAGGAGCAAAGTACAGGACATGCATGTCTTATCCTTAATTTTACCACAAGAGGCTTGTTTGCAAACTTGACTGCTGATGTTATTGCTCCAAGTGTGAGAATTCAAACTTAGGCTCTCTGCATGTCCCAAAATTTCATCATCATGTTCACCCTGGTGACTCATTTCACAGTCGTAGTAGTAATCTACAGTATTTGCTGTTTCCCAAAACAGCGGCTGTGCAGATTATTGGGGCAAGTGCAGAACAGATACTGTACATGTAGTGAAAATTGCTTTTTATCATCATTATCATTGGAATTCTTTTTGTAATAATTATTAAACTTATCAAATAAAATGAACTGCATATTAGTTGACTTATCTAACAACAATGCGATGAACATAATATGGTTATCAAAATAGAAAGTCTTGGTCTACGTTAGGATTAGGTTTCGGTTTAGATAAAGGCTAGGTTAAGGGTTAGTGTCAAAAAACTGAATGTCAGGTCAGTGTGATGCCCTCTGGACATTTATTTCAATTCAATTATTGTGAGGACATTTACTTTATGACAGGTCCTCACAACGTCAGAGGGCTGTTTGAAGACTTTTTGGGGGGGATCAAGTTAGAGTTAGCATTGGGGTTAATGCATTTAGTTGTGCTGGTTAAGGTTACGGTAAAGGGCTAGGGAAAACATTATGTTAATGACTGAACTCAAAAGTGTAAAATGTGTGTGGGTGTGTGTGTATATCTATCTCTCACTGATGGCTTTTATAGTTAAGAGTACAGTCATTGCTTCACAATGCTGATACATTTATGGAATTTCTAACTAAAATAGAAATAGAGAGAAAGAGAGAGAGTTAATCAAAAACTAGAAGACTAGAGAGAAGAAGGAAGTGGATTTTAATCGCCATTCATGAGAGACTGGCACAGAGAAAGCACTGCTCCCTCTGCTGGTGGAGTGGTGTTACTGAGGGCTTTTGTAGAAAGGGTTCATTGGGTTCATCCGGTGCCACCTTCTCTCCTGTGTTCTGCGTTATCTGAGTTATCGACAACTCCGAAGCATCCGCGCAGCACAGATGCTCCAGACTACACCGTCCTGCGTAGAAAAGATACTTTTGAGTGGAATCTGTTAAAAAAATGTCACAGATGCCCAAATCCATACTGTAAATGGGTTGAATGGGTTCCTGCAGGAGATGTTGCCACTGAAGGGTGTTTGTTTTCTGCAGGAGATGGTGGACTGGTTCAACGCTATAAGAGCAGCCAGGTTCCACTACCTACAGGTGGCTTTCCCTGGAGCAAGTGATGAGGAGGTGAGGACGGTCTGATACAATCATGGACCACAGCTAATGTTATGTACAGTAGATTACAGTCAACATAAGCATTAATGTGTGATCATCTCTAAACCAAACAAGGGACAACAGGAATTCCACAATTTTCAATTTTTGTGTTTATGTCTGTTACTGATATTTCATGGGGTGACTTTTGAAACACTACTCTCAAAACAAGAACTCCATCCGTTTGTGACCAGATCATCAACATTCATGCCGCAACAAACGTGCTGTGTCCTGTTTTGATTTCATGTGTTTCTTTTGTTGTCTGTGTCTCTCCAGCTGGTGCCCAAGCTGACACGAAACTTCATGAAGGAAGGCTTTATGGAGAAAACTGGTCCAAAGGT
This sequence comes from Sandelia bainsii, assembly GCA_032362345.1. Classification (NCBI taxonomy): domain Eukaryota; kingdom Metazoa; phylum Chordata; class Actinopteri; order Anabantiformes; family Anabantidae; genus Sandelia; species Sandelia bainsii. The sequence goes on from JAUMHL010000012.1 coordinate 3,523,652, forward strand.
TTGTGCTCACAGAGTCCTACTGCCTCTTTAAAATAAAATCACGATTACACTGGGCTGAAATCAAACAAGCTGTCTGCAGCAGTATAGAGCTCTCAAAATGAAGCCATGTGTTCATGCAAAACATTTCATTTCATTGTGTCTGCATGTCACTGACAGAGGGAGACTTTGTTTAGTTTAATGCACTAGATGAGTCTGAAATTGTAGAAATATGTAGTATTTCACAAGAAAATGTGATGATTGGAGATAATTTAGATAAAAATATGGTGAAAAACTAGTTGGCAACATCTGATATATTCTGTAGGTATAGTATATTTAAGCCCCCTAAAACTATTGATTAATGTTAAAAGTAAGCCTGCAGTGTTTAATTCAGCTTTTTTAAGTCAGCTAAAATATGATATTTGATTTCTGGGGGCTTGTTTTCCATTAACAGCTTACTGAAAATGAAATAAAGGTTCAGATTGCTGTAAACAAGCTGCAGCTGTATTATTATGAATATTGTAATAAACTAATTCTCCTTGCTGCCTCCTTCTTGTTCTTTGCTCAGCACACAGAGGGCTTCAAGAAGAGGTGGTTCACTATGGACGACCGAAGACTCATGTATTTTAAAGATCCTCTGGTAAGAACAGACCCCCTGATGTTCAGCTTTGTTCTGACCAGTCACTGAGTTTTCACAGATCTTTCCTCTCACTCCTCCTCCCAGGATGCCTACGCCCGTGGTGAGGTGTTCATAGGCAGCAAGGAGAACAGCTATACCGTTCTGGCCGGACTGCCTCCATCCACCCAGGGCTACCACTGGAACCATGGCATCACCATCGTCACGCCCGACAGGAAGTTCCTGTTCGCCTGCGAGACTGAGGCAGAGCAGAGGGATTGGATAGCGGCCTTCCAGAGGGTCATCAATCGACCAATGAGGCCGCAGGAATATGCAGGTACAGTACAGGGAGTGGGCAAGTCATTCATGAGAACATTTGTGTAATGAAAGGGTTTGTTTTTAGTTCCATAGGGCACTAACAACAAAAAAATACAGTGACATGACACATTTCATACAGATGATTAAATAAAAAAGTTCAGTGATTTATACAAAAGCAAAAACCATTTAAAACATCACATAATGTGCATTTCAGTCTATGTAGAACCTAGTCAGTCAAGTCAGTTTAATGTATTTCTATTTCATGTAACACTCAGTTTTAGTAAAACATCTTTAGCAATATTACTCAGACCATTAATGGACTGGAAAACCAGAGAGAGATTTTTTAATACAGGGAAGGTTTAATATGTGTAAATAATGCATGGGCTCCCCAAACTACAAGCACAGGAAGCAAGTTGAAAATGGTTGAAGTTTAACCACTTAACTCACATATGTGTGCTCAACACAAAACATTGTCTCTCAGCATCTTTACTACAAAAGCATTAGAAAAGGCAACATTTGCACAAGGCATACTATACCTCGTTTTATTCGACCTGTCTCTGCAGTGGAGGCCCATTTCAAACACAAGCCTTGAAGCCTGCGGGAAGCAACGCCTCAGCGGGACCGCCCCAATCTCAGTCAGATCAGAGAAACACTGATCTGCCCACCGTGGCAGGGGAGGGAGAAGGTAGGTGTGGTTGGGAGGAGGGGGGGTGGACTGTTGGGATGGGCTCAGATGAGAAATTGTAATGGAGAAACATGACAGGAGACAGAGAGACTCAAGTCTATCTACTGTATGTGTCGAGAACTCAAACTCTAATGGACTCGTGGCCCTTCGTGGAGTGAAACGGTGGTGAAACAAGGCCAAAGGGTACATGATGTCATCACTAATGCGCCTACCAACCTTGTGCTATACATTACCATGACAACCACCACCACCCCCCCTCTCTTCAGCCATGTGGACCCTTCTCCTGCAACAACCGCCCCTCGCACCTGGATTTCCTTTGTCTTGTGAATGGTTCATTCTACCTGTAATCTAATGTAATTATGTAATCTAGAGTCATTTCACTGGTTGCTTAACAAAGACGATGCATTGTTAATTTATTGAATGTACAGTTTTAATGACAGTGGCTTACCCTGTGCGTGGAATCATGATGTTTTCATTGAGGACGCTGTGAGGTTGAAACTCCAGCACTGAAACCCTGTTAAACCTGAACCTACAAAGTGCTGTTAACAACAAATATGCATAAAAACACACACAAACTCTCAGTGATCGCTGTTAACGTAGCTGCAGGTGGCTGTTCTGCATCCAGACAGGGTTCTTTTAAAACCTCAATCTGACAGCTGTTCTCTTTATTTATTTGTACTGTTGAACTTACTGAGTCATCGTAGACAGTTATTGCTGCTTTCCAGGATTGTAATGTGACAGGATTGTAATTTATATAACAGTTCAACAACTATTTTATTTAGTTTCTGGGTTTAAAGACACGTCGTTGTGTTAATCTATAAATCACAGTGATAGTTTGTTTCATTATAAAAAAAGAAAAATCTTAACATCAATACAGATGAACCTGAAATGAAATGGAAGTGTTTGTTTTTTGTTCTGACTGTAAGATGATTCAACATGGGACTAAATACTGTACAGTTATGTTACTATCAAACTCAAAGTATGTTGATCAAAGGATACCGTCTCGTTTTATTGCGACTTGGGTTTTAAAAACATTGAACACTGACGAGAAACTGATTTTCAGGGACTTTAATTACTTGGTTGTATTAAGATCTATCATCATTAACATCATCTTTTTTTAATATTATATACAGTAACATATATCCACTCTTGTTGAGAATGGTCCAGTTCTTTTTAAGTGTGTTAGCTCTAACACTAATGCCAACATGAAACTAGTTATGTCTGTCCAGCAGATGGCGCTCATACATCACTTTAAAATGGATATCACATATGAAATTTTCATTAGAGGATGGAGGAACATCAGGCCACTGATTATGTGTTTATCCTTGAACTGGAATAAAGATATCACCAGATTTCAGAGATTTCACTGCAGAACAGTGATGCAGACAATTTCACCCATTTATTGCAATAATTAGACATTTATGGAAATGCATTAATTCACTATCTTCTGGATATCACTCTCACGTCTGTAGATTTTGATTTAGAATTGCATTCCTATAACAACATCATCTGCTTTATTCCATGCTTTCTTCATATTTGAGAAAACTTACTGCCAGCATTAACCACAGTGCAACTCAACTGCTGATTGTTCAGCTGGAGCCTCAGGTGTGTTATGCTAGTAGCAGCTAAGGTAGCCTTGAGGTGCTAGCCTGCAGCAGGGATGATGAGCAGACTACAGAGATCTGTAAACAGCAATCCTCAGGCTCAGCCAGCAGTGACTCAAATGACACCAGCTGAGGCAGTTTATTCTATTACACACATTACACACGACTCCTTTATATAACTTTTTTCACATATGCAGTGTACAACTGATGAGGAGGTTATTAGCCTTGCTTAGCATTGACCAAAATCTAACCTGAAATGTCCTGTGAAACCACAACTCATCATTTTCACATTAATGTTTATTTAAACGTTAAACAATGTGTGTGTTATGTGAACTTTAAGTGTGTTTACAGACATTTTAGTCTTCTGTTTCCAGTCTTTATGCTAAGCTAGGCTAATTGCTTTCTGGCTCTAGGACCTAACGTACTTGAATAAATAACCAGAGCCTTATGAAAATGTTTTGGTATTTGAAGTCACCAGATAAGAACTACTAATCATCACCATCATCTCAACTCTCATCTTTTCCTGTTAAGGGTTGCTGTAGTCTATCCCAGCTGACCTGGACAGGCTGCTGACATATAGACAGACAACCATTCACACCTTTGGGAAATCTAGTGCTAACCACTACGCCATCAAGCTGCCCTCATCTCCATCATCAGAGCATAAAATGAGGGAACATCTTTCAGGAATGCTCTAGGAGAGCTCTACAGACTTGCATAATTTATGCCAATGATCATTAGATCTGGTCTGGAAGCTGATAGAGTAATAGAATAAAAGATAAAAGATTAGACTGAAAGTAGGATAACTGTTTACAGTTAGGGTAAAGGTGGGATCACTTTAGGCACCATAAGGCACAACTGGTTGGGGTTAAATATAAGATTAAGCTCAGGTTAAGGTAAGCAGAAACACATGGACAAGAAAAGGGGCTTTACCCTGAATTTACTCCCACATCTTGGAATCTAACCATGGAGAAACACCGTACTAGGATTGGGTTATGTGGGGATTTTTAAATACATTTGTTCACAGAACTCTATGTGGATGCTCATCACAGAGGATGCATTGCTCCAGTTTTCCTATCTGTAAAGGCCTATGGCTTCTATGAGCACATTAGATGGCGCTCATCAGTCACCTGCAAAACAAATCAGCGTGTGTCGAGTTACACGCCCTCACTTTGACAAAGTGTGAACTGAAAGTCTGCTGGTGTAAATGTCACCTGATGATCGTGTCACTCGTACACAAACTTCCACGTACAAACACTGGCTCTCAAGGGCCTAAGAGAATTATGGGGAAATCAATGTTGCTTCTGTCTGACTGTCGTGTTGTCGTTGGCAACTAGGTTGTCATGGTAAACTCCTGAAACAGTGAGCCACTGATCTGCAGCAGCCAGGTCGAACCCACACAGGAAGCATTTAAAAGCAGGTGGGACCTCGACTCAGCAGCCACCGTGTTTGTCCTGAGGATAATATGGTCAGTGAGAACATTACTATTTATATTCATTTCATTTTTGGTTATTTTCAGACCACCTCAGGATTACATGTTCTGTCACTTTAGGATATTAATTGAGCGTGGAACTTGCTCTTTAGAACCCTTTAGATAAACTTAAAAACATATTCTAAACAATCAGACTCTAATCATGTCCATAAGTCAAAGTGTTTTTCTGTGTTTACAGTGCCTCTAGAAGACCCGGTCCAGCTGTCCTGTCCATCAGGCCACGCAGCCAACAATACAGCCAGATCTGACACTGTGAAATTAGCTAACTCCTTACAGGAAACCTGGGAGCAGCTGCTGGACTGGAAACAAACTGGAAATGAAGCAGCACTGAGAGACAGGTCGGCAACAAGAGTCGAGGCCAGGAAAGAAAAGCGTATGGATTCAGATGTACTGTGTCTGCCTACTGCAGTAACTCTGAGCCTTGTCATTCCTTTATTTTAGCTTCTTTTGTATTTTTGCGATCTGGGGTCATATCAGTTTTGTACTGTTGCACCTTTCTTGGATCCTTCACTTAATGTCATGTCAATGCACAAGAAGAAATTATAATGTAAAATCACTGGGAAAGTCAAACTACACACAATTGCAGTTCTAATTTGATGGCTTGAGAGTTAACGAGTTGGCAAGTTAACAAGTAGGAGATAGTTAAGGGAGAAAAGCTGGTTTTGAGTTCTGCCTACCAACTAAAGCGCACTAAAAATATATCTCCTTTCTTGTATCTGTTATTATTTTACAGGTTTTTTCTTCTTCAGGAATTAACAGGAAATTGTTCCCTGCCAGGAAATAGTCCAGCACTGACTAACAAGTAGTTTGCCCCTTCTTCCAGTCATTATGCTAGGCTAACTTTCTAGCTGTATATTTATACAATGTACATGTGCGAGAGCTGTATTCTCATCTCTAAATCTATTACTTTAAGAGATGAAAGTTGTCTGTCCTTCAGTGCAACTTTTTTTGCTGGGTAAAGAATGCTTAAAGATTAATGCAGACACTTCATATAATTCTGCCCTATAAAGGAAAAAATAGTTTCAATTTTAATTAAAATGTAACTCAGTAGACGTTGGACACCAATACAAAGGTAGAAGTGAGGTAACTATTTTACTGAGCCAGATTAAGTGTGTAAAAAAACTGCTATTAAACCTGAAACAACCTGCCTTAAATATGAGCTATGCTCATACCAAAATTTCATTAGTGTGGATTTTAATGGAACATTTTACTCTCCCATAAGGGTTTAAATGTCATTTCACAGATCGGTTTACTCAATAAAGAGACAAAACACTTAATCTTTGTTAAGACTTAGAGACATTTTCCATGAAAATGAACAAATATACCAGTAGATTGATGCACAGATGTTAACACTGTCCAACTGAAATTGGTCAAAACCATGTGTGTGAATTGTTACTAAGTCAAAAAGTCTAAAAACTATCTTCATGCTCCTTGACACACTTGGAATAATTTTTGTCTATATGACGAACTTTATTGTATTTTCCTCTTCAAGGTCTGGTGAGTGTTGTGTAGATAGGTTGCTCCCAGCCAGAGGGAGGACTGTGTGGAGATGGTGCCAAGGCCAGACTGTTGATAAGCGGTGTGGCGTAGGGCCTTCTGGAGGAGTGGAAGTAAGGGTACTGATACAAACTGGCGGGGTACCCAGAGAAGGCGTTGTAGAAACTGGAGCTCTGAAGATCAGTGTACTCAGACTGGATGACGGAAGATGATGGGGGGGAGGTAGGGCAGGTGCCTGAGCTGAGGGAAGTGTACTCAAGTTGTGGTGGAGGAGGAGGAGTGGAGGAGGGGGAGCTGCTGTAGTGACTTGGACTCATCTGCTCAGTTTTAATCTGAGGTTTTTGGCTGGTGTCCTCATGGAGCCCATGGCTGTCACGACTAGAAAAAGATGGGGGCACACCAGTGGGAGTCCCACTGGAGGTTTTGCTTGTCCAGGTGGGAATGCCGTGGGAGTGAGGGTGGATGCTGGGTAGGGTGAATGATCCCGGGGGGTTGTTATGTGAATGGCTGGTATCTGTCGGGGTTAGAAGATTGGAGCCGAGGCTGTTTGGAGGCAGGTACTGGTCGAACTCATGGACGTCGAATCCATCGATGTTGCCAATGACGTCGGTGCTGAGTTCTGACATGTCCATGTTACTGAAATCAATGTTCTGACGGGTAGTAGGAGGAATAGAGCCCGTGCTACCGTCCACAGGCCGGTGAGCGTCATGTTTGTTCCCTGTCTGTGGGTCAGTTTTAGGGGTAGTGGGAGGTGTTGGAGGTTCATGAGACTGACCTGGAAAACAAAACAAAAGAAGAAATAAATTTCCAAACTGAAGCCAAAAGGTAAAAAAGGTCATGTGAAGTAAGAAGTGAAAAAGTTATGGATGGTATCAGTGCTCTAACCTGTCCTGTCTGGAAGGTAAGTGTGGTCCACCTCCTCTGTTCCAGCCAGTCTAGCAACCCCTGGTTCCATCTTATACAAGCCCTGCTGCTGCTGCTGCTGGACCAGTCCATGTCTGGAGTCCCCTTGACCTTGTTTGGTGCTCTTACGTCTGCGGGGCTGGTACTTGTAGTCTGGATAGTCTTTCTTGTGCTGCAGCCTCAGCCTCTCTGCCTCCTCGACGAACGGACGCTTTTCTGTTTCAGACAGAAGCCTGAGGAAGAGAAGGGTGAAAGTGGACAATACACAGTCATTCCAAAAACCATCCAAATGACCATTTATTCTGAATTAAGTACTGAAAAAACAGCATTAGCATTTTTTAAATACCTGTAGAAAAATAAAATATTAGTATTATATCTGTCACCTACTTAAATGTGCAGGTGTAATATTTGCAGCCATATTTTTTATGTCCAAAATTCAAACTAATGATGTGGGAATAATATTTCACTTTGCTTTTGATATTACTCCTCTATACTTGCATATAACATGGTAGTTTTTACTCCACTACCTTTAAGGACAACTATAGTTATTTATTCATACTAATTAACATATTAAGATTTTACATGGAAATATATAATAAATTAAATTAAATATGATGCACAGATTAAACTCAACAGTATGTAAGATTCAAATTATCTCCAATTTGACTAGGTACAAAAGTTAAATGCTACAAACTTATTTCATTTAGAATGAAATAACACTCACTGCAGATATTTTCAGACTTTCAGAGGAAATCTTCCAGCTATGGAGACATTAGTGAACCATCAGTGAGCACAAAATTAAAGTTCTCTGCATTTAATTTGCTTATTATTAAACAATGATTTGTATTGCACATGGGAAAGTAAGCGAACCTATCTTTCAACCAACATTCTGTGCAGATTTCAGAATACTGCTTGACCTATTTTGTTAAAAAGTTCCGTAGCACTGTTTTATTGCCTGACAATATTATCAGAAGAAAAATTCTCATTTTCCAATGAAATCCGCTGCGGAGGAACCAGGATTTTGGTTTGGAAACACTTTGGTTGTCTTCAGATGTATTTGCACAGTACTAAATGCACGTTCATTGATGCTTAGCTGCAGCACTCACCGCCACAGCTTCCCCAGCGTCTTGCTGAGCTCAGCGTTGTGCAGATGAGGATACTGGTCCGCCAGCTTTCTGCGCGCTGCTTGCGCCCAAACCATGAACGCGTTCATCGGCCGTTTCACGTGAGGTTTGTTCTTAAGGCCCCTCTCTCCCTGACTGGGCACAGGCACCAACGACCAGTCATAACCTCTCAGTACCTGCGACACCGCGTCGCGGATGCAGGCGGGGAAGCGCTCGTCCTCCGCGCTGGCCTCCGGCTTCTTCGAATTCCCGGACGCTGTCCCCTGTGCGTCCGACCGTGCTGGAGAAGGCGGGGACTCCGAATCCGATCCGCGTTGGGACATGGAGCTGTCGCTGCTCGCTGGACTGCACTGCTGCTCAGGCAGAGAATTGTTCTCTTCTGTCATATTTGCCCAGTTAAAACTTGCACCGACTGTGGCTCAAATTCCCGCAAACCTCTCCAAATGCGTAAATACGCACGGATCGGCGGTTTCACCACAAGTAACAAATAAATTTCTATTATTATTATTATTATTATTATTATTATTATTTTATTGTTGCCATAACGTCCTGCTACACAGCCAGGCAAAGATTGTTGAGTGATGTGTATCCAGCACCAGAACTCTCTTCAGCACATGTATCTCTCCACCCCTCGTGTCCTATTGGCTTTACCAGAGTTTTTCAAAGTTTGGCAAGAAATATAAGCAGGCAGAGAGTTCTTAATAGTCAATATACATTTAGACCAACGTGTTCTGATGTGTTGGATGGTGGTTTTCTCAAAAGTAATGGCTGGACCCTTACGAAAAAGAAGTATATTCAAGTATACTATAAGTATACTTTTTTTAAACTAAAAATAAGTATACTTTTAGTTTACTTTTTATGTACTTTTATAGATATACTAGACAAAATTACATTTCAGTAAACTTGAAGTATACTAACAAGTATACAGAAAAAGTATAAGTACATTTGGCCTATACTTGTACTTATACTGAAATATGCTTGAAGTATACTGTCAAGTACACATAGAAGTATAAGTAGATTTTGCTTATACTTATACTTAACTATACTTGAAGTATAGAGTACTTTAAGTATACTAACAAGTATACAGAAAAAGTATAAGTACATTTGGCCTATACTTGTACTTATACTGAAATATACTTGAAGTATACTGTCAAGTACACATAGAAGTATAAGTAGATTTTGCTTATACTTATACTTAACTATACTTGAAGTA
>JAUMHL010000012.1:3545653-3585054 GCA_032362345.1 Sandelia bainsii
GTGTGAACTTTTTACGTTTTCCATAAATTTCACCCGAAAGCCAAATATCCCTAACTTTTTGTGAGTAGTGTATGTATATATTATTTGTATATATATATATATATATATATAGTTATATTGTTTGATACATTTCTAAGTGAACTAACAAGTGATAGAGGACTTAAGCTTTTTTTATTGCCACAGAATAAGTTCCTTTTGCCACCTTTCTGAGAATTGGTTAATTTCTCTCCAAATGTTTATGAGCTTCCTGAATTAAGAGCAGACATGGCCGTTGTGAATTGGATTCTAATTATTTCACTTCTGGCAGGAATATTGCTGAAAAACCTCTGCAGGAGTTGGAAACACTTTGCTAGGTGTGGAGTATTGGCTGTTTACTGGGATTCATTAGTGACTGTGAGAATGTTCCATGTGAGTTTAAATCAAATGGTTTTTCCTGAGGCTTGTAGGATATGATATAATTGTGTTCAGAGGTTTGGGGCTTAGCTGAGGATGCTAACTTGATTGTGTATTGGTGATACCTGGACCACCGGAATTGTTGATGAGGAATATTTGTTTTCAAGCTTCCTAAACTTGGTGCCTGCTCCACAAAATATGCATTTAGTCAATGTCTCAGTGAACCTGAAAGATGAGATTGTTGTTTTGGAAATTGCTACATGTATTATATTAAACATTTTCCAGTTTATATCATTTAGTTCTCTGGTTATATTCACTTAGTTATTCCTTCCCTAAAGCTCTGGACGCTTGGTGAACTGCTCTGTTTATGTCTGGATGTCTGAATATCAGGTTGTAATTGATGACATTTCAGGATCTCATGACTGAATTGGATTATCTGTGACATCTTGGGCCACAGCATCATCAACAGCCAGCTGCAGCTCAGCCAAGCTCAGAATGAAATGTCCTGGTTTTTCTAAATCTGGTTTGAGAGGTTAGCAGCTGATTTATTCCACATTCCACCCCAGCCACATGACGGGCTAATGTGTCAATATTGACAGTCTGCGTGCTGGATAGCACATTATTTGCTGAGTTCATTTGGTGGAAAAACACAGGCCCAGAGTTGATGATGTGTTTCTGTATATTTCTGGTCAAGTTATACTTTTACTAAGGGAAATTCCATACTCTAAGCTGTTTCATAAAAGTGTTTAATTAACTTTTTTTTTTTTACTTTTTATAACCTGCCGTATACACTGAAATATAATGAAACTGGAATAATAACCTTTAACCAGCCATGTATTATTAGTAGCACAATACTTCCTCTACTCTTTAGATCAAAGCAGGTCTACAGCCACAGAAGCATGTCTCTGTTTCTCTGTGGCATTTTTTGTTACTAAAGTTTTCCTTAATACTTTGGGTTTTGCGAGAGTAGGCAAATGATTAAATGCTTAAAGTTAGCAAATGCTAGCTTAGCATCCTAAATCCTAAGTGCAGCATCAAATATATTTTGGAAGAAACTTAATTGTGCTCATAAGCATGAGTGAATAAAGTGCTACATTTATTGATGGGAACAGAATTGCAAGGAAGTGGTTGGGGGGATGGTGGGTGTACAGGTCGACTGTCACCCCTCTGGACATATTTTAACTATAAAAGAGTTTAATAATAATGTAATCACAAAATATATATATATATAAATATATATATACTATATATGTTTTTGCAGGAAATAAATATTTTGTCTGAAAACATATTACTGCTATGTTCAGTATAACATATTTTTATCCCTCATTAAATAATAAGTTAAGCCTGTTTTCCTTTGGCTTCTGCTCTGACCTTAGTTCTTAGTTCTGTCTTTAGTTCCATTCATGTATTTAGGTGAATAAAAATCTGGATTTATTTCTTTTTTTTTACCATAACTGCAATCTGTAATCTGATCTCCTAATGAAATTTTGATAGTTGCTTATTTGACAGTTTGATAATAGTTCAAATATGCATCATAAAAAGTAACATCTGTTTTTTTCCAGGGCCTCATTAAAATCAGAGGTGACAAATGCTGGAGGGACCTCACCTGCATGGACTACCACTATGAGGTGTGTGTAGAATATCTCTGTGCTTTTAATGGCCTTTGTGTTTGTTTGTTTGTTTGTTTGTGTTTGTGTGTGTGTGTGTGTTTCATTGTGGGGATCAAAACCTGATTGCACTGTTGGAATTTAAAGGGAGGAGTTGGTGTAGGGTTGGGTTTAGGTGAAGATTAGCAGGTTTTTTTTTGTTTTTTAGAAAAGGAACATTTTTTACAACTTGTTAAATTCTTCACTTGAGGCAGTTCAGTTCACTTTAATATCAGTTGTCACACAGCAATTTTTGGATGGACTCACTAACTAACCACACCAGGGCAGCACATTACAGCAACCGCTGTGGAAGGTTTCAATAAACCAGCCCCCTTACACAGAAAGTGAGGCTGTGCATATCCAGTGTTTGTTTTTCCCCTGTGGGACGCTCAACGGCTCCGACCCACACTGCTCTGTATGTGGGAGGAGGACCGTCTTCTGCAAGTAACACAGACGGGAATATGCTGGCTCCTATAGAACAGAAGGACTGGAGGTGACTTACAGAATACAGAATCAATAATCATTTTGTCTAAAATACAGTGAGAATATGTGACGGACAATAATTCACTGGCTCCTGTGGAACTGTGTCACTAGTGCAGTTTAGGAAGTGTGATTTTATTATGAAAGATTTACTGTAGTACATGTATGAATTGAAGCAATTAGCTTAAGTTCACTGCTCTCCACTTTGCATTATATGACGCTCGCCTACGCTCGTCACTTAACACAGCTTGCCACTGCATCCAGAAACATAACCTCAAACTCAGGTTTCATCAAAGAGGAAGCCATTCATCAGTTTTGTGCAGAAAGGGCACAGTTTTCTGGACCTGAAGTCATGACAGATGAGACAGTGGAAACATATTCAGTGGTCAGATGACTCCACGTTTCAGTTCAGTTCGAACGAAAAGTGACAAAGACATCATCTCTGATGGTATGGGAGAGCATCAGTACTGTACTGTATCTGAAGGTACCATTGACTTAGAGAACCTACAGAGAATACTGTTCACTTTTGAGTGTTATGCAACAACAAAAAATATGATAATAGATAACATTAATCACTGGATTAGGATTTAAACACGCAAGAAATGTATCTTCTCTGAGTATACCTAGAGGAGATTATCGTTGTCATGACAACCCCGACTGTCAGTGGCCTTGGGGGTAGTTCACACACACATTTAGAGCACAGTAAACCACTGGCGCCAGGTGAAACCTTATTAACCCCCACTGACACACTGCTTTCTTTCAGACCTGCAGATTTCTTCCAGTCCTCACTGTCAAGGGGCTGTGTAGGTGTGTTTCGGCATAGTTGGTGTTTTGCTTGCTTCATTTTGTTTGTTGTAACACAGCTAGTTTGCAGGCCAGGTAGGGTTATTTGGTTGTCTGAGGTTGCAGGATCTATGCCCTTGGATTTCCAGGACTCTTTTGGTAAACTAAAGGTTAAATAACCTCAGATTTTTTCTTCCATTCCATAAAACAAAAACAGTATAGACTAGAGTGTCAACAGTCTTGTTTTTTCTCTCCACCAATGTCTGTGCTATATTTATTTTTCATCACCTGACTGGACACTGTTTGCATGTTCAGCCTTTACACGGTTTGCATGCGCCCCCCTAACGTCCACACACTGAATCATCCATACACCAGCACTGCACAGCTCCGTATGAGTGGTTTTTTGTGTGTAGGTGAGGTTGCCTTCATTTAAATAAAGTTCCGTCTTTATTTAGACATGGAAATGTTTCCCTTCAGGAGTGGCACCAGAAATTGCTCTGCATCCTGGGCTGAGACAAGAGCTTAGTGCCAAAGTAAAGCAGAGAAAACTTCCATCTCGAGCAGTAGAAGCAGTCTACGTTTAGTAAATGTCGTGACAAGTGTTGGAGCAGAGAAGACACTGCACATAGTCAAACTAAATATATAGATTAAGCCATGAATACAACATAGCACTGTCTTTGACATCAGCATCATCAAATTCTTCAAATTCCAGACCCAGCCAGTTCCCAACCCCATGTCCTACTACATGCACCGGTCCCCATGGTGGTTCCATCGCTTCGAGGCGCTGTCCAACCACTTCATCGAGCTCATCGTCCCGTTCTTCACTTTCCTGGGCAGGAGGATGTGCATGGTCAACGGAGCAATCCAGATCCTGTTCCAGGTACTACAAACTGTTCACAAACCCACCGGACCTGAAGTTAACAAATACTGGTGCTGTAAACGGTGGCACTGAAGCTCTGTTCACCTCACTGTCCAAGGTCCTTCCTTTTTTTTCTATATTAATATCCAACTGTATAAAACAGTATAAATATCTAAAAAGTGATCAGATTTTCACAGAAGTCTTAAAACTAGATAAAGGGAAACAACTGACAACCTTACATATCAGTGTGAGGCAAAATATGTGAACCTTTAGATCCTTAAAAGTAGAGTTGTTGATGCTCAACAGGCTGGAAAGGGTTAGAGAAGAATTTCTTGAGTCTGTACTCCACCAGTTAACTCCCAGGCAGATTGTGTACAAATGGAGAACCTGGATTGCCATTGCTACCCTCACCAGGAGTGGTCAACCAACAAAGATCACACCAAGAGCAAGATGTCTAATAGTCCAGAAACCTAATAGAGGAGATTCTAAAGGGTTCACAAACTTTCAAGTGCCTCAAGTTTATCTGATCTGAAAATAAGAGAATCTCCAAGATGCCTTGCCATACTAAAACGATCCACCTTCATCAGTCTACTACTAGGTTAACGCCAGTGTTGTCTTTCCCACTTGTCTTTTGTGCTGTAGGTGGTTCTGATAGTGAGTGGGAACCTCAGTTTCCTCAACTGGCTGACAATTGTTCCCAGTCTGGCCTTTTTTGACGATGCATCCCTCGGCTTTCTGTTTCGTTCTGGTAGGGGAGCTAAGAAGGCAGTACTGGAGATACAGAATGAGGACGCAGCTGGACGCACCCCAAAACCCACCAAAGGTATTTGATTCAGAAAAAAATAACATTGCAAAACATATATCTTAATTTTTAATTTTAATTTTTTTTTTCATTCTCTTTTAAAAAGTTGTTATTTTATTTTGAAATTAAATACACAGCATATTTCCAGATGTTCCTGTTTGTTAAAACAAAACATTGGTATCAGTTGCGAAGTAGGTAGAAGCACTTGTCATACTGGAGAGGGAATTATGGGAAGAAAAAGGGATTTGCACTTGGACAGCTGAGGAACTGGGAACAGAATATGTTTTATTGGAATTTAATGTGATGTGGTTTACATTAAAATGTGGTAAAGTGTCAGTGACCTCCCTCTAATTGGCCTCATTGGACTCATTAGTGTCTGTAGTTTATTGTAGGATCTTGAATAGTTGAACAAGCGTGTGAGCATGTTTTAATAACTTAAACAGACCCAGTACGTCTCTCTTAGTGCAAAACATTTTAGTGGGATTTTGTTAATGACTTTAACGTGTCTGGGATAAGACGGCAGACACAGGTAGGAAGGATGTGATGTAGACTCAGCCAACATTTGTCAATACCAGCCATCATGGAACAGGCAGAAACCCTTTTCCACTGAGTAAATGTGAAAGTGATCACACACACACAGACTGACTTATGCTCTTAACAGCTCTGACCCTGACATGCTGTCCCATTCTAGACCAGACACTAACAAATACATCACCTTGATTTAAGCTGTAATTAGTTTTCCCCTGAGCAGCTACTCTGTTTCATTAGCGAAATCCTGAAATACAGCTACGAGCTAAGATCAGCCAATTTTGGCTAAGAGTAGTGTCTCAACAGAATGTGTAACAGGTGCACAGACAAACCAGTGCTGAGCCACAGTTCTGCTCAGAATATTCAGATTTAATCAAGACTGATCAAGCAGCATCTAGTTGTTGTTGTTCAAGCTGTTCTATCGTGTCTCTTGGTGCGCGTCAGGTATGTTGATGCGTCGAGTGGTAAACATTTCTCTGGGCGTTCTGATTGCCTACCTGAGCGTTCCTGTGGTGATAAACCTGTTGAGTTCCAAGCAGGTGATGAACACCTCCTTCGACCCACTGCGCATCGTAAACACCTACGGGGCGTTCGGCAGGTACAGTCTGAAACACTGCTTCAGTTGAATGTGATTATAAAACAAGTTTTAAAATGTATTTAAGATATTTTACAGACAAACTCTAAGGGTGTTTTTGAACCTGTAGTTCATTTGCTTTAGTCCAGATAAAACACTAAGTCTGTGTTGTTTGATTTTTTCTTGAGCTTTAATAAAAATTTCATTTTGTTTTCCAAAACTTTTGTGCTCACTGTGCCCTCTGTCCAGCATCACCAAGGAGCGCACTGAAGTCATTTTCCAGGGCACTCACAGTCTGGATCCCAAGGACCCTGAGGCAGTCTGGGAGGAGTACCAGTTCCGGTGTAAACCAGGAGACGTTTACCGACGACCATGCGTCATATCACCGTATCACTACCGTCTAGACTGGCTCATGTGGTTCGCTGCTTTCCAAGTGAGAACCTGAACAAATGCAGGAGATGATGCATAGAGTGAAGTACATGACCAGCACAGAAACATATAAGCTTGTTGTCATGTTGTGTATTTTTCTGTTGCTTCAGTATTTGACTTGTACTGGTGCCAAAACTGACTGACTGTCATTAATCACTATATTTAGAGATTTACATCCCAAAAAGAAGAGCATCGTGTTAAAGTGACATTAGCTAAGCTAAAAACTGATTTGAAATAATAATATGTAATGGAAGAAATGACTGTTTGTGAAATGATTTTTTAGCTTGTTTATCACCAGAAATTGCTTAATTTTTATGGCCTGTGTGTCAAAGATTGCCTCAGCTGTCTAGGCTCAGTATTTGCCTCAAATACGATGACTTTTGTGTTTTCCACACAGACCTACGAGCAAAGCGAGTGGGTGATCCACATAGCAGGACGTCTGCTGTCCAACGACAGCACGGTCCTCTACCTGCTCGATCACAACCCATTCAAGGGCAGAGAACCTCCCAGGTAAACACATAGTGACACAAAACTTTGAAACATTGCATCATTCCTTCTCTTTTCTTTACACTTCACAATATGTCACCACCAGCACAAAACTGCTCTTATTTTGAAGTTTTAAAAATAACTGCCTTTTGTTTTCAGCACATATTTGTCCTATTACTGAACAGACTCTGGTTACGGAAATAAGTTATTTAGTGAGCATTGACATGGACCAATCAAACGACAGTCATACACTCTCACCCTCAGTACTCTAGCCCCCTCTGGTGACCCAAAGATTCTCATGTACATATAGACACCCCCAATATTGGAATAAAACCTGCTTGAAAAATCCTTAACCAATGATTTAAAGCATTAGCACTTTAAAAGTCAAAAGACGGAAAAAAAAATTTGAAGTCACGCATGTTAATGAGTGTTACCTCTTTGTTACACACTGCCTAAGAAATAGCAGAAATGCAGTACAGAGATCTAATTGACTTGACTCCTGTGTGTCTCTCCTTTTCAGGTGGGTGCGTGGAGAACACTACAAATACAAGTTCAGCCAGCCGGGCAGCGCCAGCGCAGCACAGGGCAAGTGGTGGCTGAGAAAACGTATTGGACCTTACTTCCCTTCTGTGAACCTGGAAGGACTCAGAGGTTACTTTCAGTCCAGGAACTGGCCCCACCCACACATGCCATCCAACAAGAACTAAACGGGAAATGCAAGAGGAAATTTCCAGGGCTTGAGGTTTGAAAGAGGTCACTTTAAGGTCAGTTGCAGATTGATGCTGAGGAAATGTCACAAAGAAGGACCAAAAGATGACACCAGGATCGTCACACATCTTGACATTTATTCCCAAACAATGTGACGGCTTTCCAAATTGACTTTAGAGACACAGTATATCCTCATTGATCACAAATAAGTGTTTAATTTCTGTCTGTTGTATCTTATAAGACTCAATGAGTGCACAGGGCTGCACTCTGCTGAATGTGACTCTCGTGTTTCAGCTGGAACATTAAAATAGATGTATGCTTCCTTTACTTTGCTCTGATAATTTTGATCAGAACCACCAATCCATCTGTTTGTCTTTTTTACCAGCAGAATATTATCTGATAGGCTGAATGTTGAAGCGGGTTCAGCGGGTTACTGGCATGCTAGCTGGGATCTAACTGGGACTTACAATAAAAAATAAAATCTGAAATCTGTGATTTGTTAATTCCCTTGAACCTTTATCTAACAAAAGTAGAGTGTATATATCATACATTTTCAATAGGAGACTCGTGAACTGCAGTCATGGCAGTTGAGGACATGTATTCAATGTCTAGGAAGACGTGTTGTAGCACATGCAGAATTATTATTTTTTTTTAAATAACAAGAACAAATTGCATCATCACATTATTTCTCTAATCCATTTGAATGTCCCTCTTTCCTGCATGTAAGTGTAATAAAATCCTGTAGTTTGGTTTCCCACACTCAACATGTGTAAGAAAATAGTCATGATCTAAAACTAACTAAAGAATGGCCCAGTTCTTTCTCTTCCCTGGCTAACATATATAAAGTAATAGCTACAAACCAGAGCCCTGCCTCTCTGGTTGTTAAAGCTGACACACCCACATACACACACTGTACACAAACACACACAAACCACCCATACCTGGAAGAATATCTGGAGTGATCACACGCAAAAATTAAAAACCAAACTGTATGATTTTTCAGCTCTACATGATCTGGAAAGTCTTATTATGACACAGCTAAACGCCAAAGGACACTAAGAGGTATGAAGCTCAGTGCAATCTGACTTGTTAGTCAGCCTATTGCGAAATGTGTTCTGTTACTGGTTAAAGAGTGTTTCTGTGTAGGTAAATGCTTTTATATGCTTTTGCGTAATGTAGTTCGAGATAGAGGCACTCTAGCCAACATCAATAGCAACTCTTATCACACCACCGGTCAAGCTAATGTAGAAATCTATTCTTTTACAAGTCCAGGTTTTGATAGGTCAGTAGAAAATGTGCTGTCTGTCGAGCATGCTTCAATTGAAATGTGCCAAATTCTATTTTTTTTTACAATTTAAAAAGTTTGGTAATAATATGTGGAGCTTTCTGTAGCTAAATCACCGTTAAGTTAAGTTAAAGATCCTCCACTTTAGAAAGATATTACACTTCAGTTGTGATCTACTTTCATTTCCTCAACACACACACACACAGTTAGATGAGGATTAACCTGCAGGGAAATTGTCCTCAGTGTTATCTGATTCTACACTCTGGCATGCTGGGACACTGGCTAAGGTGTGTCTTTGATTCTCTATAGTCTATAAAACAATAGATAAATGTAGTGGAGTTGTACGCTATTAAATGTGTTATAACACATATTAAATGTGTTACAACACTCATGTTAAGAACGAAATACATACAAATGTGTCTCCTCTTAAGGCTAGTACTAGACGTAGTCACACCAATTCATGATTTGTGTTGTCAGAAAGGAGCATTTTGTATGTGTTCCCCTGAGACAAAGTAGTAACGGTGCATCACTGCCCCAAAAAAACTGATATGGTTGTCAGGGGTAACATCAGCATGTTGATGATCAGTTGGCAAATAATGTACATTTGTGTATATTCTGCACAGCTGTAAGAAAGCTAAAATCTCCATTACACACTACACCACAGAATCACTATGTCACGCTTTACATTTCTTTCTTAATGTACTATGGCTGTTAAACTGATGAAGATTACGTATTGGATTTCAATTTTAATTGTTCTTTCCCTGCAGAACAGAACCTTGCATCGGTGGAAATTAATGACATGTCATTTGATTTCCTTGAGCTGTGGTTGCTAAGAAACTACCAAGAAAAGAAATGTGGTAAAACCAAAAGAACTGGTTTTTCATGGTATAGTCTCATGGTTTGGTTCTTTTATCTATTACAATGTGCCTGTTGTGGCTTGTAACTTTGTTCAGTTGTGTACAAGGATAGGGACTGAATTCAAAACTAACCTTTGTCATTAGCTTTAGCACTATTCTTATGATTACAAAAACAAACAATTTAATATTTGCATTCTTGCATACTAAAAAGCATTCTTGAGAGTATGAATTTGCAAACATTTAATGTTGTGATTTTTGTTTGCATGTCTCAGTATCTAAGACATTATAAGGGAGTCTCATGTCTCATTCTTTTATTTGGTCCCAAAAAAATTATGACATTACAATAACAACAATAATGACATTCTGCTAGATTTGAAAGTGTCATGATAACACTGCATCAAATATAGAACCAAAAAGGCCTTGGCCCTCCCCTGACAGAAACATCTGGCACTCATCTGAGGTACTAGGGTGGTTGCATTCTAGGGGATTTTTTTCTCTACCAGGGGATATCCCATCCAGGGAGCAAAATGGCAGCACACTCTCTGGGGGGAGAGCTGGCTGCACTCTGGGCAGCTAAAATCAGGACCACTATATGGACATTCTTTTGCCAGAACCGTTTCCCCTGCACCTAGGTTCCTGTCTTGGGAAACAAGCAGACTCAGCAAAGTTTTATCTTTGCACCTGGCATTGACACGTGAAGTGATCCCAAAGATCCAGCTCAGGGGATGGGTCAGGGGAGGTGACAAGAGAATGAATAAAAGAGGGATGGATATGTTATACCAGCAGCCATAACTCCGGAGATGGCTCGGCTTATTGTATCTGCTTGTCAGTGAATAAACCTATTTTGGCACCATGACTTCCTCTGCCTGCTGCATTTTTGATTGCTCACTTGGAGAGGGTTTTTGGAAGGAGTTTTATTACAAGTGGGGGAATGATTTTTGACCGATCTGGCCCACATATTTCAGGATTTTTCCACCACATAAAATTTGGAGAGTGAGTTGCCAGGACAGGCTGGGTGATCTTGACTTTGGGTAGACATCACTGTGTCCTGAAAACAACATGTGGCCACAAAACATAGGGTAGGCAAAGCCTTTTGTTTATAAAATTTGCTTTAACTGAGTTAAGTTCGAGACTGGTGCATTTTCTGCCTGGGGTGGGGAGGACCTTTTGTGTTTAAGGCTGTGTGTGTAAGGACACAGATTTACAAAGTTGAGATTTAAAGAAAAATATAATAGAAATAGAGACTGAATATTGAGAATAAAGATGAGAATACCTGCCCTGTGTGAAACTTACAGCAAGACGTTTACGAGAAATAGAGATAAAACAGAGATTACTAAAGGGGGTTGTGGAAATATTAGGATTCTTGTGTGAATGAGCGCACAAGAACGTTGTGTTGTAGAATGGATTAAGGGCGTTTTTCTTTAAGTGTTGAGTCCATGTGTTTAAAGTAACAGTTTAGGAGAAAAGGAGAACAGCAGAAGCTGCAGCTGCAGGAAGGAGGGGGAGATAAGGAAGATACACATATGGAGCACACAGACATTCTTACACACAAATACGCATCCTGGCCTAGTTGTACAGCACACGAACAGTGTCAGGTATAAGACAGTTACAGGTAACAGAGTAGTGGAAATACATAGTTTCTCTATTTTATACACATGTAAGCTCACTCATAGGCAAGTGCACACACACATACACACACAGGTTATATACACACATTAATACAAGATAAAAAAGTACTATAATATAAAATATTAAGTATAATAAAAAACATGTATACAATATAAATATATGTGGATGTAATATAACATGTATAACATAAGCACATGTTGGTATATTAGAATATATGAATAGGATAAGCATGTGTATATGAACATATGTTGAGTTAATATTATTAATAATAATAATAATACATAAATAATAGCCCAGTGAATGAGTTGCCTTGTTATTGATAATGCTGCTTTGCCCAAAGTGATGAGAAGAGTAACGGACTGAGATCTCAGGAGAGGTTTGTTGGATCAAGGGGCTGTCATGGTTCATGTCTTTGTTGTATTTGTGGTTTCTGTCTTTTCTGTCCTACCCTTTCCTGCATACACCCAGATACACATACTCGCTTGGCCAAATTATCCATGCTGGTGCCACTTTGGCCATTAAGGACTAGTGCATATATTCCTTTTACCCTCAGTTTTTACCCCACAACTTATATTTGTTTCTTTAACCCTGTTCAGTTCTCTAGTGTAGTTTATTAGTTGCTCAATGCTGTTTGCCTCCATCAGAAGTGATTTTCCGTTTAGCTTTGGTTTTCCATGTTACATGTCATGTCTGTAGTCTGCCTTTTGTTTCATAAAATCCGTTTTCACCCTCAACATCTTGTGTTGTTGTGTGCACTAGCACACATTCAAACTGTATCATGCGGTGGTAAAACAAATACAGATGTTCCTCCTCAGTCAATTTGTCAACCAAAAGCTCATATAATCACACCAGGGTAGTTTTAGCTTTAGGCCATGATAGCTGTGCTAATGGCGCTAATCAAAGTTAGTATTACAGCCTTTAGAAATACATATATGCATTTAGCTTCTGGAAATTGTAGTAAGTCTTAAATCAGGTGGTGTTAATTTAATATTAAACAATGTTATGGACCTAAAGGCCTAACCACACCCTGCAGCAGTGTTGCTTAAAACTGGGCTGAAACCTGGATTAAAATAGAGCAAAAGAGTAAATGTAAGTAAGTAGTAATGTGTAGAGAAGTAAAATTCTCTGAAGACTACAACATCAAATAAACTGCATTATCACAAAACCAGGTTCAAACTAATTTTATAGTCAGGTTATGGTAGCCTACTTTTGATTTAAGTTTTCTTTTTCTTTTTTTACATTTTAAATGTAGGTAGTATGTTACTAGTATGTATCATCACATATATGCTGGTAAGTCTGCTAGTTTTATTTCTTTGAAAACTTCATCTTATGAGTTGAGTGAACATTCGAAAGTTCATTCATTCAACTTATAGTTTTAAACAAACGTCTCCAAGTTAGAACAACACATGTTTATAGGTTTTACATTTAAACTACACATTCTAAGCTGAACTAAGTGTGTATCTGGTATCAGCATTTACATAATTGTCTCCGTGCAACTGCAGGACATAATGAAAGAACATCATGGAGTCAAGTCTACATCCTGATGATGGAGCAAAGATGGATGCCAAGCAGGAGGAGCAAGCTGGTTTTTCAAGCCGTCTCTCTGTGATGAGTGACTCCTCAAAACATGAGCCTCTGTCTTTCAGCAATGAGCAAAGGTATGTTTATTTCTCCTCTGTGCCATATTTCATTCATGCAGGTGTGCTCTTTGGTTGGGATTTCACATTATTCAGGCTCCTTTTCAGCTTAATGTCTCCTTGCAATACATCAGAAATATTATGATCTCACAGATATATGGTACTGACAGTTGCATATAACAAATACAGTGTGTATCATCAGCAAGGAAAATCGCTCCAAATCAAACAGAGAAAAATGACATAAACATTACCTAAAATTATGAGCTTACACTTTCAAGTTTATGCCACAACTAAGCTTCTAGTTCTTGCACCACATAACAGAACAACTACCCATGTTGGTAAGTCAACATGTCAACAAAACTGGCTCAGTGCAATTCTTTACATACATGTTGCTATTTGATGTATTGTACCAGAATTAGCTTAATGCTAATTTTCATTTCCATTCTCTTGGCAGGCAACATTTAAAATACACTATATTGCCATAAGTATTTGCCATATGCCATATAAAGGTCCATAAGGACGAGCGAGTTTGGTGTGGAGGAACTTGACTGGCCTGCACAGAGCCCTGACCTCAACCTGATACAACACTTTTGTAATGAATTAGAGTGGAGACAAGTCAAGCTCCTCCACACCAAACTTGCTCATCCATGTTCTTATGGACCTTGCTTTGTGCACTCATTCAGATTCATTGATTTGGTGGGTTGAGCCAATACTTTTGGCAATATAGTGTATAAATGCAATTATAAAGCAGCACTAGACAAACCAGACAAGCAAGATAAGACACATAGCATGTGTTAAGCAAGTCAAATGCTGGTCAGGTCAGTTTCACACAGAACATAGCCAACAAACAAAAGCTTCAAAATGATCAGAATCATAACAATAAATCATCTATCTTTTTGTTATCCCTGCTAGGAATCCCCCATGCACTGAAATAGACAAGATCAATGCAAAGTCAGAGAAGAGACCTTCATCGCCAATTTATCTGTCTCTGAAGAGCGATAGATCAGCGAGCCCTCCACCAGATTTTGGCTTGGGAGATAGAGAAGCCAGGCAAGATTTTCTGTCACCCTTACTGGACTTGCATGCATGTGGACTGACTCATTATCACACAGCTGAACCAAACATTACTTTCCGGTTGATACTTTAAATTGTATTTGTTGTCACACTGTTATCATTATGTTAGATTAAAACATTTTTAAAGAAATTATGCACTAGAATTTTCTGTGCTTCTATGTAACAATGTATTTTTATTTCCTGTTTACAGGACTGTCATACCAAGGCCACAGACAAAACCAGTAAGTTACTGCTGTGTCATCTTAATTATAATAGTTTCTGTTAGGAAACATTGCTATTAGACAATGTCATTACAATGTTAATTTTCCACGATTTTACCTTTGTCGTATACAGGCACAATATGACCTCAGACTCCCAGGACTGATTGAGGACTGGACCAAAGAGCAGGTCAAAGATTGGCTGATCATTCAACTTCGAGTACCACAACAAATTGCACAGAATCTCTATGACCAGGAGCTGTCAGGAGCTTGCTTGGTGTCCTATGAGAAACAAGACTTGTTAGAACTAGGTGTTCCCCCAGCTCCAGCAATACAAATCATACGTCAGGTAGAGAGGTTCAGGAGGCATTCAGTGACTTTTGAGCCAAGTGTCCAAACAATAAAGAGTCATTATAAACTTGAGATGCAGGTTGGGACAGAAAATATAGCTGAATCTGTAGAAACTGAAACAGTGTCATCAGATTCAGGAATTCAAAGTCTAAGCTCCACAGTGCACATGATGCAGATGGCAAGAAACAGAATAAGATCTTTATTACATCCAAACACAGAAAACGACACCCAATTACTTACTGAAATTAATGACACTGCAACATTTCTACAACTAAAGAATCCAATATGTCAGATTCGGCCCTTTGACAAAAGCAACTCCAACATCTTCTACAAAGAAAATTACATTCTTCCTCCTGTAGCTGGCACAAGAAATCTCCTTGAACCCATCCATGAGTACAAACTTCTGCCAAGTGCAAATGAAGCGAGTGAAAGAGAGATTCTTTATGAATTTACAAAGGAAGTATTTAGTTTTGCTGCCAGCTGCATGAATTCACGAACCAATGGGACGATTCATTTTGGAGTAAACAACCAGCCAGGACAGGGACATGGTGAAGTATTTGGACACAAGATCACCTCTTTCAATAAGTACAATGAGGCATTTGAGTCACGTCTGAGCAAATACTTTGAAGAACAGCACGTCAGTGCTGCCAGAATGTGCATCAGACCTCCAAATTTTATACAAGTTCAAGCTCAAGATGGAACAACTTCAGACAAATGGGTGATTGAAGTTGATGTAGTTCCAACATATTTAGAGACTCAACAGAATATTTTTTACACTGTACTGAGCATTGCATCAAATGAAGAAAAACAACAATGCATAACTGAATGTCTCTTTGTGCGGGAAGGCCCAAGGTCAGTCAACATTTTAGCAGATACTGATCCTCGAATATTACAAGAAAAGATTAAAAGTTTGACTGATAAAGTCCAGCGCTGGGCTTCAGCTCGAAAGACAGCAGAGGAGAATGAGCTCTTACAACAACCTTTACAAGGGCATCAGGGCCAAAGGTTGAAGCAGCTGATTACTTATGGTCGAGATGCATTTGAGAATTCCATTCGAGTCATCATTGTCACAGACAAATGCCATTCAAGTGATCTGGAACACTTAGATTTCCTGAAAGAGATGACATTGTTTGCGGTACTTGACTTTGACCCAGAGTCCGATGTGAATGGAACATGTAGTTTTTACAGAAGAGATCGCGTAGCCAATCTGCACTACCCATGCATGTACACCACTCAGGACAGCATGACAGCAATCATTGCAAAAGTGAACTTGTTTAAGCAAACAAGTTGGATTTTCTGCAATGGGCGTGTAAATGAGGAGGATGAGACTAACAAGCCACTAACACCCAGTGAATGGCTTAAAAAACGTTCAGGTGATATTAACAACACAGTGTCATTGCTTTTCAAATCTGATTTGCTTTGTAAAGATAGACTCCTGGTGGTATTCATTCTTCACTCAGCAGTAACTGACATCTCAAACCCTATTTTGGAGACCTTCTGTGCGATCTATCGCACACTGGAAGGAGTAGACAATATGCTGTGCATCTGCAAAAACACCACAATATTCAGTCACTGGAAGACTTTGATAGAGAGTCGCTGCAAAGAGGACATCACCAATAAATGCATCTATGAACTGAGTCTGAATGAAATATCAAGCACCATCAAAAATGTTAAAGAACCTCAAACTCAGTCTTCTAGGAGATTCTTGCCATCTACAGGCTCAAGCTCAGTCCTGCTGGCAAAAAAAGATGAGGAACTTATGACTGTTTTGGACATCCTGTGTGAAAATGAATGTGAGAACACAGAAATCGAAACAACGGATTCCTTTAAAGAGTTCAAGAGGAAAATAGAGGAGGACTTTTACAGAGGAGGACAAGTCTCATGGTGGAACTTTTACCTTTCTGAGAAGAAAGATGGACTGCCATTCATCAAACGAGACAAATACAATGAGCTATATGACCTGATCACACCTGTACAAGGCTACACATCTCCGTGCGTTATGATCAACCTCTTCCATCACCCTGGCTGTGGGGGAACAACTCTAGCAATGCATGTTCTTTGGAACCTCAGGAGGAAATTCAGATGTGCTGTTGTTAAAAACAACATGGCAACAGACAATGAAATTGCAGCCCAAGTCATGAAGCTGCTGACATATGGCAAAGAAGAGCAGTCAGGGTATACACCGGTTCTCCTCTTGGTGGACAACTGGGATGATGTAGAAGACCTAAAGCAGTGCATACTTGCCTATAACAGGAAGCGACAAAGCAGTGTGATGGTAATCATATTAAACTGTGAGAGAACCCAGTTCCCTGCTGAAAGCTCCAGAACGAGCCGCATTGCAAACGTGTTCATGACCAACAAGTTGTCCACCCAGGAGCAGAATTTGTTTTCTGAGAAACTGCAACAACTTAAGGACTACCATAAAAAGCCAGAGACTTTCTATGCTTTCATGATAATGACAAATAATTTCAGCGAGACTTACATCACAAATCTGGTGAGCAACATTGTTAAGGATCTTGACATCACTACCCAACAGGGTAGGCTTTTCTCCTTCCTGGCTTTGCTAAACACCTATGCCAATGGATCCTACATTTTGCTCTCTTTGTGTGAAGAGTTAGTAGGGATAAGGAATGCTTTTTTCAAGCAAGAAACTCTTTATTACAAAATGTATCCCTGTTCCACACTGATGATCACTTTCACTGCTGAAGAGCATGGCACTTATCAAGCAGTACGATTCTTACACCAAATGATTGCTAGGAAGTGTCTTGAATTTCTTACCCAGAAGTACAAAGTTTCTCTATCGGAGATAACTATCAATGTTTTGTTCTGTGACAAACTCTACAAATCATACATGGGGAAGGATTTTCTGGTTCAAAACATCCAAAGTATGCTCATCACACGTCAACGTAAAGAAGATGGAAATGACAAAACTACATTGTTTTCTCCATTGATTGAAGTCATAGATGAAGAGGAAGGACCTGAGAAAGTCAGAGAAGTCTTAGAAAGAGCTATATCTAGGTTTGACAGAAGTGCAACAATGCCACAGGCCTTGGCAAGACATTTCTGCTTGAAAGAAAAAAACTTTGAATCTGCCCTTAAGTGGGCTTTGGACGCAAAAGGGAAAAATTCAAATTCCTACATTGCAGATACAGTCGGACAAGTACATAAGAGCCACCTCAAAAAGGAAATAGAAGATTCTAAGTATCTCACTCCTGAAGTACTTGAAATATTCCTGGCTTTAGGATTCAAAGCTATAAACGCATTCCAGGAATCACAGGAGCTAGCCAAGAATGACCAACAAGGAAAAGTAGATCAGTTTGATCTAAACATTAAAAAGAGATCAATAAATCACAATACGTCAGGCTATGTTGGAGAGACAGAGGTCATGATGACCCTTCTTGATGTTGTTAAAGATCTTCCCTTATTTGCTGCCACTGACAGACATAAAAGAGATCTAATGCTCCAGTTTCTTAGAGGTCACTCCCCCGTGAGCAATTTATATGATCACAGTAATGCAACCATTAACCAGTTTGTGGCTGTCCTGGCAGACCATGAGAAATTTCTGATCTCTTTGAAGCAAAGGTTAAAAGATATTTTCAGTTTTTTCGAAAACTACTTCCTATACCTAAAACCTAGGTCACAACAAAGGGAAACAGCTGATGAAAGAAACAAACACAAGGTGTCTGAGTACTTTAAAAAGTACATTGAAATATTCAGTAGTTCAGAAGAGGAGAAAGCATCTGAAAAAGCCAGTAAACCCCAGCTGAGTCTCCATCAGAAAATAGAGGACTATAAGTGCCATCTGGAAATTAAGCGAGCAGACTCATTTGCTGGACTTCTGCAGTGGTTGACTGATAAAAATGGGACAGAAATGGAGCACATTCTCAAAAAATGGCAGTTTATATTTGAGAACTCACCCTATAGAAATGTGAAAGATACAGTCAACTTCATCCTGGCAAACATAGTTCTGCACTGCCTTAAGCCTTCTTCCAAACTGCTGAAAAAATATGAAGAGTTGGTTGACCTTCTGAATGAGGAACTTCAAAAGGAGGGAACTCATTCAAAACTGACAGAGCTGTACTACCTGTCCATGCTGCTTATGTGGCCTACCCAAGACAAAAGCCTTGAAAGCTTTAGAACATACAAAAATATCAGCCTGTATGTCACATCAGCCAAGAGGTCTTTTCACCAACGCTTCTCTCACTTGTTTCCAGCAAGAAGTGCTGTTGCCCATTTTTTCCTTGGGAAATCCAATGGACTCAAGCGAATTGTTTCCAAAGCAAAGCTTGATCAGATGATTTCTTGCAGTAGTCAGTCACGTGACCTGCGCCATCTCTGGCAAAGTGGGGCAGCATGGAGCGAACCAGAGGTCCAGAGAAAGCTATTGAGGGTTAAAGGGAAATCAGAAAATGGTAACATTTATGTCAACTACGGTGGTAACCTAAAAATGCTGGTGCGTCCTGTTTACCTGGGTGACATCCGCAGTGGATACAGCCGGGAAGATGTATCCTTCTACCTTGGATTCTCCATGGAAGGTCCTGTGGCCTATGATATCAAGTATGAAAATGACCACTGAGAACATTTTACTTGCAGGTGTGAAAAGTTGTTTAGATGCACACTAGAGGGTGGACAAAAAGATAAAAGCCACTGTAAAAAAAAAGGCCAAGGAATTGAAAGAACAGTTTGGGACCTGGTGAAATACACTGAACACTGGATCTCACATTTAAAAAAAAACATTCATAATCTTCTAGCAGAAATTATTTTATAAAAAGAAAAAAAAGCTGGTGAGCTCTTTCAAACTCTGCAATCCTCAACTGCATCCTTGACAATGTGTTGTTCGTCTTTAGTGGCATAATTGCGATTTGTCAAGAGAAGACACTGATCACTAACTAAAAGGATACACAACGCTGTGGGTTAACTTTGCTGACTTGATGATTTGTAACAGTTCAAACAGTCTATTGTCTTTACAGAGTTAAGAAACACAAACACTTTGGTGTAGTCCATGAAGCTGGCCAGTTCACAGAACCAAGTTTAAACTGAGTCACTGTCACTACTGGATGATATTCAAGGTAATTTCACAAACTGTGTTGTTTTTAAGAAAGTCATTTTTCTTTTTAGGCATTTAAAATCTCTGTACAATATTTTCTGTCCTAGACCTCAATAATGGGAAAAGCCAACCATACATGCGCAAGTACCTTTTATTTAAACAAAAACAGGTAAATTTCCACTATTGTTAATTTTCAGAGATTGTATTTATCTGTCTTCACATCATATTTGCTTAATATACTGTGCTTTATGTTGATTTTAAAGATTGATGTATTTTTTATTTATTCATACAATAGAACCAGTATACTGGAATATTGGAATATTGAAATCAACTTCACAATTGGACATAAATAAATTTACTGTCATGATGATATGCTGCACTGTTAACTACAGGAGATTCTTTTGTCAAAGCCTTTATGCAAAGGTTCTTGAGCATGAGGTGATTATAGCAAATTTATTTAGGTAAATGGGTGACATCTTGGAGTATACTTTAGATTTCACAGGCTTAATGATGCCATGTACATTGTATTCATTTAGATTTTCTTGCCTATATAATAAAAAACATGTATAAATATATACTCATACTTACAATATATGTGCACAACTATGTAAATTATGTTGCTAACATGCTAACAGTCTATGGTTTTATTCTTTATTTTCATTGTATTTCATTGTATTTAAAATAAAAACATTTTATTGTCCTGTGTTTTGAACAGATGTGTACAGTGCAGTGAACTGAATTTTTTAAGGAAGTGAACTCCCAATTAAGAGATGCAGAAGCATCTATATATATGGGGAAAAAAAACTATAGTACATGCTACTTGCTTTTTTGTATTTTTATTTAATTTAATTTTGCCTTTAACAGTGAATGTGCTGTAACCATTCAGGGCATACCATGCTGTATTTTGTTTGTTTAATTTGTACTTCAGATAGGTTAATCAAATCCTAAATTTGTGTATTTTATCCTCCAAAAAGTAGGATATTAAGACTATAATCTGGGAAACCATCTACTAAAGACAAAACAATGTACCTGAAAATGAGTTGGTGTTTCATGTGAACTGAAACTGTTAAAAATACAGAACAACTGCACAGCAGATCAACAGATAGCATCAGTTGCCAGGAAAGCTCATTAAATTACCCAAAGCAATCTATGACTAGTTTATGTAGAAAGGAAAACACTGTCACATGAACTGTTTTACAAACGTTTTAAACAGTGGTAATGTAGACAGACATGTACAGGTACAGGTACAGCATGTGGGTATGCAATGAGGAGCCATGCATGCTAGAATCTAACAATCATAACAGTACATCTATGAACCTGGAAATAAGCAGAAAGTTTGAGGATTTAGAAATATAAGTGCTATAATAGATTTGATTTATGTGATTTGAAATAATGTATAATAAACATCTAAGGCTTGATTACAGCATCAAATACATTATATGTGTAACAGTGACAGCTGAAGTTGAAAAATCAAATTAGAAATTATAATGAAAATTAACTTTATTTTTAAATAAAATGAAATGTGTGAAAAATTTATGTTATGAAATCTAACACAGGAAGGAGCACATACAAAAACGCACTTGGTCTCACTGGCATTAACATCACCACGTTAATTGTGAAATGTTACAATATGCAAAGACAGTTTGTTTCCATTAGGAGTTATATTGTAGTAACACAGAGATACCACTAGATGGAGGTGTTCTCCTGGTAAATTGATGCCAACTGGACTCTTCCAGCTTCATTTATCCTCAAACTGAACCAGCCTACACTGTAGCCTACATGCTTATTCTGATTTTTAAATGACAATTTAAATGCTTATTCTGTCTGTTAAGCCAGGAACTATTTGTTTATCTCTGTCAGTAACATCAATAATTGGTTTTCACAAAATAACATGACTGCAAAATAAATTCTAAATTTGGTTACTCTATTCTATATACTGTAATTATTTAAAACCCTGTCATGCTGCTCAACTTTGATTTGACTAATTGGGCCTGTGTGATACATTCTTCACATTTTATGAAGAGGTTGTTAAAAGAGCAGTACAGTATGTGCAGTGCATCTTAATTATAAACCCGTTCCTTTCATGTCCTTTGTGCCACATATCATGCGGAACGACGGCACTGAGAGACATTTATAACCTCCCCATGTCAGACTGTGATCTATTGAAGCAGCAAATGGGGTGAAAAAAAGTCGTTATCGCTTAAAATCCAGATCCACGTGAGTGTTCAGCACAACAATCTGTCTCTGCTGATAGTAACCTAATGTGATTTGTTTGTGTTGGTGTGACACAGTGGATCTGTATTTGTGAAGAATGAGCAGTCACACTAACTGACAACTATTTCCACTTCTCTGAAGTAGTTCATCAACCTGATACCACAGTGGAAGTGATACAGAATGGAGAAGGACTACTTTGACTAATGTGTCAAATGAACAAATTTTGTAATTTTTGTATTTTGTGTATTTATTGATACAGGTAGCCTGAACAGTATCTATTCTCTCCTTTTATTTTGCACAGGCTACACATTCCACTAACTGTACCTAGTTGACTAGATAAGCAGGTCTATTTGAAATCCCTCTGTTGTTGGCACAATGACTGCTCCTTATAAAATGGGTAGTAAATTGAGAATTTCAGTACTTGTGTACATGATATCAACACTTTTGTTGTTTTGTTGTGGTAATGAGGATACTAGAGAATAAGATCCACACTCCGGATTTGGCCACTACAAGCCAAAAAAAGAAAAAGAAAGGGTAAATATAGTACATTGTAAAGTAATGTTAAAGCTTTAAATATTCAACTTTTGGGAATCAAACTGGTTGATCAGTCTTTTGAAATAACTAATACAAATGTCACAAAACTTAACAAGTCAAGCAGAAATTATTTGTCTTCTTTGAATAGTTGAAAAAAACAAAAAACACTTTTATAAGGAAACATTTCTGCAAAGCTGCTGAAGCCTTTGACTTCACCTCTCCACACCAACGTGTATTCGACCATTTTTCTACTCAAACTGTCACTATTATTAAATATAGTGCTCATTTCAGGATTTGTTTTAAAGCTATACGTTTGATATTTAACTCTATAGATTAAACTACATGAAGTGAGAAATTAAACAAAGAATAAATAAACCAGCCCATCCAATCAGTTCAGTCATACATCCTCTCTAAGCTCTATTATAACATCATTGTTAGATGGGTGTGTGTGCTCCTCCTGTTATGTGCAGCTCATTGGTTTTGACAGTGCACCAGTCTCACAGCATGGCCGTTTTTAATAGTCTCCTCATCAAACGTATAGAGATCCTGTGTTCCCCGCATTAAAACTGCAAATAAACATCCCTGCAGAATTCCTTTCACAGCCTTTCGTGAGGTTTTATGTGAATTGATGGTTTGCTTACGGTTTGCACGCTGGATCACGTGACTGTCCGTCCATTTTTAGGATCTGATTGTGTTAAGTGATAGCGGTGACATGTGTCAGTCTCATCTCACACATCTAGTGAGGTGCAGAAACTTTTACACTGGAAAAAAAAGCAAACAAGCAATCGCTAGCAGCAGGGCACGTACAGTAAGCATCCCAGGAAGTGAGTCACTGATGCAGTGGACAGATCATTCTTTGTTAATGGTTACATAAATGCTTTGCAGACTATATATCGTCACAGTGGACATAGGAGACTGACTGCTATAAGCTCTAATGAACATGAGGTGTGAGTCATGTAGTGTTTTCATATAATCTGGTGTTTATTGTCAGCTCTGAATGAGAGCAGAGATGTTCTCCTATACACATCTGCTCCACAGGCAGGAATAACTGTAGGTTAAATAACAGTGTGTAGAGGCCAACATGGAAACAAGCTGCAGTCTTCTCATGCAGACTGGTGTTAACATGCTGTTCTTCTAATGGCCCCTACACGCTGACTCAATCACACTGTATTGAAATTCTTCACTTCATTTGGAAAAACTCCAACTACTTTTTTTACCTGAAGCATTAAGTCAATAAATGCTTTCCACAAGACACAGAGGACTAAATTGAAAGACTTGTTTGACCCCTAGGGGACTGCAGAAACAAGCTGCAAACACAACAGTGACCAAAAGGCGAACATATTAAAAGCTGCAGGCTGGAGGCTTTTGGGTCCAATACCAAGTGTAGGTCACACATTTTGGAAAAACTCAGAGCCCAACATACAATCATTGTAGTTACACTTGTAAATGCAGGAAAACAGACTTAAAGCCTAAATATATGTTTTATGGCTAATTAGTCTGTTTTTCGCTTGTTAGCTAACACCAAAACTAATTCTCGAAGCAGCTAAAATGCTCAGTAGAGCTAAGGGGAAATGTGGATTAGGCGATAATTCCCTGTACATGTAACACATGGGTGACATGTAGTCATGTAAGCCACATGTTGATCTAAAAAAACTCTTATAGCTGCTTTAAGAAGATATAAAGTTCAAGTCCGTAGGAGTGGTGCTGGGCAGTGAAGCAGTTGTTGGTGTACTGGCCGAAGTGCATTACTACAACTTCCACGAACATGACATGATGAAAATCATTTTTCCATTGTTACAAAACGAGTTGCTATAAAACAGTGAACATTTTTCACAAGCTCCCCAAACTCAACTCTTTTTTATTTTTAGAATTTGATCCCTTCTGTCAGATATCATTTGGAAAGTCTAGAAAAGCTGTAGGATTATTTTATTTTATCCCCATTCATGTGTCCTGGGAGCCTAGAGTGCAAAAGGAGAAGGTTGCTAGCATGAATATCAATGGGTCCAAAAATGTGACAGTTGTGAAACAGATTGAAAGTTTTTATGGCCAGATTTTTTTTTTGCACCATGATTATGCATAACTGAACAACTTTTGAATTGGGTGCTATGTTCTTCTGTAAGGTATGTGGGTGTTGTTAATTGTATTAGACTACAGTGTGTTTCTTGCTTTCTTGTCCCACCTGTCCTCTGGGGCTCCAACCCACTTCCAGAACTTGTTTTTGTCCATATTTTTGACACCTAAATTAAATGTTCAACAGCTGAACAGCAGGATCACCTGTAGCCATTCAGATTTCACTTAACTGATAACTGATTTTCTTACAAATCAGCTCGCAAGCCAAAAAGTTGTATGCATGTGGTCCACAGTGAGAAAACCCATGCTGACATTTTTCATGCCTTGTACCCAGAAGGAACAGTCTGAATGATACAGAGCACTGTGAAGCAGCCTTGAATGTGGAGAAAATGTGAAGCTTCCTGTTACAAACGGTCCAACAGATTCAGTCTGAACTAGCGCCAACACCAAGCTGAACCTTTAAAAAGGAAAATACACCCTAAAACTATATTTACATTTCATTTCTACTACACTGTACAACTGACTTTTGACATGATAAAATGGAGCCACCAACATGGACAGTAGAGTGAAAACCTGCAGTGACTGAATCTTAATGTATTAAAATACATTTGATCTGAATCAGGTATTCAATAATATTTAATTCCCAGAGTTAGTCATTTAAGGCTCTTTTCAATGATCATCAGAAATGTCTCATCAAAATGTGTCCCAGGGTCACATCATCAGTTTCATTAAGGGAGGCTGCATTTGTTCACACTGATTAATGTCCAGCGTTATTAGAAAAGTATAATATTATTTTTCTTTTTAGGGTAGAATTTCCTTATGAACGCACCGTACAAACACATGCACTCCTTTCATGCGCTCCCAACACCACAATGGGAGAGAAGGAGGAGAGAAAGTGAGCGCGCGTTGCATTGTGCAACAAGACCTCGGATTTATAGTCATCCAGCTACACAACCAGGAGAACAGCTGCTGCGCTTCATCCTCCTTTTTTGTGCCCGAAATCAATTTACGCTTTTACGCACAGTCATGATTTTGACACACAGGTGAACTTTCGATCTTTTTGCTCATCGTGCTTCGACCAGAACTCGGCAAGGAAAAGTACTGAAGACGGAAAGAAGCCTCTTTTCGTCTTATTCCTCTTCTCTTACCTCTGTCTTGATTGCTCGGAGGATATTGGAGCCATGTCCAGGAAGAAGGCAATAAAAGCCAAAGGTAGCTCCAAGAGCCCCAAGGCGTCGCCGGGCAGTGGCAGCGGGAGGACGGGGAAAGGTCTGGCCGTCGCCGCCGCCGCGTCCTCCGGACTGGTTTATCCCAGCAGACCGTCCATCAGCAACAGCGGAGAGTTTTATGATATCTCCTTCAAGGTGAGCTCCCAGCTCAGGCTTAACATCCGACTTTTAAACACAAGTGAAAGATTGTACGAGCCTC
Organism: Sandelia bainsii; assembly: GCA_032362345.1. Taxonomy (NCBI): domain Eukaryota; kingdom Metazoa; phylum Chordata; class Actinopteri; order Anabantiformes; family Anabantidae; genus Sandelia; species Sandelia bainsii. Next base: position 3,571,665 of record JAUMHL010000012.1, read on the forward strand.
CAAGCGTCCAATTAAGCAATCAATTAGTCAATTATCACAGATGCGAGGTAGGAATAAAGTTTAGGCACAGTAGAAAACCAAATGTGGACAACGGAACTTCTGCCTAACGTGCTTCTTAAAAGTTATAATTCTACAGGTTTGTTTTGTACAATTTTTAAACAAACTGTAGCTGTTGTGTGAGGCTATAAAAGAAAATGACTGAAGTAAGAACAGATCCGGCTGTATTGACGGGCCCCAGAGGGCCAGGCCCGCCCATCCGTATATTTAGCCCTCCCAGAAAGAATCAGCATTATTGATTTATTATTGATTATGATCATTTATTGTTTATTACTAACATTAGACTCCTGTAGTTCTTGCAGATGTAACAGTTCTGTAGATTTGACAGATTTCACACTTTTGCCAGTGAATGGTAACAAAACACGCTGAGTAGCTCTCTCTGAAAGGTGATGCTGGGTGCATCATGCATCATCTGATTTAACATTTGGTAAAAGTCTTCAGTCTTGAAATATGTCTTATGGAAAGACCAGGGACTGAACAGACATGGCTCTTTGAAGGAGCATGTGCTGTGGTACGTTTGTTGTGTTGTGCAGCATCGCCCACAGTGCTGATGTTCTCTGTTGAGTCACAGTTTGTAAAGCAAATCATATCATATTGTTCCTTTGTAAATAAAGTAGTAATATCATATATTTTAGCCCCACACAACATTTAACTATTCTGCTCTTTTGTTTCATTAAAAAGTCTGAAAATACAGACCAATTGATTAAGGATTTAAAGTGCTCGGCTAGACTGAGTCGTCCATGAACTGCAGGATTGGAGTTGCGATCTGGCAAGGACAGATCTACAGATCTACGGGAGAAAGGGAAAGGGAAAAACTCAGTCAATTTTTTATTTTTTTTAAACTTACTATATCATACTTTTTGAGTTACTAATTAAAATGTTTGATTTATATATTTCTATTTATAATATTTTATAATTTTTTCTAGTAAGTCGAAATGTTGGCATTTTAAATGATAATGTTGTATTTTATAGGCATATTTGTTATTTGATATTAGTATTTATTAATTTTAACTTGCTATGAGTAATTTTTATTTACTTTTTATTATGTACTTTTTGTAACTTTGTTTTCTTGTCTGGTCAGAAATGGGCTCCCGTAGACAGGTTTGTACAGCAGTAATCTACTACTGATGAGACGTATGATGTTGAATATGTTGCTCTATGCAGCACACGTACAGGAAATTATCACAAATTATTTCCCCAGGTGGCACGGTTTAAAAATGCATGAGGAAAATGGTTTTGTCTATAAAGGTCAGTTTGTCCCCAGTGTGTGTAATTTAATCTGTGATTCCCACGCTTCTCTCACATATATGACATCCAATGTGACTTTTGTCCTTTTAAGTGCTGAAGTGTGGGGGTTTTCATGGTCAAGCAATATGGGTAACAGCTATAGTGCAGAACAATAAAACTGAAGAAACATTGGGGAAGTTTTTCTATTATGTATGAGGTCAAATAACAGCAGCAGTGGACACAATACAAAGAAACAAACATCTGGCAGCTAGTGCACATCCCATAATAGCTGTCAAATAAATGTTAGTTTTACTGTTACCAAACTATATTAGCTAATTGGAAAAGCCTAATTAATAAATCTGGTGTGTGAATACACAACCATATCAAATGATAACATATCTGAACAGAGTCTGTGTTGCTTGTTGAGAAGGAAACAGGAAAGCTCTGGGTTCCACATGTCCCTTCTCTGGTCTGTACAATCTGCTCTTTCCCACTGGAGTGAGTAGAAATGCTCTGTTTCCTCTGTAGATGGGAGTTTGGGGAGTGTGTATATGTGTGTGTGTGTGTGTGTGTGTGTTGTGTTGCAATGCCTATACTCCTGTGTGTATGTAGACAAGTTTTCACTCGAGTTGTTTCCCTAATTTCCCCACCTCAAACACCTTCACACACACACACACACACACACACACACCCTCATAAGACTTCGACTCTTATCAACCAGGAGCTTTCTCCTGCTCTGTATCTCAGGTGATGTTGGTTGGGGATTCAGGTGTGGGGAAGACCTGTCTGCTGGTTCGTTTCAAAGATGGAGCCTTTTTAGCTGGGAGCTTCATCTCCACTGTGGGCATCGACTTCAGGGTAAGTATTAAGAAATGCAGACATGCGCACAGACACACACACACACACACACTCAGAAAATGAAGTTGTGGGGATGTTGTCATTTTTGCTGCTCTTGCCGTCTTTATAGTTTTTGAGCCCCAGATTTCAGCAGAAAGCAACTGGGGAGTAACTGAACACAGTGTCCTCATATTTTCCAACATGGCTCTGGCTGTACTCTGGATAGTATTTAATTACTGCTGTTCAGTGATAGCCAGGGCCGAAGGCATTATGTTTTCTGGTTGTCTGTCCGTTTGTTCAGCTCCCCAAGTCTCGCGAACACAATGTGAGGGATGCTTTGAGGTAATTCCTTCAAATTTGGCACAGCTGTCAACTTGGACTCATTTCTGGTGGCCAAAAGTCAAGGTCGTAGTGACCTCACCTTCATCCAGTCCCAGTGAACTGATGTGTCAGGATTGGGTGGAGGGAATTTCTTCAAATTTGCCACTGGCAACTGGAATTTTAAAAAATCCCCCAAAATTTTATTTTTTGTCTATAGTTTCTCTAAAATGTAATGGATCTGTGACAAGTTAGCATTAAAAGTTCCCCTTCATTATAAGAGGAGGTGACTTGCAGAGTGTTTAAACCATACCAGCAAGCTTAGATTTCCCCTATGAGATACATTTCACTTAAACTGAATGAAGCTACATTAAAAAGGTGACATTGACATTGATTGGGTGACATTATTTATTGACGGACTAATCTGTTTTTTTGTTTTTTACTGCTAATGGCTAACCCATTTTCTGCCTATGAGGCTCTGGGGGAATTTGCAGACAAAGTATCACAGCAGTGTACTCAAAGCACTGACCTGTTTCAGCCTTTTACTGTCTTGTTGCTCCCCCGTTGCAAGATCCCAGTAACTGAACTGCAGAATCTGACACAGCTGTGTGGAAAAAACCTTCCCTAAGGAGGCGTCCTGAGCCCCCATTCCATGTTGCTGTCATCCAGAGCAACTTAAGGTAGAATGAGAGAAACAGTAGAAAAAGGTTAAACTCCAGTATATTGAAGCTAATGGCAGGCAGGAGCACTGCAGCTGAAAACACACTGTTGATGGGGCCCAGCAGGACGTCTCTGGATACGTGTTAACTGACACCCCCTGGCACAAATAGGAGGCGTTGCTGTGTTGTAAGTTAGCAGGACCACACTTCATATTAAACACACAACATACTTCTTCAGGAGTCTTTGGTTCTTTATTTTACCTGATTCGTCATTTGAGAACTGAGTCACTCAAGCAACTTCAGCCGACAGACGTAAACGTATCAGCAGGATGAGCCAAATGAGGACAAGACTGAAACAAATATAGCTTTCTCAGGCAGTAATGCTGTAAAATAGGGCAGTTGTATGGAATACAGCATCAGAAAGCAGATTGTGATTTGGACTAAAGGAAATGGAGCAGTCTTTTCACACAGGCAATACAGTTTAAAGAACTGTGTTCATGTACAGTATAAAAGTCTGCAGCAGGAAGAACAGGTCATTACGCTTCTCTAAATGGGATGAAGAATGTGCACATCTGAAAACTCCAGCAGCTTCTGCATCATTTGTACTGCTTCATTAAGTTTATTGGATACTATTGTGTGGTTGCTTTGTCTGTCTCTGCCCTCATTATGACTTCTTATTACTTCTGTTATTTCATTATTGAAATATATGTAATTGTAACTACACATTTCTTTGTCTTTTTATCAGAAGTTAATCACAAAATCACTAAGTGCTTTTTTCAGAATGGCCAAGTGTACTCTCACATTACTAGAGAAGATATAAAGTAAAGATAGTTACACACACACACACACCAATCCTTGATTTAACCTAAACCTAATTCTACAATGTAAGATTTTTTTTTCCATTATTGTTGACTGTCTGTTTTTTTAGGTAGATGTGAAACCAAGTTTATGTTTCTTTTTTTAAATGTTTTTTTTTTATTAAAGTGCAGTATGCGCTAAACAATTATGTATATTTTACACATTATACCCGTAGGTTTGACATACTGTAAATCTCATCCTAGTGACTATCATCAGTATATGTAAAAACTAACAAACAAACAACTATGTACAAGTAGGGAGTGATCTTTTCTATGAATGCATTCATTGATTTATACAAGTAGAATCAAGGCAATGGGGCATTACATAGTATATCATCATATATCAACGTGAAGCAAATCGTTCCAGTTTATGGCTGACAAAAAAGGTTAGGTTTTCCATTTTGTATGTCTGTTGTATTTATGTAGTCCATTGTAATTTCCATCCATGTATTTAAAGCTGTACATGCCTGGTGTGCTCTGGTAGCCTAGAGGTTCATGCACATGCCATGTAACCGCAACGTTGCTGGTTCGCGTCTGGCCGGAGACCTTTGTTGCATGTCACACCCTCTCTTCTCCCAATGTTTCCTCTCTGCCTCTCTCACTGTCCAACTATCAAATAAAATGGCAAATTATAATCTTAAAAAAAAAAGAAGCTGGGTGACGACCATGTCCTACTAAGAGTCTTTTATCAGCCACCAGCAGTATACTCATTTAATATTTGTCTCTTTTCATTCACTCCTGATTTATGTGCCCAAAGAATATGATCTTACTTTTTAGGGGTAGTACACATTTAAAGATATAATTATGTATCCCTCTTCAATAATTTTTAATAACGGGACAGTCCCAGAAGATACGGTAATGATTCGCGTTGGAGTTTCCACATCTTCTCCAGCAAACAGGAGGGCCACATCATAGTAAGATTTCTGAGACGGCGTAATAAAATACGTTATCAGGTTTTCCCAGCCATATTCTCTCCATTGCTGTGAACACTGTCATGTTGTTGTCCATTCTTCTTCAGATATAGCCATTCCTGCTTCCTCTTTCCATTTTGTTTTAATATATGACATTGATTGTGTTTTAAGGTTTAACAAGCCCTTGAAATGGTTCTGCCTACAATTTGTGACTTATATGCTTTTCTAAATAAGTCTATCAGAGTTATTCTTGACTCACAACAGTGTTCCTTCTTCCATTATATTGCATAGAGCTGTTATTCATTTAGCTGTCCAATCCTTGAATCTGGTTTCCAGTATTTGGTGTCATATACACACCATGTAAGACTTACAATATCACCCTCTACCTTATATTCTATTATAACAATTTTCCATATTTTGAGAGTCTATTTCTCCCATGAGTTTGTATTGTTAACTGTCTTGATATATTAAACTGTAAAACATCAGGACTCAGAGACACAAGCGAGTAATTCATATGATCTTTTTCAGCACAATATGTTTGAATGTGCATATTTAATTAATACCACGTTTTCACCCTCTTATTGAAAACTGATGATTAGCTTAAAGCTACAGTATGCACGTCAGGCTGGCAGCAGCATGAGACTTGACATTCTGCCCAGCCCTTTAGGTATTATTCATTCATACATTCATTATCTATGCCACTTTTACTGTTACAGGGGGACTGAGGCCAGTATTATAGGGCGATAGCAGGGTAAATCCTGGAGAGGCCACTAGTCTATCACAGGGAGATAGCCATTTGTGTGCACGTTCACAACTATGGGTGATTTAGAGCCACCAGTTAACCTCACTGCCTTTACGAAATTACAATAAATATGAAGCTACGAATCTGACTAGTCAAGCAGAAATAATTGGCCTTCTCTTGTTGGTTTGAGGGGTGAGCCTCACTCCGTAAACTTTAGGCAGGAATGTCTCTGCATTGCTGCCTTACCGTTCAGTCTGTCAGAGAAGCCTTTGATAGCACTTCTCCAAGACTTTTATTATTAGTAACTTGACTAGAATAGCAGAAACTGATTAATACACCCTTACAGTGTTTTGAATTTAGTCTGGTTGGTCAGCTTACTTTTTTAAAAATGCACCTAGATATAGACAATTTATTGTACATAATTGTAGTTATAATTTTGAAGAATGGCTTTAAGCTGCAAATGAGAAAGTTTTAGTCTGCACTCCATTGCTGAAGGTCTGTATCAGTTGATGCGACCTGACATGGTGCTATTTTTAAACAGCAGAAGTGACTTGTCTGTGTTTCATTAGAAAGAAAAGATACTGGACTATCCAAGTCTCCATGATTGACATTTGGGTTAAATGACTTATTTCCATGAGTGTAGAACAGAAGGTACACACACAGCTATTTTTTATACACCTTTTCCACCGAGCCAGTGCCACCGCTGGTCCGGAGCCGGTGCTTAATTTCAAACCAGGCTAAAGAACTATTGGTCGGCAAAACTGGTTCCAGAGTGACACCAAGTCTTTGCTGGCGCTTGTGTCAGAGGCTGGTGTGGGATTATTGCGACCTAGAAGAACAACGACAAGTTGTTAAAAAGATAAAAATGAGTGTGTAATTTATTAGACTTGTGTAACTGTCGTGTTATTGATAAAACATCCTACGTTCACTTTTGATAAGAAACGATGTGTGTGGAATTTAATCGTTGTACGTAGATCACAGTGAGCAGCGCAAATGTGTTGGATGAGTCATGTTTGGATGCTCACAAAGTAAAGAACGCTGTAGTGAGACACTGTAGTGCTTGTTGTGCTTGGCGTAATCGTTAATGTGAAAGCAGAGACATATGGAGACATGCATGGTAACGTAATGACGTGGTTCTACAGGGGGGTCTGTAGCCCGTGGAAAAGAAAACCAGTTCTTAAATGTGCAGGGTGAACTAACTCTAAACCTGCACTAGCACCGTCCCAGACGTTTCTCATGTGTGTAACAGTTAACCTGGCCACATTAACTTTGTTGAGTTAATTTAAACTTTGTCTCTGTCAATCTGTGTTACAACTTTGCACCACAGCTTGTTAAGTGGATGATTTCTGTGTTCGCATACCTTCACGAGTATATGACCGGAGAGCGAATATTCTTCTTTAATTCACACTGTTCACTGATATTTGAAGAGATATAATTAATTTCTGACAGCCCACAGCCTACAGAGTGAAGCAGAGGTCACCATGACTTTCACCCCATGTTCAATTAAATACAGGTAAAAAAAGTATTTTCTTCAGACTAAATGGTTTGTATAGATAATTTTCATCAAGAAAAAATCTTATTAGTGCTAAATTTGTTGCTTAAAGATTTTGGGAAATTTCAGTAAACAGGTATTGATTTGGGCTGTATGCACAGCATAACTTTTATTTTGCAAAAATTACACTCAGTGTGCTCTTTCTTATGTTGATAATCTGTCTGATTGCTTTACTGTTTTCTGACTGTTTGTCAGCAATGTGAGAGACTAAAGCTCAGACAACAATGCTCATATCAGAGAGAAACAGAACAAGCTTGTTATCTGTTCACACATCAGCCAAATTACCCAGTTGTTCAACTCAGTAGGAAATAATCACACTTCCTTCCTGATTTGGCATTTCTCAAACTGTGGATATGGGGTTAAACTGACTTGCTGCAGTCTGTCTTTTTTCAATCTAGCAGTGCTGGAAAGATAGTGGAACCAAGATGTGCTGTAAAATGTTGCTCTTTACTGTACCTAAAAGTTGATATATTCTGTTTGAGTTCAGCACTGAGCGTTTTTCAGCACTGTCAAGAATGTGCTGCAATGTGACCTTTTACGTTCAAGATAATGAGGAATAAAAGTCAGCACCCAGTAGAAAAAAGTTTTTGGAAGAGGGGGCAGCTTGACTTGTGCTGGCTTTTTTTATCCATCTGTTTTTAATTTCTCGTGACAATGAAATGATGAGTTGTACAGTAAATGAAACGTCAGAAACTGCTCTTAGTCTCCGTTCTTATACCTTTTTGTTAGAATTGCTGATGACATTCATGTTTCGAACAGTAGGGAGGATTTGTGCTTCTCCTCCCCTACTGTTCATGGTTTTTCACCAAATATTCACTCTGTGTGACATGATGCAGCACAGCACTGGACTGGTTAATGGTTAAAAAATCTGCAGCATAGCACACATTGACACACATGATTTTGTGTGTGTGTGTCCTGGTGGAGCAGCAGTCAGCTACAGCATGACCGGAGCATAATGTTGAGCACTCTCACTGCCCTTTAGAGCTAATTGCCATGTGACAGTTTGAATGACTATTTCTGTGTTTGTGTGTGTGATCCCCAGCTGGAAGAACAGCTGGCATGTGTCGTGTTAAATATTCTGAGGATTTAGGTAAAGATTTTAAACAGCCAGGTGTTGAATAAATCCCATAAAAATTATTGGTCATTTATTGAAGTTTATTTCAATAAAAAATAAAACGGTAAATTTTCTATGTTTCTATGTTCTATGTTGCATAATCATGTATTTAGAACTAAGGAATAAAGTAGCATTGTATCATATCATCAGAGATCACAGTCCTACCAGAGCTTATGGACTTTAGGCTTAGCTGTTAGATCCAAAAAACTAACTGCACTGATCAGTCTGGTTACAAATATATTTCTAGGGCTCTGGGATTCCGCTTACGCTTAATTTCAAGCCCACAATTCATTTTACAGTTCATTTTAGTAATTTACTATATGAAGACAGTGATGAGTTACTTTTGTTAGATTTACACTTTTACCACACTGGGAAGCAATAGTGATAATCAGTAATGTGTTGGATTTATAGCTGGCAATATTGCTGGTGTGAGAGAGAAGCTAGTCCAACTTATTTGGTAATTATATTTTTAATTTAATTTGTACAAAAAATATCTGAAGTGTGTGCACTCTGCTAAGATAACTACCCATGCATTTGCTTTTCTGTGCCTTTAGGGTTATATACAAACCCCATTTGCAGAAAAGTTGGGACTTTTTCTATAAAAAAGAAACTAAAATCTGTGATTTGTTATTTTGCTTGAACCTTTATCAGACAAACGTAGATATCTGACAAAAGACATATTATCTCTCAAAACAGTTTTCACTGACCAACTTAATTGTATTTTGTTAATATAGGGAAATTTAATGACTACAACACACAGGAAATTGACCTTTCACTGACAACAATCTGGATGTTATTTTTAATTATACATATTTTAGTTTCTCCTGAAAAAAAGCTGAAACACAGACTCATATGACCATAGCAGATGTTTCCACTGCACAGAGAACTCTGCAGCGTTTCTGCACAGAACTGATGTTTGGCCTTCACCTTGTTGACAGAGTTTGATGTATTTCTGGATGCTGTGGTGTTAAATGTTTTCTAAAGTGCTCCTGAGCCCTGTAGCTGTATTCGTCATGCATGATGGTTTCTGATCCAGTGCCTCATGACGCCTCGAAGGTCTCACATATACAACAGTGGTTTCTGCCCCTGGCTGTTATGCACAGAAATTTCACTAGAGTGAAAAAACCTAAATTATCTCATGGAGTTTAGCTCAAAGTGATGAGCCGCAACCTATCTTTGCTTGCAAAGACTGAGCCTTTGGTGGATGCTTAATTTGGCACTGTTCCAACTTTTGTGTGTTGCACGCACAAAACTCTGGAAATAGGGTTTTTATGAGTTTACAGGCAAAATATGCTGCCGTAGTACCTGGTGGACAGACTATAATCAGTCAGCAGAGGACTGAGGGTGATTGCAGTCCCTCAGTGACTGTTCAGACTCGCAGACGTAATTGATCCTTGAATGTCTTTTTTTTGTGGCCGTGAATCTTAATTCCTGCCATAAAGACTGTAGCTATGTTCGCCCTGTAGGGAAACTGAATGATTTCTAAAACAGATCAGATATTTATGCTTGACTGCCTGTCCATTTTATAATTCACTGCTGACCATTCACGACAAAATTGGTTGTCATAGCAATGATGCACAGGTACACTACAGACAAATTTCTGTCTGCAGCATGACAAAGGGTGAACTATATAGTATACATTATGCAAACAATTTCGCACAATTGCAGAAACTGATTTATACTCAGCACATGCTTCCCACACATACAGTCATAATTACATACATACATCGGGACTCAGTGGAAATACACTTCTGTCATCAGCTCACAATTGTTTAAGTGGTTTATATGGGAGCAGGACAAATTATGCCATGTGTTATATAAACCTTAGACCATGCACTACCCATATTTTTTAGAGAGCTATCTTTACTTAAAGGTTTGTTTTTTTTAACTTTCAGTTTACATAATGCTATGTAGGCTCTAATTAGTACAGTGAGGTGCTGTGGGTCAGACACTACACCTTTTTTTTTTTTTAATACACTCACCTTCAAACTGCATTTCAATAAATTAGCATAGTAGTGTAAGAATTCAGCATTCTCTGTGTGTATATATACTTATATACTTGTTTGCAATGTGTTAGCCCCTTGATTTATTTAAAGAGGGTGGCCAAACTTAAAAACCACCAAGCAAACAACAATAAAAATACAAAATGCACTAAAACAAACACTATTATTATCACTGTCAAAAGCTTCCTGTCCATCTGCTCCACATTTTGCTCTTCTCCTGCGGTGTCGGCTAAAAATACGCCCTATGCAGATGTTCTTCAGTATTCATGAATAAGCAAAATGATGAAATACTCTCATGCTAATAAGCCACCATGGGACAAGAACACAAGGAACAGTATAAAGTCAAAGCTACATTTTCTCAAATCCTACAAAACCTATAATCCTTACTACTTATCTCTTATTTCCTAATGTCCTCTACTGCAGGTTTTTATTTATATTTACTTTTTGAGTCTGGCCATTTACTGGTCAAATAATTAATCAGTAGTTTAAATAACCCCAATTTAAAAAAAAAAAAGTTGGTATGCTGTGTGAAATTGACATAAAAACTCAAGCAAAACAAAAGCAATGATTTTCAAATCTCATGAAAGCATATTTTATTCACAATAGAACACAGAAAACATATCAAATGTTTAAACTGATAAATTTACCATTTTAAGAATGACAAAGGTCATTTTGAAATTGATGGCAGCAACTCATTTAAAAAAAGTTTGGACAGAGGCCACAAAAGGCTGGAAAAGTAAGTGGTACTAACAAGCAAGTGCTGGAAGAACATTTTGCAACTACTTAGGTTAATTGGCAACAGGGTAGTAACATGATTGGGTAAAAAAAAAAAGAGCATCTTTGGTTCAGAGTCTTTCAGAAGTAAAGATGAGCAGAGGTGTTATTCTGTGGTAAGCTGCATCTACAAATTGTCAAACAATTTCAGAATTATGTTCCTCAACGTGAAATTGCAAAGACTTTGAATATATGAAACAAGCATGATTCTGTGATGGACATCACTGCATGGGCCATCCAAAAATGCAGGTTAATGCTCTGTCATGCAAAGAAAAAGCCGTAGATGAACAGTATCCAGAAACGCTGGCATCTTCTCTGGGCCAAAGTGGAAAACTGTATCAGACAAATCGGAATTTGACATTCCTTTTGGAAACCATGGACACTGGGTCCTTTGGACTAAAGAGGAGAGGGGCCTTATGCCTTGTTATCAGCACTCAGTTCAAAAGCCTGCTTCTCTGATGGCATAGGGTGCATTAGTGCCTATGGAACTTATAGCTATAGAGCTATAGCTTGCACATCTGGAAATGCACCATGAATGCTGAAAGATATATCTCGGTTTTAGAGCATCATCCAGATGACGTAATTTTCATGGAAGGCCTTGCATATTTCAGCAGGACAATGCTAAACCACATACTGCATCTATGATAACAGCATGGCTTTGTAGTAGAAGAGGATCTGAGTTGAATTGGCCTACTGACAGTCCAGAACAGGGGTCAGCAACCTTCAGCATTTAAAAAGAGCCATTTGGGCCCATTTCCCACCAAATAAAACACATCTGGAGCCGCAAAACCAGTTGTTCCCTAAATTTGAGAAAACGGCGCACATATAGTTTCATTACACTAACAGGATGTTGTAGACCGGACATTGGGGTGGACAAAAAGACGTAGCCTGTAAACATTTCACTGATATGTTCAGTATCAACGTATTTGCGACTTGTCATTGACGCTGATTGTGAATATATGATCATTATGTAATCCAGTCGCAAATACATTCCCTAAGAAAATGTATTTTTGAATGCAGTTTAGTTGTATGAACGTAATTTTTAGGAGACACAGGACTGTAACGACAAATTTCTATTTGTAACCCTTCTGTGCTCCTGTCATACTCGGTGCCCCATCAGTAGCCACTTGGTGGTGTTTATTTTTTTGGTCTTTAAACAATCTAACACAGCCTCACAAATATCCTCCTCCCGTCTTTGGCCTTTAAGCTGTATCAACTCAATGATTTCTTCCTGTGGCCCAGCAGAGTTGACATATCTGCTTATCAGCGCTATTTGCTTAATATCACTTACATGATTACTTGATTCGTCACAGGCGAGTGAGTACGTTGGAGCTGAATTAAAGCTTCTTCAGCTGTGAAAGCAAATTAATCTGTCCATGAATCATTAAATGTTCTATTTTCATCAGAAACTTTTCTTTTTTGGATTTATCCATGGTTAGCTTACTGCTGGTCAAGTTTAAAACAAGTCACTTGCCGGGCGGTGACAAGTGAGACACAGGTGACAACCACTACTGTGCTGTGACGCAAATTTTGATCTGCAAAATATTACAACACATTTTATTTTAATGTTACAAGGGTTAGGCTATTACCTTGATAAAAAATAATTAAATAAAAAATAACTTAAATTAAATTGCCATTTATACACATTATTTTTTCAAAGCCACCGGGAGCTGCAGGTTGCCGACCCCTAGTCCAGACCTTTCACCAACTGAAAATATATGGTGCATCTTTAAATGCAAAATACAATAAAGAAGACCCAGGACTGTTGAGCAGTTTGAAGTATGGACAACATTCTGCTCTTAAAACTCCAGCAACTGCTTTCCTCATTTCCCAGTTGTTTACAGACTGTTGTTAAAAGAAAGGATGCATTGTGCCAGTGATAGCCAGGACCAGATGCATTATGTTTTTGGGTCGTCCGTCCACCCAATTCTTGTGAACATGATATCTAAGGAACACTTAGAGAGAATTCCTTAAAATTTGGTACAACTGTCCAATTGGAGTCAGTGATGAACTGATTAGCTTTTGGTGGCCAAAGGTCAAGGCTGTAGTGACCTCACCTTCATACAGTCCTTGTGAACTCATGTGTCAGGAATACGCTGAGGGAATTTCATCAAATTTGCCCACTTAGACTTTATGATAAACTGTTTTAGATTTTGGTGTCACTGTGACCTCATGTATGTCCCATTCTTATCAATGCAACTAGTGATGGCGAGATAAAGCTTCATGAAGCCTTGAAACCTCGCAGCCAATTGGTTCGCAAATTGGTTCATTTCTCGAGGCTTCATCTCTGGCTTCATGTGCTCACAAACCCCCTGCTGGTCAAAGACTGTAAGACAGGC
>JAUMHL010000012.1:3585154-3615231 GCA_032362345.1 Sandelia bainsii
TGAATGTGCTTGTGTTAACTTGGGTTATGAGGTGGTGAATGTGCTTTTGTAGCTTGGGAAAACATATTCATTCATTTTATTGCATTTCTCTGTCCTAGATATTTTGAACGGCACGCCAATGCGCGAACCACCTTACCACTCACTTGGTATGTCCCACTAGCGAGGCTTCATACGTCATCACATACGTCATCGAAGCAAGCTTCGATACACGCTTCGCAAAACATTCCCTAGATAACTCGACACACGCTCTGAATCTCATAAATGCCTGGAAGGAATTTCACCCAGTGACCCAAGTGACTCTGAAGACCCCATGACAGATAAACAGCTGACACTGACACAGTGACAGGCATGTTGGTCTGTTTTTTCTGACTTTTACTCTTTGCATCACACTCCTCACATGCTTGCTGGCTTCACATGAAAGCATTGTTATGGACCAGTAACTGTGGCAATGAAGCAAAGCAGTGAATAATTAGAAACAGCTTCTACCCAGTTTTGTTCGTTCAGCTGCCAGGTGGCTTTTCAGAAAGCTATGACCAAAATCTGTTTGCGGCGTCAAATTTCCAAATGGGTTTCTGGCTGCTATTCACTGGACTGAGGAAGGGCTCAGCATGGCCTTGCTTCACACAAACATTCCAGTTCAATAACAGTCTTCCACTGAACGCTGCTGATCAGCTGAACTGAGGCAAGTTGTGGTTGAGATCTGTGTACCACACAGCATTTCACATTGAAGACAGATTTTTTTCAGTCCATCCATCCATCCATCCATTTTCTTAACCGCTTGTCCTCGTAAGGGTCACGGGTGGTGCTGGAGCCTATCCCAGCTGTCATCGGCCGAGAGGCGGGGTACACCCTGGACAGGTCGCCAATCCATCGCAGATTTTTTTCAGTGTGAAGCAAATTATTGTCTGTACTCACAATGATGGGATAGTTGGTAATATCCGGCTGTCACGATCTTTCAGAACACAAAGGATGCAAAGAAGAATGTAAAGGTTTTAATGACCCGAAGAAACATTTATACCCAACAATCACACACAAATTACACAGTTTGAGTGGGTGAGGCAGTGGAAAAATTCGTATTCAAGGCCTCAGGATTTGTAAAACCTTATTTTTGGAGGATTGGAAATGACTGTGGTCATTTAAACTAGGTTTCACTAACTTTTTAGCTTTGTTATTAATGCAGCTCGCTATTTTTTTAATATATTGTTGCCCTCATAAGGGAAGAGAATGGAAAATATTCATGGTAGAATAAAAGTTATAGTATAATTGCTATGTAAATTAATGGGATTTCTAGGCAGCTAGATGTCATCATAATATAATGACATTATAATTATCACATTATAAAGCTCATGTGACTAATCAGTTTGCACATTGGGATGACATAAAACAACAATAGTATTTATTCACAGTTTTGGTCTTCACCAGTTAAAACTTGCTAAAAAAGGCCCATGGAGATGAGAGGTTGTGCATAGTTGGGTGATCATTCTTTGTGAGTTTATTACTAGTAGTGACAGTTCCCATGCAACACATATACATTTTATCCAGTGCAGCTTTAAAATAAACCAGGTGACTTGATTGTTATCACCCATTAAATGGCTGTTAGCAGTAGGACCTACCAGTAGGCCAGTAAGTGTTCATGTAAGTGTAAGTGGTTATATCAGCCAAAAGCAAGAGTGGCAGATAGGGATGTGACTTACAAGTGACAAAGTCAAAACACAGGACCAGGAATCGATAGACATTAGTTTGTTTCCTCGTTTCAAACTGTGACATGTTTTTGTGTCTAAACCTGCACACATCATTGCTCCGCATTTATTACTGTAACGAAGACAACAAAGATCCTGTGCATGACATTGCATGAAAATGACCTACTGAGTCTGTTGGTAGGTGGAACAGTGACCTATTATCCCATATCTACTGCATGGTGCTGATAACAACAGAAAATTGCATGATAACTAAACTAAACTAAAAGCTAAAGCAGTATATTAATAGAGGCCACTAATTGTTAAAGGCTAATGTTTTACCAATCTAATAGCCCAGCTTTCACATTCTTATTTTATAATGTTCAGTTATACTGACAATGAAAGATGACTACACATATGTTTAGTCTTTATGAGGATCATCTCGCTTAGGCTTCATACAGACATGTAGACAAATTCATATCTCGTAGCTGCTCAATTCAGTAACATACAAGGACAGTGTCCTGAGCAGCTCAGTGGACAAAAGACACTACTCCTTAACTTTTCACATTTTTCTGCCAGTCAGTAGATCTAAACTGATCTGTCTTTAATGACCTTGTGAGTTCATATTTGTATCGCCTTTGTACAGTCTTTGATCAAGTTGTTCAAATGTGTTTTTAAAAATAAATTCAGTTTTGAGGAGTCAGCTGCTGCTCCTCAGGTTCTTGCCGTCACTGGCGAAGATGTGATTTATAATTAGAACTTTTGTAGTAAGGTGGTAGTGCTGGAAAATAAATGAAAAGAATAGCTTCTCAATTTAAAACCAGCAGTGTGAGTGTGCAGTTTATTATGTTGCACTTGACAGATGATGTTACTGTGTGAGGACTTAGTTTTGTTTGTGCGAGAGTGAGTGAATTAGTGCAAGATGGATGGACAGAAAACAAATGTTAACAAATGCCTTCATTTCAAACTGTGTGAGTTTCTAATTTCTCACAGAGAAATCATTTCACAGCTGTATTCACGTCTGTTCTCTCCATCTGCTTGGATCTCGTCTGATCATTTGTTACTATACCATCCCACCAGTGCACAACTTCACACTATGGTACTTTCGTTTTGGTCTCAACAAACACAGACTTGAAGCTGTCCCAGAATATTTGGGAAAGAGCTAACAGAGGCTTAGGGGAACAGGAGCAGCAAATTGTATCATCTTTTCCTCCCATTCCCAACAAAGAGATCCCTCATCTGTGTCCATAGGGAAGGAGTTCAGTTATCTGTCAAATTGGAAAGGAGATAGTTTTAAAGATGGTGAATAAGGCATAGCATCACTGAGAAATATCACTTGTTTATGGTCACATTATGGTAGAAATTGTTATTATTATGGTAGCAGCAGTAAGCCTATTACTATTTATTCTTTCTCTATGCTATAGTTACCCATAGTTTACTGCCTCCTTTTTTTCACCTTATTACCCCCAACACATACAGTTTATACTTCTTTCAGACAGAGTGACACATGAACTGTTAAACCACCTATACGCTTGACATGCACCGTGTATCCATTTGTTCTTTTGTTAATGTTCTGTAACACTGTCCTGTCAACATCCTTTTTCAGTTTTTGTCAATTGATTGTGTGAGACATTGTTGTAACAAGACCATTAGGAGAGTTACTCTAACTCTGAATAAGTCATACAGGTGGATACTAGGGTGGAGGATGCAATGACAAAATGACATACAGTAACTAGTGTAAAACCACCAACTGCAGTGTAGTAGAGCAAAAAGCTGTGTTTTTGACGAGAGGACTGGAAGGACATGTGAGTAAGGCCGCTTTCACACCTTAGTACGTTTGCTTTGGTCCGAATCAGTTGGTGAGTTTGTAACATTGTATCATTTTCCTCTTGGTTCAGTTTCCTTTCACACAGGGAAAAATCCAAGCGAACCAAAATGCGTCGCTTTAAATCACGTGAGAACGTCTTCTCTGCTTATTGGTCAGATGTGTCTGCTGCGGGAACAACAAAAGTAAATACAGGAAGTAGATCTTCTGTTGTGGACTACTACATGTTTGTGTGAAATCGGAGGGACATTTTCACGATGGAAGTTAATTTACGCAGGTTGGCTGTTGCCCTGGCAATTCTTTACGTGCATTTACCACTTTAGGCAAATCATACAGTTTGAAAATGAAGCGCGGTTACGGCTTGAAAACAGCATGCTGATGCACTGGAGTCGCCGAAGGCGCATATCAAGACAACACAGGAGGTGGCGTGCATTAATCCTACAGAACTGTGAAATGCTCATCAGACGAAGATACTTCCGAGGATCCATCAGGTTTGTACATGAAAATTTAGAAAGTTGAAAAAGATTAAATTAATTTTAATGACAACTGTCATGTTTCCACAGTTTTACAGACACTTTTCTTCTTCTCAAAAATAAACTCGTTATGTTTGCATCAGTGTTCTATGTTTGACTACTTGAATTTACAATACAAAAAATGCTTACACAATATAACAACCCAAAATGTTAATGTGCAACTCAACTTAACTGCTTAAGCATATAAACGTAAACTCGATGTACTTTTTACTTATATCACAGATACAGTACTTGTTCTCATTTACATCCCTGAAATTTTAAAGAACAAAACATTTAAAATGAGGTACTGTGCTGCATTGAAACATTAGCACCTTAAACACTTAACATATTCTCGATAACATTAAACCAAAAACAGCTCTGTATAAATGTCAAATAATAAGTATTGTAAGTATGTATTTCAGGTTCACAACCTACAGATTGTAGTATTTATTATTCTCATGTAGAATGGACGAGGTGCTGGCATTGTCATCTTGGGGGGATGGAGATGGTGAGTGGTGCTGATGTGGAGGCGTCATAGGCATCAGGACAGAAGGCTAAGTAGACTGGTACAGCTGTGGCATGGAATATGATGTTGGTGGGGATGTTGTGCTCCAGGGTGGCACTGCTGATGAATGAGGCTGACCAGGATGGAGAGCACTTGCAAGAGTGCCCATTAGTTGCAAAAACATCTGGTTGTTGGCCTCTTGCTGCGCCTGCATATACTGGAATCTTCTCTCTTCAGCCTCCTGTTGTGCCTTAAGCATCCTCTCAATAGCAGCGGTCTCTTGAGCCAACTGGTTCTGCTCAGCTACATGTACTTCCTCTAGCATCCTTTTACAGTCACTCATGTATTCCCTGAATTCATTATCAAGTCGGCAAGATTTTGACTTTCTTTTTCGAGCCTGAGATCCAGGAATGGGCAGTTTCCCTCCTCTGGTGCACTTTTCATTTTCCCTGCTCTCTGTGCTCTGAGCATCAGGACCATCTACATCGGCTGCATCGGTTTCAAAGGATACACTGCTGGAATCTCCCCGTTTATTGAAATAAACGATTTGTCTGAGTTACTTACGGCATTAATACAGGAAAGAGATATTTAAGTCCATAGCATTGTGTATATAATACTGTGTGTCTGTGTGTGCATGCATGTGTGTGTTATAGAGCCTAATATAATAACAGTAAGGCCAGACAATAACAATATAATGTATTCACGAGCAACGGGTTTATAGCAGCTGCTTCAAAATATTAATTTACAGTATAGCCTTGGCTGAATAGTACCATCATCACTAACTTGATAAAATCGTTTGACAACAACAAAACTTAAATAAACTCACCATCAACGTCTGTGTCAGATGCGGGAGCCAGGTCAGCTGTGTTAGCATTGTTAGAAGCAGACGACTGTGCTGAACTCTCGTAGGACTCCACAACATCCACCGGGTCAACGACTGGTTTTGTCCCAAGTAGTTTGTCCAGGTCGTCGATTTTTTCCTTACCAGAGCTCCCAGTTTTATTCAGTGCATCTCGCACTTTAATGTACTCCTGACGAAGTTTTTTAGCTTTGATGCGGCATTGTGCAGCAGACCTCTCGAAGCCCTTTTCCCTGAGTCGTTTGCTAAATAGTGCATAAATGTCGGTGTTTTTGTTTGTTGTGGATAGTTGGGTGTGTATGTAGTCATCAGACCAAATGTCTGAGGCACTGCACCGACTCCAAGTTTGTCCACGATTCATCTTACAGGATGTTGAGTGTACAAACGAAATAACTAAATTGAAATTTACCCATAATTCACTGTTCTCAAATTATGTGATTCATAGCATTTGATCCTGTTTTGGTTCGATACGCGTTCTCACCAGGCGGACCGCACCAGAGTTCGCTATTTGATTTGGATCGAGAATCCGAATCAAATAGCGATTCGGGGGTCTCGGTGCGGTTGTTTTAGTGGGCACCCGAGTGCGATTACTGTGTTCACACCAAACCAAACGAACCGCACCAAGGGGGGAAACGAACTCGAGTTCGATTCAAGCGGACTAAAGCTTGCAGGTGTGAAAGCGCCCTAAAGCCTGTAGGTGTGAAAGCGCCCTAAGTGTGAGTTGTCTGCCTTAACAGAGTAGGTTTTGCTCCTTAAAATAATTACAGTGACTTCTGACAATCTGTCATTCAATCACCCCACTAAACTCATCACCACAAATTCCCCTTTAAAGTTAAAATACTTGGGTCGTCTTTGGTGCTGAAATGCTGAACTGTCCCTTCACCACATGCAGTAGCATTCCTCATAGTACATGGTACTGCACATCTTCCAAAGTCTTTAGACTTGTGCTGTCTCTAGAACTCTAGTGCTCACTTGCTCACACACCTTTTTCCATTGCCAGTTCCTCTCGACTCTCTCCCGAAAACCGCTCTAAACCTGCAATATGTTCAGAACTGTACTAAAGTACTGCTTATAGTTGCCCTTTAAATAAAATTTACTTTTATTACTGTCACTAGTCACTTTGGGTTTTATATATTTCTTTAAATATGTTTCGGTAAAGACAAGAAATTTATGAAATTCAAGTTACTCCCGGCCTGTTCTACACAAAAAATGAACGTATCCTATAAGGTCCCAACCAGGAATCACATAGAATAATTTTATAAAATGTGAAAATTAAAATAAACGATCTATACATTATACAGTCCATGAGTACAGTATATAATCTGCATTAAAGTGTAGTTTAAAAATGTTCTCTCACTCTTTTACCGCGACGGTCGTGTTACGTATTTCCTGTTTGGGGTGCAAAATCTTTATCATAGACCTACGCTATAATTGGTGCATGTGAATATCGCTACGCAGCTTAATGAAAGCTACAGGATAGCACATATTGAGATGACATAATGAGGAGGGGAACAAAAACTGACGCATTTTGTCTAAGATAATAGACTGCATTAAATTCTGTGGTGCGTTTGAGCTCGCAATCGTGGCATTTTCATGGGGCTGGTGGACTTTGTTGGATCCGTGGATGCATCAGTACCTGCAGACTGTTACTGTGTTTAAGGGCACATCTGAGACAGTGCAGAATGAGCTGCTTGACTGCATGTTCTCAGTTGAAGGAGACACGGGCGAAATTTACTTATAAATAGTAAATGACTGAAAACACATGTGTTTCACATGTATTTGTACATTAATTTAATCGTTTAAAGTAGTGTGATGCATAAGACCTGTGCTTTGGTTTATACAAGTCGTGATATGTGGTTAGAGCGCATCTGAAAACTGACTTGCAAAAGTGCGCCCCACCAAAAAATAATTTCACCAGCCGCCACTGGTCCCAACCCCCCCTTTAAGAGAGCTATAACACTCAACCCTTTTATCTAACTAAAATTTTTGTGTGTACTGTGTCACAGTACGATATACACATGGGTGGGAAGTTTATTCAGTACAATTCTGTATTTAATGCTGAGAGAAAAATCTATGAAGAAGAAAAAATTTATTCATGACCAGCGGGAGTTCATCACAGTTCACCAACAATGACAGGAGTCCCAGAACACCTCATCTGTTGAGCCGTTTATTTGATGGCATAATGAAGCAATGAACCTTGAGTGCTTTTCTTCTGATTATAAATTCAGGGGAACTGCCTCGTAATTCATCTGAGAACTTTAATTTTTTCTAAATGAGTTTGAGAATCTGTTACCTTGACTAAGGCCAGGAAGTGTTTACAGCAAGACTCTGCTCGTGACAGTCGTATTGATAGTTTTTGCAGAAGGTGATGCTTCAAGGTTTAAAATCAACAAAACGTATGTTGTATCATCAGTCTGTAAAAAGTACAGAGGCATGTAAGAAATGTAGCGTGCTTGGATTTAGGGTTGCTACCATGAGATACTAAATAAAACCACTATGTATTAACACTTATTTAAAAACACAGTGAGGGATAATAAATTGAGTCCTGCTGCCACATATTTAACACATATAATCAACGTGGTGGGAGGTCAAGGTGGTGCTTGGTGAAGGCTTAATGTTCCTTTGAGGAAATTACATCGCCTCTCTGCCTGCATGTCTCAACCCTAATGAATCAGCTGTAATCCCATAACAGTAATATTTGAAAATCTTGGCTGTAGACGAGCTGCATGGTTGTATGTCTTTTTTTTTTCTCAATGCAAAGTTGGAATTTTTTTATTTCACTCTATTGTTGTATGTGCGAACAAGTGTGGTCATGTTTTGTTATTAATCAAACAAAATTAGCCGTTATAATCAAGTTAACATATGTTAGATCTAAGTGCCTTGATGTGTTCAGTTATCGTGGTTCTATTCACTATCTAGGCTTAAATTGGGAAGAAAAAATGTCAGATACTGTACCTATAAAATGCTTTTCTTCTTCCTTTTCTCCAGCCTTTATTAATTTTGCACACACTACTGGCAATACCCTATAAAGATAGTGGAAAGTTACCCCCTCATCCACAGCAATGTTAACATTACTTTACCTTATAAATGTTGCTGTGATGACCTGCGTGTTTTGTGGTTTAAGCATCACATCATGAATTTTGCATTATCCTTATTTTACTGTAGTTTGCAGTGATAACACAATGCATTTTTTTTGTGAACACGCAGGGTAAGATCAACAGCCTACATTAATCCAGTACACATTCTCACCAACAGCCTATAAACACAAAAGACAGTAAAAAGTGAAAGTAACATTACCTCAACATGCACGGCTAGACAATTAATATTAATGCTAGACAATTCACTCTTCACTTGAGGTGGATTCCTCTGCCAGGATGGACAGACATGCAATTGATGTTATATTCTTAGACATTCTCTCTCATCTCTCATTTCTCATTAGAATCAATTGTATGTCTTTATGATTCCATTATTCCAACAACTTTTCTTTTTCCCTAATTAATCATCAAGACACATAAGAAGAAAGATCTGCCACAAACCTTGTGTTCACGTAGTAGCAGCTTTAACTAAGTAAACAGCTGGTTGAATCACTGTTGTTATAGCATTACTTTTATTCATGACTTCATTATAATCTCAGTCTTTAATTGAATTTTAAGCCACTGATCTTAAAGCTAATACATTTATTACTACCTTTAAGCCCTCCATGTCAGAATATGATGTACTTCAAGGTTATGATCCTGCAATAAATGGATTAGGTACCAGGAAATATCCTCCGACACCCAGTTTGAAGAGTAGTAGACATTGATTACAAGGAGAACACCATGGTGAAGGGATGAAACAGTTCAACATCAAAGCCTCTTCCTCTCTTGCATAATAAAACAATGTTGTAGTCTAAGTAATGCCAGGTTTGGTATACTATAATATAATCCTCTTTCCATGTTATAATATTATCAAACCCCCCCAATGCACAGAAAACAAGTCTTGCAATGATGCTCTTAAATGTGTGGTAACATCTCAGTGTGGACCCTATAAACCTATAAAATAACCTTAAATGGCAACAACAGTGAATGAATTTAAACAGCTACTGTGAGTGAGGGGAACTCGAGGACACGGCAAAAATAAGTAAAGATTTTTCCTTTGATCCGAACAATGAGGACTGGAGCTGAAAGATCTGACAAGAACATCAACATGCTGCTGAAAATAGTTTGCTCTATGTGTTGTAGCTATTTCAAGGCTAAAACAACACACAGGCTTCTCAGCACTCTGCAAATCACTGTTTCTGTGCTCTGTGGCTATAGCAACATCCCATAAACCCTTCAATTTATGTTTCATATGCTGGAAGTCATTTGTTTGGATTTGAACTTTAGTCATATGAAAATTCTCAGCTGGGTTTTCTGTCACAAAAGTTATGACAATACTGTCGTTATGGTTTAAATGCAAAACAACCTGCAGCATAAACCATGGTAGAAGAAAATCCCTTTGTGCATTTATTCTGCTTTCTAATGTACTATAATGCAGAAATACACCAAACATTTGGCACGGACTAAAACACTATGGTAACTGGGTTGGAGCATCTTTGAAATGGTTAGGCTCATGGGGTGCTGTGGTTATTACCAACAGACAATAGTCCAAGAAGGGATTAACCATTCTGGTTTCTTGGTGGATGTGCTGGAACAAGTCTTAAAGGACTTAAACGATGCTAACGATCTGGTGCTAATATCTTGGTAGCAGCTACCACAGGTCATCTTTGGATGTCCTCCAGAGACCGTGCCACAAAAGATTGGAGCAGTTCTGGTGGCATGGAAAGGACCAGCAGCATATTTGGCAGGGGTAGTTAATAATTTTATTTGGCTCATCACTGTAGCCGGGCTATAAAGTCATACTGGATTAGTGACCAAGGACCAAATGGACATTCTGAAATTTAAGCTTTAAGGGCTCATTTGAGCTCAAACTAATGTAATAGGACCTCAGGAGGTTGATGACCTCTGTTCTTTCAAGAAACAGGTATAGAAAAACCCATTTCAGATGAGCTCCATGTTGACATAATGCTGCATAATACTACAATGAATTCGGGAAATATGCATAAGCAGAACTGGTTTTGTATAGAACAAAGTGTGCATGCTCGTGTCTGTTGACTGTGTAATTGTATTCTGGCTGCTCCTTTATCACAGCACAACACTGCTTCTCAATACTGACCCTGGAGAGTGAAGAATGAGCAGCAGAGTCAGAGGGGTGGAGGGTGGGAGGGGGTCAGTGCCTCGTGCAAGCTGAACCTCACATACACACACACACACACACACACACACACACTATAGACACATACTGTATCTACACTCAAGCAAGCAATGAACTGCATGACTGCACGTACAGAATAAAGATTTTCTGATGCCCAAGCCTGCCTCTCCATCTTACGTCTTTTCATATCTTCATGTCTGTTGTCTAACTTTCATCTTTACCCCCCACACACACAAACACACACTCATTTCCTTTTAAGCTTTATTTTTCTCTCCCTCTGTCCCTTCGCCTTGTTCTCTCTACTGAAAGTGTGATGGCAAATGTCAGCACTGCTCAGTAACCACAATTATCAAACTAGTTTGCAAGACATTAAAGGTGGAGAGAATGAAGTAAGGCAAGAGCTACCAAGATGTGAAACTAATTTACTCTGTGGCTTTTGATTATCAGACACCACCACTTTCCCTCCTACACATACAAGCTAAGGAGGAGTGCATTTAGCAAAGAGTAACCTTTAGAAAACTCCCTCATGTTCGTCAAACCACAGAGATACAGTGACAATTCATCAAGTTGTCAGCGCTTACTTTATTTTCTTAAGAATATGAAACCCTGAATTTAATGCAGCAGTATCACATAGTTCTCCTAGAGTACTTGAACTAAAAGAGTTAGCACAGTGTCCTTTTAAATACAGAGAGATAACACTTGGGCTTAAGGGGAAGATTTAAAGCCCAGTAGACTTATTGGGAGAATGTGACATGCTCTAATAGGATTTGCAGCCTGTTGTTTGGATAATACTATCTTGTCTGGGCAAGGATTGAATGGTGTCTTAGTGCATTGCATGCTGCACACAAAGTAAGAGGTTTTTGTTGAATGCATTCTAATACCCAGACTGATTCTGGGTACGCACCTTTTGGTACCTTGTAAAGTAAAATATCCTTGATCGGGGTCTTGAGGATGAGGTCAGATCACTTTTGAACAAATGCCACATTCAGCTGTGTATGTGTTTGTCCAACAGAATGTAAGACGTGTTCGGATGAATGACCTGTTAAGTGTGCTTAGTCGTATATACTGTATAATTTGTAAGTTTGGTTTATCTAATCTGACTATTTAATTGTAGAATTGTCAGTTTGATAAAGTTACATAGTACATTTAAAGCTGAGCGAGCTGGGATACCAGTGGTACAGCTGAATTCTCATGTGACGAAAGCAGTGACATGCTGTAGGTTGATGAAGATCTTGCTTCCTAGAATGAGCATTCCTATAATAGTTAAAAGGTGTTGATTGATTACTATAGGAAAGTACAAAGAATAATAGCAAGTGTAATCATATGAGATAATATTCTATGATTACACAGAGTGCTGTGAAAAAAATCTTCAACCCCTTCCAGATTTCTTCTCTCTTCTTTAAATGATAATTGTATTTTTTGAAGCAAAAAGTGAATACAATACCTAAATCACTAATAGAAAAAAGTATCCGGTTCTCCTTCAGGATTCTCTGGTAGAGAGCAGAATCATTCTTCCCTAAATTGTGGCAGATTGCTCTGACCCCGCAGTCCCCACAACATCACACTGCCACCACCATGCTTGACTGTATTTATAATATAATTTTTGTGACATTCTGTGTTTGTTTACCTTTAGATTTAATGGGACCTCTGTCATCCAAACTGTTCAACTTTTGACTCATCAGTCCACAGAACATTCTCCCAGGCTTGAAGGTCATCTAGGTGTGTTATGGCAGAATTCAGATGTGCCTTAATGATCCTCTGGGTTAGTAGTGGTTTGCATCTCATCACTCTCCCATAATAGCTAAGGGGAGGATTTTTTAAAGAGGTATAGTTACTATTACATCACCGCTTGAAAAAACACTATTATTCTTTAAAGCTTGTATTTTGTGTTTACTCATGTTGCCTTTGTTTTATGTTAGATTTTGTTTAGAGATCTGAGGTTTACTGTGAGATTCACACAAAAAGAGAAGAAATCAGACGGGGGTTGAGTATTTTTTTTCACAGCACGGTATCTTTAATCATGAAAACCTCTCCTAGGGCTTATGTCCACATTACCACTGCCATTACCATTACTATTACCATAACCACTGCATTGGGGGCCCATAAAACACAACTGTGCTTCATTAAAATTAGTAGTGATATAATATCGTGATCTACAGTAATTCTCCATTCAGATTCCATTACTGTTGCAGGGATTGATTTCTACTGGGAAACTTTTTTTAAAGTACAGTAATGTGAAAGCTTTTTCCTGAGATAGAAAGAGAAGACAAGTGGCACAGACCGAGCTTCAAACTTGATGATGCTCCCGAAGCTAAATCTTCACTGAGATTTGTGACATTGAGACAAAGAGGGGACGAGTCTTAGAAGATGTTCCCATGGGTCTGTGAATTTCCAAACCTTAATCCAGACTTTTCAGACAGACAGAAGGAGAGGCATACCTCGTATTAGGCACAGTTATACCAGTCTGCAAAGGGAATATTAAGTGTAAGGAGTGGTAAGACATGAATTGTAATGTAGGAGGAGAAGGCTGAAGAAAACGGTAAGGGGACGGTTGTGTTTCAGGAGTTTGACATGTGCAAAGGAACATGAGGTTAAAGATTTCTGGACCTGACTGACAGATGGTGCTACACTGAAATCACAGGTCAGACCAGATCACAGCACAGGAGAGCCACAATCTGAGGAGCAAGGGAGAAGACGAAGATGACGTTTTGAAAGAGAAGCTAGGGGTGGAGAGCTGGTTATGGAAAGACAAAAAAAAAAACGACCCATACGAGAAAGAAATAGATGGTGAAAGAGAAAAAGGAAGTGGAAGTCACACAGGGTGACAAATCCAGGATTAGCTGGTCTTATTGCTGGATGCAGGGTGTGAGCCATTCTTTGCCAAACCACTACAACATGAGTGGAAATGAAGGGAAAGGAGAAAAGATGAGGTCTTACGAAGCCAGCAAAATTAGCAGCACCTGCTGTAGTGTAGCAAGACCCTGTCTGGTTGCCTGGTCTGCCAAAAACACACACCTACAACAATTCAATGGATACAACAGTGCCTTAGTTTTCAGTTTAAATTTGTCTCTGATTAAAAGACTTTAACTTATTTTCTTTACAGTCTTTTCAGTACCTTGGGGACGAGTCTAGAGTCCAAGAGTCTCTTCAGACTCCATAGGAACAAGAGCTCCATGTCTTATATTAGAACAGTGATGCTTCGTGCAATGCGTCCATGCCCCTGTCCACCACCACATTAAAAACCACCATGTTCTGGCTGATTGCTGCATGCTAAGTGGTGGCAGTTACCTTGGTTAAACAGAAAAATGATTTAAACTCAGTCTAAACAAAGTCCAACTCATAAATATTCCAGTACCACCCAGGCTGTTTGATAGACATGTGATCTAGTGTCAAGAATGAAAAAGGTCCTTTAACTCAGCCATTGCACTGCAGCAGTATGCACAATCTTGCAGTTAATGATAAACCAGAAAGCAAATATGCATGTGTCTGTATTTAAATGCCTGTAGCACTTTGTCTTTATGTGCTGTGTAAGTGTATATGCGTGGCCAGTGATACAATATGAGGTAGTATGAAGGAAGAAGTACAGTAAGATACACAAGTGATGGGGATTTTTGAGTCAGAATGGACGAATATAATAAGAGGGTATAAGATGTTAATGGATTACTGTGACTAATGAATTACAAGAGCAAAAGACGTGTATTCAGACAGTACAGACAAAACACTGAAACATTTAACCTTCCTGTCTTCCACTGACAGTTTAGAGGAGAGTTGGGGGTTTTTTTCCACAGCAGACATTTTCACTTGTCATAGTAGGAAAAGCACAGGTTTTACTAATAAGCTGAACTCACATACTGTTTTTCTAAAACAATTTTCCTCAAATGATTTGAATAGTGTCACAGGTATCTTCTTTTACTGTGAGTTTCTTTAAGTTTGAAAAACTGTTCCATAACTTTAAATAGACTATTTTGTGATTTCAAATTTAACATGTATTTTAAATTTTCATCAGTCATCATGTTGTTATTTAATATGTTTCATCTCTTTTAACCCTCTAGACGCGACAGACGCTAACTTTGTTCATAATTCTTTCCAATCCAATCCAACTTTATTTATAAAGCACTTAAAAACAACCAGCACAGGACCAAAGTGCTGTACAGTAAATAAGTTAAGAACAATAAATAGAATGAAATAGCATCACATAAAAATAAAAACAAAATACAGCTACAGCAAAAGCACCGTCTCCTCTAAATTTACGCTCAGTCCTGGTTACACTCCGGATTAGCTGATCAGCTGACCTGAGAGAGTGGGTGGGTGTATAAGGCTGTAGCAGCTCAGAGAGATAGGATGGGGCAAGGCCATGGAGGGCTTTAAAAGCAAATAAAAGAATTTTAAAATGAATCCCCATAGGAATGGGCAGCCAGCGTAGTGAAGCTAAAATAGGGGAAATGTGCTCAAACTTCCGAGTGCCAGTTAAAAGACAGCATTTTGCACCCTCTGGAGATGTGTGATGGATGAAGCACTGACCCCTATATAAAGTCCATTACAGTAATCCAGCCGAGTGGTAACAAAGGCTTGGATTACTGTCTAAAAGTGCTGCCGGGAAAGAATTGGCTTTATTTTAGCCAGCCGCCTCAGCTGGAAGAAGCTTGATTTAACGACTGCCTTAATCTGACTGTCAAGCTTAAGTTCAGCGTCCACTTTGACCCCCAGGTTCGTGGCAATTGGCTTATTATACTGGGCCAAGGAATCTAAATACACATTTGTGGTCTCACTGGGGTTACCAAAAACCATCACCTCAGTCTTTTTATCATTGAATTTTAAAAAGTTAAGAGCTATCCAGGCTTTAACGCATCAAGACATTGAAGTAATGGCTGTACAGACTATGTGCCTTTTTTCTTAAGGGGGACATAGATTTGACAGTCATCAGCATAAAAGTGAAATGCAATGCCATGTTTTCTCAGTATAAAACCAAGAGGGAGTAGATACAAAGAAAAGAGGAGGGGGCCTAGAACTGAGCCCTGTGGGACACCACACAAGAGAGGAGCGGAGGAGGACACATGGTCACCGAGACTGACACAAAAAGTTTGCTCCGCCAAGTAGGACCTGAACCACTCCAGTGCTGTGCCCCTGATACCCACCCACTGCTCCAAACGAGAGAGTAAAATGGCATGATCCACTGTATCAAACAGCTGCAGCTGTCAAATCTAAAAGCAACAAACAAGAATAACACAGTCACCAGAGTCAGTAGCTAAAAATATGTCATTAAAAACTTTTAAAAGGGCTGATTCAGTGCTGTGTAAGGATTTAAAACCAGATTGGAAAACCTCTAAAACATTTTTCCTTTTCCAGAAAGGCCTTCAATTGGCTGTGAACTATCTTTTCAAGGATTTTGGAAAGAAAAGGTAGTTCGGAGATAGGCCTGTAATTTGCAAGAACTGTAGGATCAAGAGCAGGTTTTTTAATCAGAGGTTGGACTACTGCATGTTTTTGTTAGGGACCACACCTGACAACAAACTGTGATTTACCAGTTCAAGAACCAAAGGTCCAACTGACAGCATTGTTTTGAGATCCTGCAGGCTTCAAACGACCAACAATCTCCTGTAAAGAGGACAAAGTCACAGGCTCAGACCCGTCAAGACAGCAGAGCAGGGAACAGAGACTGAGGGGTCATGAGCAGAAGGAGAGATTTGAGCCCTGGTGGAGGAGATCTCTTCAATAAAAAAAAGTGTAAAAAATGTTCACAGGCCGCAGGGGAGGGCTCGATACAATCAGTCTGTGGTGCATTAAGAGCAGAGTCAATGGTCTTAAATAAAACACGCGGATTGTGACAGTTTGACAGAAAAATGGTAGAGAAGTGTTTTCTTTTGGCATCTTTTACAGTTGTTTGATAATTATGCCAACAGTCCTTTGACATATGAAATTACACTTGCAGTTTCTCTTTTTTCCATTTGCGCTCGACGGCACTCGCGTCTGACAGCTCGGGTCGTGTCGGTCAGCCAGGGCTCAGATTTAGTTCTAGGCTGCCTGGTTTTTACTGGAGCCACAGTGTCCAAAGCAGTCTGGCAGGTGGAATAAAACCATGAGCTCAGCTCCTCAGTCTGGCTGCATAAAAACTCCGGGATTTTACAGTTCTGGTTAAAAACAGTTGCTCAGCAGTGGAGGAGTTAAAAACCCGACAGTGCCGAGCAGCAGTGTGAGGTTTAACTGTGGTACAGGCGAGGGCAACTTCAAATATCATAGGGCTATGATCAGAAAAAAAGCGTCACAAATCTCTACGTTAAAAACAGGAAAACCATGAGATAAAACAAGATCAAGTGTGTGTCCACGCTCATGTGTGGGACCGGTCACATATTGCACAAGATTAAAAGAGTCAATAAGGTTTAAAAAGCCCTTTGCCATGGGCATATCAGGACAACACACATGAATATTAAAATCTCCAACAATAAGAACACGATCATATTTTGGCATAAGTTCAGCCAAGAAGTAAGCGAAGTTATTCACAAAGTCCTTATTGTATTTTGGAGGGCGATAAACCACCTCACACAACAGAGCAGCCCAGCTCAAACACACTTAGTTCAAAGCTGGTGAGTGACGGTGGTGGAGACAGCTGCTTACATTTAAAATGACTTTTAAAAATTGTCGCTATTCCTCCTCCTCGACCCAACATCCGCGGGGAATTAAAATAGCAGCAATCGTCAGGTAAAAGTTCAGAGAAGATGCTGCACTCACCAGCGCTCAGCCACGTCTCACACACACAGAGAAAGTCCAGCCTGATTAACATGTGGGCGGAGAGTCTGATTTTTTTTTTTCTACCACAGCATCTGAATTTTTTTTCTACCACAGCGGCTGAATTTTTTTTTCTACCATCTATTCAGATTTTTTTTTTCTACCACCTCGTCTGAATTTTTTTTTCTACCACCTCGTCTGATTTTTTTTTTCTACCACTTATTTTACATAAATATTTTTTTCTTCCACATGACCCCTAGGGGGCTCCGTAGAAATCCTTCAGGATAAAAGTTTTGTTTGCTAGGGACCTAGCATTTACCAGGCCAATCCTGACAGCAAGTGGCGGATCCGTGTTGTTAGCCCGACACAGAGGCCGCAGGTTCCGCATATTCACCCCACGCCAGCGGGGACGAGGAGAGCAGGGTTTTCGGGGCTGGAACGTCCCATCCAGGCGTCGACAGGTACCAGCGAACGGCGAGAGATAGAGAAGCGAGGCACCACTCCGTATTCTTTGGATAATGGCGTAAAAGAGCACTGTAAATAAGCTTTCAGCTTCACCAGGCAGCCACTACAGCGCCCCCGGCGACGGGTGCGCTAACGCCAGAGAGGTGGAGTCGGGACACAGCACAGGTGAGCCAGGATCTCTGACAGGAACGGGGGCAAAGTTTTATATTCAGCATAGTTTAAGTTTGCCAGATCTTTGGCAGAAAGTCTGAGATCCAATAGAGTTTGGCGATCATACAACAAGAGAGAGTTAACATTTATCATAGCACCCAATAAAATCCACACAAACAGACAACACTGGCAGTGACAGACAGCAAGCCACACACACCGGCACCATCTTTCAATTGACCAACCTAGTTAAATTCGATATTTACTATTTAGAATAACATTTTCAATTGTAGAAATGGTTGGTTGAGCACATTTGTGCTTATCACAATGAAAAATACACATTTTTTTACCACTCAGATTTTATCAAAATGGCCAGAAATGTGTTTTTCACTATGAAAATCCTTGCTGTACATACACATAGCTGAAAAGAATGAGACCAACCACCTGCATGTAACACAGTTTAAGGAGAAATAAAAGGGGAAAAACACAAGTAGTCAAAAATGGCCAGTTATTTTCTGGACCCCCAAGTGTTAAAGATTTTATATGAACAATGGATCATATGACTGATGTGTAATGTTGGAGACCTACAGAGAATTATTATACATACAGTTCCCTTCTACTGAATGTTGTAGCAATTTTTTGTTTTGGCTTTGGGGCCTGCAACTTCACTGTTTTGGATCATCTGAGGGCTTATTCATGCTTTCTGCAGAAGGTGGCGCAAAATCCAGTGTGTGCTCCGATCACACATAGCTGGCACAAGGGCCCTGTGTGAGCCTGACACATGCCTCTCAATTTTTTTAACTCTACTTCTTGCTAGCACATTGCCTACTTGTTGGTGATCAGCTCACTGGTCGGAGGTCACCCTGATCCAGCCTCTTCCTTCTAAGCCTCCTTCTAACATGAACCAAATTAGATAGATGCTGTACGTTTATATACCAAAACTACTTGTAAACTGTTTTGACACAGAGCCATTGGTGCTGTTGAAGACTGGTCCACAGCGCCTACTACAGTGTTAGAGATTTACAACGTGAATGAGAGTGGGGCTTGCACAGCTAGGAACAAACTGATTGTTGTGGACGCACTGTGGTACACACTCACCCCCAGAAGAGGTTGTGCATCTTCCAGGTTTAAGCCTGTTTCCAGTGGTTTAAACCTGGAAGAGGCTGTTTTCATTATGGACGATTTATCATCAAGAGCCACATGTGTTTATAGTCTTCCCATAAACAGCCAAAAAAAAACATAAATTAATTCGTCTTTAAGACTATATAAATAAGACTTTTAGCTTGTTGTTGAAAAGAAGCAATACTACTACGATGCTACTTGTCCACAAAGCTACAGTTTGCTTTGTTGTTTAGTCAAGAGTGAATGTTTTATCATGTAGTTATACTGATGAATCATAATGCTAAGGTATTGTTATGAAGTTTGGTGTGACAAAGAGGCTTGATTACAGCATATGAGAACCTGGAGATTCATTGATTCTATTTTCTGCTCATCAGTGAAAATGTCCTTCATTAACCAATAATGCCTTTTAGTAATGACAAAGGATCAAAGCGGGTGTTCATGCCACAGTGCTTTATTTGAACCCAAGGCCAGCTGGAAGAAATTTCCTTCTTTTACTTCATTTTATTTCTGAAGTTTTGATTTCAGTAAACTGCAATAGAGCACATCCTTCATTGTCAGGTGAATGCCTACAGTAGTTTCTGTATCCAGGCCTCGTAGAACCACTGTGGGTTTCCTCTTAATTTGTTTTTACCTGAGTCCTCATTTCCTCCTGAAAAGTTGAAGAGCCAGCAAAGTGAAATAATTAACTCTCATTAAGTCGGCGCTAATTGGAAAGAGCGTTGGTGAGACATGCATGAGTAACGCACGTGTGTGTGTGCGTGTGTGTTTGCTGTAAAAGCTTGATACAGTTTGCTGGCTGTTTTACTGTTTACCACCTGACAGTGAAGTAGGAGCCAGAAATGAACAGCAGTACAGGCCAAATGCTGATATTCTTGTTTGCTGTCTGTAAAACTAATCTGATATGCTTCCATCAGAAAATTGCCTGACTGGTTTTATACACAAAATCTCTATTTGGCCGGTCAATGTTAAAGTCTTACCCAAGATCAAACTTTTATGCTGCCCTGCTCATCTTGGCTTGTAAAGTAAAGCCTTCAGAGTTTTAATAAAATGACAAGGATGATAGTTCTGGTTTATTTCAGTTGAGGTTTTATATTTGTAGTTTTGGATGCATTTCTTATTAGTAACAGTGACTTTGGAAGTTAGTTGCTTTGACATTGCTTAAAATAAGTCGGATAAGACAAGAAACATTGTTTAAAGGATGAGTCTTTCTGTACACACAAATATGTACGGTTGGATAAATTTCAAAAGGAGTCAGTTGAGCTGGTTTAAGCACCTGATCAAGATGCCTCTCAGAATACGCTGAAAAACATTCCCTGAGATGTTGGGACTAAGCAACTTAGCCTGCTGCCCCAGATAAACTGAGAAAAAGGGATAAATTGGCTTGAGTTGGAGCAGTTTTAAGGTCAGATTTCTCACATGGGAGCTGTCAAAAAAGAGCTCTCTTGAACTGTAGAGAGCTGTAGTAGTATTGGAGTAGTGATGTGACTGTGCTGCAGAACAGACACACCATATTGTTTTCCACTCATCTCCACCTGCATACTTAACTTTTTATGCGTCCAAACCAGCGACAGCCAGGGCTGAGGCATTATGTTTTTGGGTTGTTCGTCCGTATGTCCGTACGACCACCCAATTTTTATTTACACAATATCTAAGGAACGCTTAGACAGAATTCCTTCAGATTTGGCACAAATGTTAACTTGGACTCAGTGATAAACTGATTACATTTTGGTGGCCATAAGTCAAAGGCCAAGGTCACCTCATGTTCATCCAGTTCTTGCGGCCCATTCCTGTTAACATGATATATGAAGAACAATTGAAGGGAATTTCTTCAAATTTTAGAATAGAACACAAAAATATAAAATAATACAAATTGGAAACGAGCCATATGGTGCAGCTTTTAAAAATGATTGATGGATTTCTGGCGTTCCAACCTTACTGCTGGTATTGTGTTTTGGAGACAAAGCAGTAAATAAATGAAGTAAATCGATGACACATGACAGCAGTTTATAATGTTAGGCACATGCCACTGACTTGACTACAAAAGGAACACAGTTTGCTACACAGAATAGGAACAGTATTTTGGCTCATGTCACTGTTGTGATGGATTTTACATTAAGGTCAGTAGAGACTGCATGTCTGTGCATTTATTCATATTGCATATACAGTGTCCTACACTGGAGCAGCAGCTCCTTGCCATTATCTAGAGTATATTATACTGTTGCTTAGTTTATTGATTATGTGCAAGATGTTCTCATCGATCAGGCTGTCAGTTGTTTCAGGTACGTCTCTTTCACTTTTTCAGTTGGAGGACTTTTTGTGACTCGTGATTACTCATATATATTCAAAGTAATGCCTGGTCAGGTTGGCAGGGTGATTGACAGATAGCTTAAAGGTGTCTGATTCTCATGGCTGCTGTTGAATATTAATGACCATTTGTCAATAGCTCAGCATAATGCGTGGGTGATGTTTGTGTATTTATTTCTATCCTGTACATTTGTACTGTCCGTTGGCGTCAGATGTTTTTGTCTTTGTGCTGCCGTCTGTTTGGTTATTGTCTAATATTTGTGTCTTCCTTATCACTTGTTGTTAGCATCTACATTTGTGTGTGTGTCCACACTGCGCACTAAAAAATGTCATTCCATTGAAGACCATTACAAAATATGCCAATTCCACTACCACTTCTTGGCTTATCAGCAAACGCACACATCTTAGAAACATGGCTTATGACCTTTTTGGGCCATAGATTTTTAATATAAATCACCAAGGGGAAAAGACACACAATTTAGAAAAGCTAACAATTTATTTAAATAAACACTGGACGATGATGACTTTAAGTCTTACAACAGTTCAGAATGTGTCTCATTATGTTGCAATTATATCTTTACTGATAAGGAAGGAAAAATGCCAAACGTTGGCAAGAACTATAACATTTCCATTTATTGAATTTTAGCAAGTAAACATATTCACTGAAAATATTTGCCTTATTATCTTATCGTTTTCTGTGCAAGAAAAGTTTAATATAATGACTTTTTTGGAGGCACACTTCAGTTCTTTCTCCACCTTTGTGTTTTGGTGACTCATGACAAGCCACAGCAGGAGGAGAGGCAGTAATGTGAAGTACTGCAATCTTGGTGCCAAGATTGTAAGCGTGCTGTGCCTTTTCCAGGTCAGATGCTTTGAGCAGGTCAAATTGAATATTTGAGCTTCTGTATATGCTTGCTACTCTGCATTCGACAAACAAGAACATTGGTTTCCTCTAAGGTAAACTCTAAACATGGTTCTAATTTGATGGTACAATTATGAGGCAGCTAGGCTTTTAAGGGAGATGAAAGAAGTGGATACGATTGGCCCAGACTGTCATAACACACCCACCTATCATTTACGATGAACACTGATGGAGGAAGTTTTCAAATCTTTTACTTAACCCTCCTGTTATATTGCGTGTCAAATTGACCCATTTTAAAGTTTAAATTTTTTTTTTAATAGTTAAAAGTATTTTTTCAGCATGAAACTTCTTCTGCTTGGCTTAATAAGGGAAATCAACATATAAAATAAAAATGGTTCACCTGACATATGTGCAACCACCCCTGCATGTTTATATTACATAGATACTGTTTAGGTCAATTTGACCCGGCAGTCAAAGTTAGAGGTTAGTTAGAGGTTAAAGGGGTCAGAAGTGCCAAATACTATTTGTTTCTTTGCAATTGTGAGACACATTTCACCCCAATCACTCACACACACACACATATACACCCTCTACCTATTCTATTGACCTCATCTGTAAGTGCAAGAATGCAGGTGTTGTTATGACTTTTGACGGGAAGATTTTCTGTTCCCATGGGCAAACTCCACCCACATTGAGTGGGCACTAAGCCAGCAGCTATTAGGACACTGTGGGACAAGTGGGTAGAGCAACTTCCACTACGGTATAACTCAGACCCTAATGTCACAGTGGATGAAAGGCTAGTGACATTCGGAGGTCGCTGCCCATTTAGTCAATACATGCCTAGCAAACCAGCTAAATACAGCATAAATATCTGGGCATTTATTTTGTTATTTTTCATTTTTTACATTTCTGGTTCAAAAACGGTGCTGAAATAATGTTTACTTTCAATACAAATCCTAATTTGTCTTGATTTTAAGTCAGCAGGTCAATTTGACCCTGAACAGAAGAGGTGTCTCGTGAATTTATCAACATCACTCCATAAATTTTTTTTTCAAAATGTAAAAAAAAATTGTAAAAAAATCAATGTCATGTAAAACTATTGTATTTTATATGTAGGTATTTCCAATG
The DNA here is from genome assembly GCA_032362345.1 of Sandelia bainsii. Classification (NCBI taxonomy): domain Eukaryota; kingdom Metazoa; phylum Chordata; class Actinopteri; order Anabantiformes; family Anabantidae; genus Sandelia; species Sandelia bainsii. The sequence continues at coordinate 3,608,515 of JAUMHL010000012.1, forward strand.
TACATTTAAAAAGTTTTAAAATGCATTTTTTATAAAAAACGAGTGGATTATCCCCATTGAACCATGATCTGACCATTGCCCTAAATATTGATTGAAATGGTCAGTAATGGAGTTAATAATGAGATATAAACAATGTTTATTGGAATTTTTTTGGTTTTGACACTTTTGGAGAGTTAAATATGCCCCGGGTCAAATTGACCTGGGAACATCATGGCTGTTCCTGAGAAACGAACATAACAGGAGGGTTAAGTAATAGCAGCAAAGTCAAAATTACAGATCTTCCGGACGAGTGGTTTTGGGGTGGTTCTGAGTATATTTTAAAGGCTAAGTACTGGCTAAAATAAAGCTATCAAAATCAGATTCTTTATTTATTTATTCATTTATTTTTATTAAACTTTGATTCAGTACAGATGTTGTTTTGTCTATTCCAGAAGGCGGTTTCAGCTAATTGAAATTTTAATTCTATGATTTAATTTAGTTTTAATTTCGGTTTATGAATATATGTTTGGAATTTCTTTAAGTTTTCATTTCAGTTTCAGTGAACTGTCATAACTTAGATTGTATCAATAATTTAAGTTTAAAAAACTTAAACCTTCAGTATTTGGTTCAAGAAACAATCAAGATCAAGAGAAGTTAGGTGTAAGTCAGGTACAACTGTAATTTCAATTTGTCAAATACACTATTCATGAAAAATGACTGTATAATAAGTACTAGATCAGACTTAAGTTTGAAAGTTACATTTTTAAATATTTAAATTACAGTATGAAAGGACAGTATCCGATTAGCTTGTAAATGCAAACTGCACATAAAGACCCTGAAAACCTATATTCTCCATAATTTTCTTAATATAAGCATGAGAACAAAATTGCCTCTATCAGTGTATAAACAATATGATTGTATATTATATTATATTAGTGGTTTATTAGTACTGATGCATTAACATGAAAGCAGCATTTTAATGTTGTGTATTGTTGTTGTGCTTTAGGTGGGTGTTTTGGCATAATGCTGGGTAGGTAAATCAATAACAATGCATCACATTTTGTAAGCTCATCGTCTGTCCAACCATCCATTATCTAAACTGCTTATCCTGCTACCAGTTGCCAGGGAGCTGCAGCCAATTCCAGCTTTTCTTGGTTGAAAGGTGCAGAACATCCTGGAGACATCATCATTCTAGACATTCGCACATCAGGCACAGAGAGACAGACAACTATTCACGCTCATATTCACGCTTATGGGCAATTTAGAGTCACCAATTATCCTAACTGCATGGCTTTGTATTGTGGGAAGAAAGTAGAGTACCTGGAAGAAACCCACACAGGCACAGGGAGAACATGCAAACTGTGACTAACTGCTCACTATAGCTGTCAGGTGAATGTAGTGGAGTAAAACATACTTCCTGTGTATCATCCGAATTATGTGAGCGTTCTTTCAAAAACTGACCCTCCTGAACTAGATGGTTGTTGAGAAGCAAGGGAGCAGAGCTCTGACAGGATGGTGTAACTGTGAACAGAGGTACTGCAAAGACAAGCTCTCATAATTGTTCTCTATAAACTCTTATTTTACACTTTTTAAAGTGCTTGAATTTCTTGAACCACTTGAACTTTTTCTGCATTTTCTCAGACGTCCTTTTCTCCTCTGCTCTCACTTTGGTTATTGAGCCGCTCTGACAGAAGGGGGAAAGGCGAGAGCAATAAACAGAACGAGTAAGTGAAGAGGTCGAGAGGACAATGAGAAAATGAGTGTGGATAGGAGAGAAGATGAGGGGAAAATGAGATGGAATTGGAACCTCAGGTTATTGAAAAATCATTACCAGAGTACCCAAACATATTTCCTATATGTAAGAGGTGTGTATGTGTTCCAGTTGGAGCTTTGCATCTTCTAAAATGATCAGTTCTAAAAAAACATGTGGATTCATGCTTTTTATTTTTATTTTGAAAAATTAGGATTGCATTTGAATTAGTATTTGGTTAAGGTATAATACGTAATGAAAAAAGTACAGTGTACGTTTTCTTGCCTTTAACAATAGAATTCCACTTCAGATAGTTTTTGTAGCAACAAGATATTAATAGTTTAAAGTCTGGGTAAAGTAAAATCTGTGATTTGTTTTAAACTCAGTGGGTGAGAAAATGATTGCTGAAAACATAAAAAGGCTGTTAACTATGTAGTATTGAATTTTGGTGTTAGAAATTTAAAAAAAAATCACTTTTGGCTCAACTTTCAATGATGCACTGTTGCCATACTCAGCATGATTCCTCCTCTAACACTGAAGTAAAACTGGAACTTTAGTCAAATTGTTTCTCATTTATTTCAGATCTCAGTTATGAAATATTGAAGCCTCACCGGCGTGAAACTGTGAAACTGGTGACGGCTGCTCATGTGCCACTGACAGAGGCAGGGTGTGCCTACGGCTATTCTGTTCTATCAGTGTTTTGCTGGCTTTAAGTACCACAGCCAAAACTAAGCCAGTGATCCTGAACACAACTGCCCACCCCTGTGAAAATACACACTCTGGAGTAGTAGTTATACTTCCCAAGCCCTAGATATCTGTTTATATTTTTAACAGATAACATATAAATCATTTATTTCTAAAACAATACTGATCTCAGTTATGAAGTAATAAAGTGCATATCACACACAGCAGAGAATACAGCTTTTTTTTTTTTTTTTTTACAATTTTGGAACCTAATTTTATTTATTTGGCAATTTTGGCTGGTGGGAACACATTTTATGTGGTGTGACAAACTCATGAACACATATTTATCACAGCTTTCCTCTGACTTTAATCTGCTGAACATTTGAACATGATTTTATTTAATCAGTTGCACCTTGATGTTATTGTCTTTAAACTGGCAATAGACTGAAGCATCAGAACATCCATTTTTAATTCTGTTGTTGTTTCATTCCACTCATGTACAGCCATTTCTGCTATTTTTTTTTATTATAGCATTATTTCCATCATCTTGTTTTTAACTTACATAGTGCTTCTATCGTCTTGCTTTTTAAATACATGTTTTTATGATAAACTGTGGGCTTAGAGAAATGTTATCTGTGACTTTTGCAGTAAAAATTTCTGCTCTTATCAAAACAGGATTATGGTGTGCGGGTACAGGTGTGCGGTTCACATGTGCGTCCTCGTGTGTCAGTCCACCACTTTGACCCAGACAAGCATTAGATGGATTGCCACAGAAATGTGTACAGACACTTATAGATCCTGGTGACTGTGGTGATCCCCTGACTTGCAGTTATTTCTGTTCTTTATGTGAAATGTCTTGACAACGTTTTGATAGATTGCCATGAAATCTAGTACAGACAGCCTGCAGGAAGTACTGTAATTACTTTAATGACCTCTTTACTTTTCATCAGCAGGTCAAAATTTCACAGTTTGGTTTATGAACAACTACTGTACCTGCAAAACTATTACAGTCTCTTTGTTTATGGCACATTATTGAAACTGTGGTACATTTATTAATGTAAATAAATAAATGGTAAACATTACACTGCTAAACATCATCACTAGTGCACCTTAAAGTCTGGGTAAAGCAGTAATAAATATGTGTTCTGAGTTTGTCACACCACAGGTAAAAATTTGTTATTAATAGCCCAGTAAAATTTGTATGATTCAAAAATAGTATATAAAATAGGGTTTCAAAATTATGATAAAATAAGCAGTACTCTCTGCTCTGAAACACTGGGGATGTGTCCAGTTGCAGAGCTCTTGGTGGTCGTAACATGGTTTTGTCCACTCCCATAAAATTAACCAGTGCTCTCTTTGAAAGTTATTCCAAACTTGTAGCTGTAATCTCCACTGTCTAAAAATGTCTGCAGCCTTCAGTCCTCTCTGTCCCGCTATTATTCCAGACATGTCGGTCGACTCACTAATGAGCTTGCCTCTTCCAAAAAACTACCATACTAAACACACCATGTGAGTTACATGACATAGCTGTGTTCCAAGGCTGGAATTTTTGTTATTAGTGACGTAGAAATCTGGGCATGATCCAAAACTAGAACTACCTGGTTTATTTCCAGGGTGACTAGAGAAAAGCTACTGATGTGTTTGAGAGCAAACCATAGTGGTAAATATTCAGTTTTCTCCATAGAAGCTACTTTACATAGAGTAGCAAGAAACGTAAATAGTGTTTTTATAAATCAAGGTAGCTCTAAATCGCACCTCCATTCTCGTTTCATTGATTGGACTCCAGGTTTGCTAACACCTGACTGTAGTTGGTGTTTAGTGACATCAGAAGCCACTCAGTATGTTTATTGGACATGAAAGATCATGACTGTGTTTTTTGAGCTTTTAAATATTGTGTTTGTGACTTTGGTGAAGATTTAATGACCAACCAGGAAATTATTTTTTCTTGTTATCATTTGGCTCATCGCAGATAGCTGATTTAACACTGAAGCTGAAACAGCTGAAATGGTGTTGTGGACTAACAGCCCACACACAGAGCTGCTAACATCTTTACTCCAGGTAAACATTAGTAACATAGTGTGCCACTGTAACACTCCACCTTCAATCCCTGATAGTCCTGCAGGTATCACATATCAGCATTTTAATATTGTGGCTATTGCATAGAAAAGTACATAGATGTGCATATTCCAACAAACCTCCAGTGACTCCAAATAAGCTTTACTGGTTACATGTTATGGTTGAAAGACCTGAGACATTTGCTCTTGGACAGCTGAATAGAGTGTCAACAGTTCCCCCTCTGTGTTGGAGCCAAAGTGCAGCAGCAAATGGATTTGGAATGGCTTATAAAGTACAGCTTCCTCCTTAGCTACTACACACATAGTGACAAACATATCACTGTTTGTTTGATGCAGTTTAGAAACAAATGTCATAATTAGACCCTTATGTTCCCATCCAAGCTTCCTATGATTATGGAACCATCATGGTTTGGTTATATTGAGGCACAAACACAACTTGGTAAAGTTTAGTAAAAAGATATTTGTGTTAAAATTAGACATGTCTGGGCATATTTTAAACCTTACTGAACTCTTAATGGGTTTTCTTTTCACGTTTTTTCCATCGAAATCTGCTGGTGTTCCAGCTGCTTTCCTTCACAGTCGCACTTTTAAGAGCAGCATTCTCCTGCATAAGAGTGAAAATGTCTAAATGTTGAAAATAATTTGGGCAAACTAGTGAGTTGAGAGAGTCTATGTTTCAGACACTGCTGTTGGAAAAATGCACTTAAGTCCGACAGTTTTTATCATTAGCAAAAGGCAGTGTACAAAACATTCTGTATTGTTTATACCGTTGCTCTTGTTGGTTATAAAGACGGACATCACCTGCAGCAGGTCATTTCAGTTGTCTGGGACTGATCCTGGAGAAACTTGTTGATTTGTAGCTGATCTACACCTGCTGTATGTACTTAACCAAAGATTGTTTGTGAGAGAAAATGTTAACTCCTGTACAATGTCATGTGAACTAAGTGATATTGTAAACGCAGAAAATTTTGCGGAGTGAGATGTTTTAATTCCCATTCTGTGAATTTCATTAATTGCTTATAGAGCTAATTTTAAAAAATCCAGGTTCTCTAGTGTTTGGATCAAGAAGATAATGAAAAGAAAAAAAAAAATGAAAAGAAAAGAAGAAAATAATGAAAAAAAAGATTAGTCACATTAAGTATTGTCACCCTCGTAAAATAATGGCCTACATCATATTTTCAAGTTTTTAAAAAATGAACCAAATATGGAGTATATAATATTTATTAATCATTTAAAATCATTTTTAAAATGACATAGGCCATTATTTTAAGAAGGTGATGGTATGATACAGCTGTAATTTATATATCTGAAATTTCACTGTAGGTAAAGAAGTATTGGATCAGAGTCTGTATAAGCAGATACCAAATATTAAAGTATTTACATTAGGATTGGGACTAAAAAGATTTAATGAAGACATCTCAAGTTAAAATAAATACCTTGTTAATGTTTTATACATTGTGAAATATTGAACACATGGTAAATGTTGTTGAAGGTTTATAGATAAGAAAACGTGTTTGAGAATTCTGTCATCTGAATAACTACATCACCTCACTTCCTCCAGCTTGTTGATCTGGTCATAATTTCTATGGCCACTGTTGCCAGGTAACTACCTGCTGCCACAAACAGCATATGGACTCAGTCTGGGAACAAACCATCACTACCAGTGTAGCTTCTTGCTGTCACAGTTCTGTTAAAGCAACGCTGGGGGCTGGAGGGAGTGGTTTGTGGGGATTTGTTGTTTCATATAGCATCGAGGAAAAAATATGAAATGAGAAATAATTGGGATGATCTAGTTGAAGAAATGGCATGTGTGTTTAAAAAGTTAATGTTTTGGAGCACTCAAACACACGTTTCCACTACTTTGGGTAGTTATCACATCGTTGACTGTTTTCTCTGTGGTCTACACAGTCTTGAGTAAAACACCAAACTTTCACGTTGCAAAGTCATAATTGTCCAACACTGCGCCGTAACTGGGCGATGTTCCATTGTGTTGCAGAGAAGGTCCTGCTCAGCTGTTTTGTTTTGCTGTAGATCATGTGGTGCCGTTCATTGCTATGTTAAACACACTCCCCCACTGAAATGAATGGTCAGCGCTGTTTTTTTTTTATGAACATAGACTTATTCTTTTCAGGCATTAATGCAGTATACTTTATTAATAATAATAATGAATACTTTATTGATCCCCTTGGGGAAATTGTTGTTTGGACAGCTGCTAGACCTGTGTCAGCG
>JAUMHL010000012.1:3615331-3625887 GCA_032362345.1 Sandelia bainsii
ATGTAGCTTGCTGGGACTGAGAATCGAACCGCTAACCCTTGGGTTGGGAGACGACTGCTCTACCCACTGAGCTATGCCGCCCATGCCACTTATTCAAAATGAGTCTTAGGAGCTGTTAAATGCTCCCCATTTGTAGAATAAACCAACAGTAACTCCCATATCCCCATGCAATATGGATGAAATGCATTAAGAATGAGGGAAAGTATGTTGCTAGTGAATAGCCCAATTGCTCAAAGCTTCAAAGCCACCAACAGCCTCTGGACCTACAGTGTAAATGGAATGTAGACACCTGTATCTACTGTAAAAGACAAGGAACCTTCAGGTCCAGGTGTCTAGTAGAATAACCGAGAGTTAATTTGTTGTTATCAACGTGCTGAGCCACTTGTAGAACTGGCAGTCTGCAGGGTAGCTTCAACCTAGCAGTAATAACTGCAATTTTTTATATTATACTGTATGAGTATATGTTGACAGCGTGTTGTACTTGTATAACTATGCATGTGACAAATAAAGAATCTTGAATTAAAAAAAATATGAGGCTGCTTTTATTATTGTGAAGGTCTTCTTGTTGTCTGGTCTGCAACCTGCCCACTGTGGTTAGTTGTGTTTGAGAGTCAGGAGATGCTGCCTCAAAGATATCAAAGGCAATCATAACTCCAATTTCTGTCCTGTTAGGCTGTGGCAACAGGTCAGACATTTCCTGCTGCCAGCTCCTTTATATTTTGCTTGAGACTCAAAAGGTGTGTCCTTCACCTCTCAATCTTGGATTCTGATGGGGTTCTCTGACAATCACTTTTGGACACACTAAACTAGTATTTCCTTCTTGTCAAATTCACTACTCTTGTGCTAGCAAGAAAGAAGACTTTGTTGCTTTCATCGCTTGCTCATAGCATGTTCTTAAATATACACATCCATGGAACAGAACTTGAACATTTGGACATTTGTACACTCTCTGGCTCTACAGGACCCTGAGAGAATATGCAAAACCATTTCACCATACAATAATTTTTGTCCCCAAGCTGTACACACTGCATCCTTAGCTCAGGTCTCAGGGTATGGTAATATTGCAACTTAAGCACAAGATCTGCAAGAAAGTGTTTATTTTAACATTAATGAGTCTATAGAGAGGGACATGCGTGCTGAAATATTCCAAACATAAATTGTAATAATCTGGTTTTAAACAACTAAAACTTCAGTAATTTTCAACTCTGCACCCTATGGTTTTACTTCAGGGAGTACATGAGTATAAACAACCCTGTCTCCTGAAAAATATGTCCTACGCAATTACATTTTTGTAGGGAATGTAATGCACTGGATGGATTATGTTCCAATGCAACGTATGTTTTCAACAAAGGAAGCGCTACATGTATTGTCATGTGTTAAGGATCAGAGGACACAAATGCACACTGTGACTAGGAGGTTGCAAAGTTAAGGAATTTAATAAACGAAAACGTAGTCAAGGAATTAAATACTACCACAGAAAATCATTCCGAAGGAGGGAAAACCTAATTAAATAAATACGAAGGAAACTGAGTAACAAATTAGAAAGGAACTAGCAAACAAAACCCACAATGACAAAGCATGGAACTAGGCAACAGAAATTAACAAGTGAATAACAGAAATAACTGATCTAACAACTGGCAGGGGAAGAAGTGTGAACACTAGTGATGGGTCACACTATGCCGATGCTTTGAAGCGTGTATCGAGAAATCCAGGAAGTATTTAGTGATGCGTGTTTAGTTTGTATTGTTTAGGGTGAGTGACGTCATCGATGACGTTTGAAGCCTCGCTACGTGTAGCGGTTTAGAAAGTGGTTCAAACTGTGGAGCGATGTATTGACACATATGAAGCCCAAAGAATCTCCTCACAATTCGTGGTTAGTGTTGGAGCTTTAAGATCTCGTGGGCACATTCACTTTCTTCTTTCTTGTTACACTGCCACAGTTTGAAAACATAATTGTCCTCCTGTCACTATTATACGACTTTTTCATTGATGAAAAGGAAGAGATTTACTTTGGTATTTGCACTGCTACCACGGAACATCAATTATAAAACATCAGCCAATAAGCTCTTATGCCAGGCATTGAAAGAAACTTATATAAACCATTGGGAAGTGTCTTTGATATTACTGCAGAAACAGCTGTGCCGGTGTATGAACTTTGACGTGCTCTATACCAGGCATGTCCTGGTAAAATGTATTGTTCTTATTAGCTGAACTGGTAGAGTAATGTGCTGTCACATTAGAGATCCGGGTTTGCGACCCAAGTCTGGCAAACATATCTTCTTGTTTTCATTTTATCATTCCTGTGTGGCTTCATTGACATTTAAAAACTATAATTGTCACAATGATAATAAAATAGTTTTAAAACAGTGCATTTACCGTTAAAAAATGTCTAAAAGGATCATTGGCTCCTGGGAATCTGTCCCCCTTTAAAAAAAGTTTGGACACCCATGTCTTATGCACACTATTTACAGACGAGAACAAGCATGTTAATAAGAGGAGACAAAAACACGTGGTCTGAGTGGGTTATTATCTTGTTCTCACAAGAGAAAAATGCATAGTTAAATGAAAATGAGTGTATTCCTTGTTCCTGACTCTTTATTCCCATGCCCAAACTGTGGCAAGACAGTTAAATGGACTACATCTGTCCATCTTACAGTCTTTGACCAACAGGGGGGTTTATGTGCGTATGAAAGAGGCTTTATCTGGCCATCACTACTAATTAGAGCAAATGAAGCTTCACACGAAGCTTCGTCCAAAGTGAACCAATTTGATGAAAAGCTTCAATGCTTCAAGAAAGCCTCATCTGCCCATCACTACTGAACACAAAACACAGTCCAAAACCACCAAAGTTGACCAAAGTGTTGACCAAGGTAGCAGGTGCAAAGCAGTAACACAGCAGATGATCTGACAGTGAGTAACTGAGGGAGAAGGGTTTATGTGGAGTGATCCCGATTGCTTGATTGGTAACAGCTGAAACTGATGAGGTTGAGTGAGAGACCATGGACCAGGGTTAACAGGAGTGCTGGGAGTATTGTCCATAAAACCAGGAAGTGAGTAGTCCAGAGGGCGAGAAAAGGGTTATGGGTAATGCAGTCCACAATGAACAGATTAACCAAAACAGGCAGAAAAACAGAGGCATCAGGGTAAACACAGGAGAAACATGGACGAAAAAAGAAACATGAAACTGAACCTAACAAAGACATGAATCATGCAGATGTACAGAGAAACATGAGGAAAAACCAAAAACACACAGAACCTGAAATTAAACCAGACATAGATCATGACATGTATTAATATGAAGCAAGTTGCAAGAAAGTGGTTGAGGACCTTAACTGCTGCAGACCAGATCACTTTGGTTAAAATCTGTGAAAAATTGTGGTTTTGTTTAAAAGTAAATGAACGCATTGTGTTCATTTTTCCTCTCTTAGACCAGACCACAATCTTTCTCTAACCTTAACCAAGTGCTGTGAGTGTCTAAACACAATCATCACAAAGTTTAATAACTCTGTAGACACAAACTGGATCTTGTACTGCAAGATTGGTTATTTTGGCAAAAAATATTTCGTCTGCGAACATTTTATTGATGAATATACTGATGACTTGCCATTGTAGGGCAGTCAATGTTAATGCTTTAATGCATGTGATTAATTTAGAACTTTTAATGTGTTTTTAATTCAAATTAATCATATGACCAAGTTTGACCTCAACTTCTTTGCGTATTGTTTCAGTGTGTAAGTACATTGAGAGCCAGTAGAAACCTGAGGGGAAATTTCATTTATGTACAAGCGATAAATCAGATTATTCTTCTTTTTCTTACTAAACTAAGCAAGCACGTAATCTTCACAAGGGACCCCCAATATATTAAAACTGGAAATTTGTCATTGTTGTCATTGTTTTTTCTTCAGTAATTAAAAGTAACCAAATGCTATTCTCTCAAAAGTGTTAAATCTGCTCCAAAACATACTGAATGTTCACTGAACGCCTGCTTCTGCTGGTAATTACTCCCAGCTCACTAGCTTGTTCCAAAGTTTTTGACCGCATCTGACTAACTCACTCGTCATCACTCACTCGCCCACTCCACAGGTAAAACCCTGTGTTGAAATAACAGCATCACACGTTATAGTTATAACTTGTGTTAAACTACTACTTGATTGTCACACTGACTCAGCCTCATACACAGCAAGCTGTGATGTAGTCTGCTTTGACACCTTTTAATTTTTTCTCATGCTGATCCCTGTATATCACAATATTAAACCCACCAATTTGTGTTGCTGTAACTGATCGGTGTAGCCACTCACTTAAAAACACATCCAGGTTGTGGACTGTATAGTCTACAGGGTAAGTCTTACAGGATGACCATTCAAATACTTAGCTCCAGTTGCTTATGTAATGCTGAATGGCTCCATTTGGTGTCAGTCAGCTGCATTCTCTATTACAGAATGATTATTAGAAATTAGCTGTTTAAAGAAAAACTTTACCTTTATTTTCATTTCTGTTTTCATTGTCATCTTTCCTTCACCTGCTACCTGTGCACATTTAGCATTTCCTTTACTTGTGCCTGCACCTGCGATTTATTATGAATATTTTTTTTTACCTGTTACAAACACGTTTTGCGGATTACTGAGGCAGTGCAGGACTCTGACGCACAGTCCTCATCAAAGATCAACATGGAGAATGATAGAGAAATACTTAATCCTTTGTAAGAAACCTAAATAGGTAAATCTGTCTATTACTGCTGTTTAAAACAACATCAAACTATTTGGTGAAGCCGTGTTATACGATCACATCAGTGCTTTAACTACAAGCACTTTGTGCTTTAATATGAAGTTAGCCATCTTAATGAAAGAAAGAATAACTGGATCACTGTCAAACTGATGAGATCCAAGTGAAGATGTAACACTCTGATTGCTGTATTTTCTTGAACCACACTTGCAGCTGTACAATAGTATGATCGAGTGGGCTGTCTTTGTCTTTTACACCGTTGATTTTCCCTCTCTACGCCCATGAAGCCATTGTCTTCCTCCTAAGGACAGATTTAAGGTTCTTGATTCACTGTTTTAGTTGGATATTTCTTTGTGCTACAAAACCAACTGCTGATGCAGTAGAGAAACTCCCAGAGGTCTTTATCTTCGCTCCCCACAGGAACACCTTTAGAATTTGCATGCAGGCATTCTACCATCCTGTTTGCCTTGGTAATAAGAGGCAGATATTGGATGACAGTTCGGAGAGAGATAATGCATAATGTGCCGAGGGATCGTCATCAAGAAGCAGACACAGCATCAGAGCTGATGTGACTGTGGATTTCAAAACCTTTCACAATAGGACATAAGACATGTTAGAAGTGCTTTGAATAAACACTTACTGCACTTGCACCTATCTCTCAGGGTTGCTGATATTCTGAGTCCTCAGAAAGGCTGTATGCTCATCTATTGTGTTTGCCAGTTTTATCACATCCCCTGTAATGATAGATTGCAGAGACAGATCAGCCCCTCTGTCTAGAAGAATGGCAAAAAAAAAAATTCACGCAGGAGCTGCTGCAGTTGGAGACCGTCATTTTGAAAAGATCCATACAAAGAAACCCCATTTGTGCGTGTGATGCGTGTGTACTACACTAAACTTCCTGGCAGCCACAGTGTTAGTAAATGATGCAACTCCCTGAAACAAAGGTCTCCATCATAACAAAAGGTGTGTGTGTGTGTGTGTGCACTGCTGCAGAACCATACTGTAGATAGTACAATGTGCTGACTATATCACAATGATAAACTGAGTCGCGTACAGGTCAAGGCCTTATTACACCAACAGTGGTCACAGAAACTGACCACCACTGATACTTGTGTACTAACTAGCTGTTTTACTCACTTGTGTTGTGTCTTCACAACATCATCATTTCTTGAGTGTATATTGTTCTCTTTTGTCTTTCAGAATAAAGTCATGAGCATTGATTCTGTGAAGGTCAAACTACAGGTAAGAATAAAAACGTATCTGTGTGAGCATGTCAATGTGTGTGAGTGTTCTTTTTTAATAAATCAGCAACTGTTTCCCATGGTGTAAATACCTCAGCTACATCTTCATTGCCTGCTGTGGAAAAGTGAAGGAGCCAAATGATGAGTTAATGAGGCCGTGGTTAATCTCTCTGAGTCAATTAGCTCGATGCTCTGCCTGACTGGAGATACTAGAGGTAACAGCAGAGTCTGATCAGATTATCAAGCCTATTCAAAAACAGCATTAGATGCTGTCTGATGAATTTTTCACCTCAATTACACAATAGTCACATTTTCTCTCCTTCATATTTCTCCTGTTTAATGGTTCGGTGTTCATACATCAGTGTGTCAGATGTGATGTTTCAAGTGGGTTCCCGGGAATGAGCTTAATGAAACTTGCAGGCATCTACGCATGTCTTAACACAAAATTAGAACATTACATGGTGGGTTTTCATCCACCAGGCTGTTATGTGTGTTTTGCAAATGCGTGATTCAAAATATTGAAATGTTGCAATTAAGCTATTACACTTGGCTGAAGTGAGAAATATGCTTTGAAAAATGCATCAGAATGCAATAAAAACAGACTTAGCAAATTGATCGTGACGTCCATGGAGCATGGGGCTTAAATGACCACTGATGGCAAAAAACAGATCTGATCAAACCAGATCTGCATGGAGCAAAGAGGAGATTGTAATGTTGCCCACTATGATTCCTGAAACATTTTGATCATTTCTACATTTTTTCACCATTTGTATTTTGACTGACACACTTTTATTCATATCATCTTTTTGTGGCCTCTATTTCTGTTTTTCTGCAGTGGTGTAAAGGTACCCGACAACACAACCAGCTGTTTGATAAATCATTCATTAATTCATATTTCTAATTCTCACTTTTTTCAAAATTGTGTTACAATGTGCACTATATTTGGGTGGAAACAGTATGAACCATCACAAGATCCGAACTTACCAATATGCAGATATTCAACATCATTTTTAAGATACAGTAAGTGTTTCCACACGGAAGAAAACAAAGGCACACCTCTAGTTTCTAGCTAGTCACTGGCAGATTTCTATCTTATCAATCCTGCAGTTTAGACCCAGGCTATTGAGCCTGAATGCTGTGCACCAGAGCAGCAGCTGATAGACAGCTCATGCTACACAACTTTCTAAATCTAAGGCCCACATACAAAGTATGATGAGGTACAGGTTGTCTTACCACAAGAAATATCAGATTTGTATCAAGTATGTGGGGTCAGGTAGCCTCTATTAATACTGTGTTTGGGACCCTCCAACATGGGAGAAGTGGGATGTCTGCAACAAGGTGGCAGTGGTTTGGGCGGTGTTGTAGATGGTAAAGGGTCCGCACTTCAGTGGCTGTGAAGATTCTCAGTCATCCAGATCATGGTTATCCCCAAAACTGTTATTCAGTGGCAAATGGACTTTTAATTCTTGAAAAACTAAGACAGTTCAGTGTCTTTTTTTTTTCTTGACAATAAATAACTGACATGTTTGACACATGCCTCTTCAACTGTGTCTCCAGCAGTGGTAACTTCATTTAATTTTCTGTTCGCCGTAGACTTGTTAACCTAAATCCTTTTTGCACATGAGCCGGATAATCTGCAGTGAAATCATGTGGAGCTCAGATGATACAGACATATTCAAAGCATTTTATGGTGTGGAAATGTTGTGGTAATCGATGCTGATGATAATGATGAGGATGTCCTCTTGTTCTCCCTTTTTAGATCTGGGACACTGCTGGTCAGGAGCGTTTCCGGAGTGTTACACATGCCTACTATCGCGATGCCAATGGTAAGATTCTGTGTTTATTGGTGTGAGTCTGGTTTTCTCTGACACAGCCAAACTGTTCAGACTGACATTTCACCGCCTTTGTTTTCTTCAAATGTGTGATTGACATTAGCAGTGTCCCTGTTGCTTTCTTGATGGGGTAGCAAAAACACTCAGGTTGAAGCTTATTTGATAGACTGGTGTGTATGCAGGCATTCGCCGACGGCTCTGTGATGTGCAGGTTCCCTTAAGCGAGAGGCTGACCACTGAGTGGGAAAATGAGCCTGCCTCTCACACAGTGGGTAGTGGGACAGCTTTGAGCGATTCCTGCATGTGTTTGTGAGTGTGTGTCTGCACTGTATGTGTGTAGCCGTTCTAGCTCAACCAGCCTCACTGAGTACAGATAGCAGTGTGCCTCAGGGCAGCCTGAATGAGCAGGTGCTGGGGAATACAAGCGCGCACACACACACAACTTTGCAGGCATCTACAGCACAAATCTGTTCAGCAACATAAAAGTATCACTCTAATGGGTGGTTGTTGTAAGAGTGTGTGATTGTACATGTTAGTATATGTGTGTTAATGTGTTCTGTTATCACTTTACATTGACATGTACGGAGTTGTGTGTGTTCATGCTATCTGTAACTACACGTATGCTTTTGTTTTGTTTTTTTGCCTGAGTCAGTAAATGTGAATGTGTGTTTGTGTGTGTTTGTGTGGATGAATGTGTGTGGGGCTGGCCAGTTGCCCAGTGATATTCTGATGTGTCAGTACAACAGCTTACCCTCACTGATCTTTAACAAGGCACCCAGGGAGCCTCGAACCAGCTCCTCCGAGGTGTCCGTCTGCTACTGACTTTTAAATAAAGCTCATTCTGTCTGACAGGAAAGACCAGGGGAGAGAATGCAGGCTGAGCACAGCTGTCACGAAAGCTGTCGATTCTTATGAACTAATGGGTCGGTTTTCGTGACTCAGGCTTTGAAACGTAACGGTTGGACGGTTAGACGGCTCTGCTTCGTTTCTGAGCGTCATCAGGTAGAAGTGAGCAAGTCCAGAAGCTAAAAAAGATTCAACAATTATAGTACCTCAGATCTATATTCCAAAGTATGACAAATACATTTTAAGGAAAAACTGCCAGAAAGTCATCAATTCAGAACTTAAATGAAAGATAAAATCTATAGTTATAACATAGATTCATATGAGATCAGCATGTTACATACGCTGCATTAATTGCTTTAGAATTAATTACCTACATTCAAAGTTTGCTTTCTAGTAAGTCCTTATTTGGAGCTTCTTACAACAGTTAAAGTTTTCACAGCACCAATCCATTCCATTGGCATCAGCTAGTAGCTAAAAAAAGATTGTAGCACTTAAGGTGCTAAATTCAAGCACAAGTCTTAAAGAAAATGTCATGTGAAAAGCCTACTTGTACGTTTTTATGGGAAATATCTCCAGACTTACAGTTATGCCACTACTCAAGCTAAAATAGCTGATTGTACAACAAATGAGTCACAACAATCCATAATGTCCATATTCATGATTCATTTTGTCACCATCCTAGTGTGTGAGGGTTTTGCCGTAGTCTTTGCCTTGCTGTTGTGAATGTCCAGGGTTGCTCAGTTTGTGCAGAGCATGTGTGGAACATGGTTTAACATGAATATAAATGTGTGGCAGTCTGTATTACATATCCATCAGAAGGCTACTGTGAATTGGCCTTTAGTCACAACTGTGCTTTGAGTTAAATGCTAATTTTAGCACATGCTGACAATGATAATTCTAATATACTGATGGTAGCAGGTACACTATATTGTTGACCATATTCAAGCACTAAGTTCTGCATGTTAGCACTAGACACAAAGTAGAGCTGAGTCTGATGGGAATGTTTTGCAGATATTAAACAAAGAGAAATTGTGACCTGATGGGGGTACTAAGTGATGTATTAAAGTTAAAAAGTAAAGACAATAAGGGGACCATGAATGTTCTTACTAAATTTCATAGCAATCTTTCCGATAACTGTAAAGACATTTTACTCAAAACCACAAATTTTCACCTCATGCTGATGCTAGAAAAATCATCAGGTCATCACCAAAGTCATTAGGATTCATTGTCTGAGAACCAGCACAATATCTTCCAGTAGATGCTGAGACATCTCAGTTAACCAAACTGTATGGCAATCTAACCAGTAGCTGTTTAGATATTTTGGTAGCACTGTAATTTACAGCTCGGTAATAACATGGTAATAGTGGTGTAATATCTTGGAAATAACAAGGAAATAGTGGGGTAACAACAAGGTGGTTCGTCAATAATACCCTGGTAATAACTAGGTAATAAAGGGTGTAACTGTTTAATAATAACAGGGTAATAAGGGGGTAACATTTAAGTAATAAGAAGGTAACTGGTTCATTTAATTAATAAAATATTTTATGGAATGTACTTCAATGGTAATTACCAAAGTAATAACCAGGTAATAGGTTGGAATGAGCAATGAATATCTAGGTAATAGCAGGTCAAAACCACATGGGTATTAATGTGGAATGCAAACAGTAGAGTTACAGTAATTACCTGGAAACGTACGTGACAGTTTCTATGTAATAACCAGTTTACAGCTCTGTTTCATGGATATTGTACAGAAATGACCTTGTATGTTTCCATGCAATTACTGTAACTCTTGGTGTTGGGATAATGTGATATTACCATGAAATTAACTAGAAACAAGTATTTTGGCACTTTACAGCTCTCTTTCTTGGTTATTACATAGAAACTGTCACGTACGTTTCCAGGTAATTACTGTAGC
>JAUMHL010000012.1:3632674-3664888 GCA_032362345.1 Sandelia bainsii
TATGAAATCTGCTTTTCTTTCACAAACATGGTCATTTCTATGTGTGTCCAAACTTTTGACTGGTAGTGTATATAACATAAATAAATGTCTGTTATGAATTTAAAATAAATATAAATAAATGTGGAAATACATAAATATGGAAATTAATAGAGGTAAATATAAAAATAAATGCATGTAAAATTTTAAATTTCTGTATTCTTATTTGGCAACGTTTTAATTTATTTATTTGTTTTTAATGAATAGCATTTATGTATATATCTTTGTATGTATTTTTTTTATTTCCCTGTGTGCATTTTGGGCCTCCATCATAGCGCTCTAGGGATGTTGGAATCTATCAAATCTGTCACATTTGACAAGTACAGCATGTACACTTCACATGTTGTTTAGTTGGGCATCATGGCTTGCTCCTCATTTTAGTAGATTTCATAATCTTCACTGAAAAACTTGTTATTAAATGCATTTACAAGACTGTCACATGAGGACGGTGTAGATGTAACTGAATTACTGTCTGTATCTCTGACCTTGTCTCATTTCTACCGACTTCTTTATTTTTGTCTCTTTTCCCTTTAACCTGGCTTCCACTGTCTTTCAGACTTGTTATTCCTTTCTTGTTCCTACTGTTTTGCAACCACAATGTAACTGCCTGTGATAGAAACTCTGTGCGTCTCTAGTGCTGTGAGAAAGTTCTCTAGCTTCGTCTGTCTTGTGCTCTTGACAAGATGTAATTGGATTAGGGGAGGGTGAAAGAAAGCAACTCCTTGTGGTTCACTCCAGTCTTCTGGTGGCTGATAAACACAGGAGCTACGCGAGAGGAAATTAACTCATGGGGCACATTGTCTCTTTCTCCTTCTGTTTTTTTATTCTCTACACCTCCTTCTTTTCTCTCCCTCTGTTTTCTCAGTTTGACAGAGGCAGGCTACACTCACATTGATTACAACTCATTAAGCAGCCTTCAAGGACTTCAATGGTCTGAATAAACAAATAGAGGATTTAATCCGAAGTAGATTGGTGAAAAAGCGGGCATGGCAGAGAGGCGGAGGGGTCGGAGACGCAGAGGGAAAGTGAAGAGGTGGGATATGTAGAGGATGGGGGAGAAAATGTGTAGGAATGAGGATGCAGTGAGATGTAAGTAAAGGATCAGATGAAGTAGTGGGACGAGAGGTGCTGTGGTGGCAATCAGCTTAGGCTAATTCTTCCAAGTGAAGGTTTACCCAGCTGAGAAAATGAGCTACAATTGTTCTCGTAGGTGTAATGAGTTTCTCTGTCTGACGGGGCTTTATAATACCTACCCTGCAGTTTGTGCTAAAAAAAATTACCTGAGGTGATATTATCCTGTATGGCAGTATGGTGCATTTGGAGGTAATTAGAATTCACACGTGTGGTTACGTTGTCAGGTGTAATACTAATGCAGTGGTGAAAGAGAGAGCTCAGCACTTTGTCTAACTAAAGTGGAAGCCATATTAGAAGTTTTCATAAATGTCTCCAGCATAAGATCCAGACGTTTGTATCGAACATCAGACAATCTAAAGTAAGAATCAGATTGCTACAAGGTGAAGTATAAAGCAAGAAAAGGTTGAATAGTTAAAGTAACATTTTACAACATTTTCCTTTGTTTATCAAAGGTAAAACTGCTAAATGTGACATGAATTTTGACTTATGCAGTTTAATAATAACCTGTAGTGCTACTAAAAGTGAAACCTTTGTGCTGAAATGGTTTCACTTCTGAAAAAATAGTTTCTTTTTGCCATAGTTCGTCACTGTATCATAGTTGACACTTCATGTTGCACAGCTTTTCCATTTAGCTTATGCACGTCTCTGAACACTCAGATATGTCGGTCAAGTGTTGCTGGTCGTACTGACACTATCACTGCAAAAAATTAGAGGAATTAGCACCACAATGTCAATGAACAATTACAGTGTCTTTATAGAACTAATAATAACCAGTATACTTCAGCAGTATATTTCTGCTGAATACTCAGTCATCTGTTAATTATTGGATAAATCAGGTTTTTGAATGTGGTTTATTACACACTGACAGTCAAGAAAAATAAAATTTCAAATATGTCTGTTTTTTTCTCTCTTCAGCTCTACTCCTTTTGTATGATGTCACCAATAAAGCATCCTTTGACAACATCCGGGTAAGAACATGCATACATACATTTGTCTGACTTACCCTGTTTCTTACTTTTTTCATACTGTGTGATTATTATGTGTTATGTCAATACTCAAAAAATGGTTTCTAGAAAACCCACTGTTGATTAATTTATACCACACTTTAAGTTCAAGCATACTCCGGCTTCCTCCCACCATCCAAAGACATGCATGTTAGGTTGATTGGTGGCTCTAAATTGTCCATAGGTGTGGATGTGAGTGTGCATGGTTGTTTGTCTCTGTGTGTCGGCCCTGCGATGGATGGGTGACCTGTCCAGGGTGTACCCCGCATCTCGCCTGATGACAGCTGGGATAGGCTCCAGCACCCCCCGCGACCCTTACGAGGACAAGCGGTTAGGAAAATGAATGGATGGATGGAAGTTCAAGCATACTGGTATTTTGTTTGTAACTGGGGCAAAATGGACTATGAGGCGTTTTACTGCACTGGACCTGTGACCTTGAGATATGGCTAGTGACCAAAAGTATAACCTTTCACATACAGTTGACCAGGATGAGTTGGCTCGTACAGCGAGATAGGGTAAGGAACATCTGGGAGGGACTCCACCTGGGTCCTGGTTTGGGCATTTGATAAGGATGCCTCCAGGGCACCTTTCTTTGATGCATTTCCAATTTGTAGGAGAACCTGGGCTACACCCACAAGATACTACAGAGATCATGTACAGACTCCTCAGAACGAATTCAGACCTCTTAACTTTTTGAGCTGGTTTTACTGTTATCATGCTGATTAATGGTCAGTTTCCAGTCATTATGCCCATAGTTTTGGTTCAGTACTACAGGGTATCTTATACCTACCAGTAGGTCAGGAGATTTATTGTCATTGATACATTTGGTAATTTAATGACATCTTGTGGGTCCATAGTAAATATGACAGAGAAATCTCTCTTCAGTGCTTCAGGACAAGTCTTAGACTGTCCTTTAGTGGCGTGGCCTTAACCCAGAGCCAATTTACTGTGGAACATCTGTGGAGAGACCTCACTTACTAAGTGTAGACTAGTGGGCAAAAAATTGGCAATTTTATCCATTTAAAATTAAATCTTCCATTCAACAGCACCTTTAATGGGTACTGGTGAATCATAACAGTAACATCACAGACAGTAAATGGAGTCTATTTCCAAATGTTTTAAAAGTAGAATTTGGGTTATGTGTGTTAGAGGCACAGAACTCATCAAAAGTCTCTCAAAGTTACTCAAAGTAATCTGCTGAGGTACTGCTAATGGTACACAGCACGGATAGGATGAGGAGCTTTAAGGACAATGACCACAGTGGCAACAAATGAAGGGTGGTGACAGACCTGAAAAGGATGGGGGTGTAGATTAGAGTTCACTTTCCCCCCAGATGAACCCACCTCTTTGTAGTTGCAATATGTCTCTCCTGTGAACTCAGCTCCTACTGTGATTTTGCAGCCATCTACCGCCCCATTTGGTGCCACTCTCGTCCCCTGTGGATGCATTACTGTCCTTTGATTAATGCAGAGATGAGGTAAGAGCAGAATAGGGCCATTTATAAAAGTGTGTGTCTTACACATCAAGGAGAGGAATGGCTCAGTAACCATCTGGCAGGCCTGACGCATTTACATCGGGAGTCTGTGTGTGCGTGTGTGTGGGTTCGTCAGTGTGTGTGTACAGGTATGCCTGTGTGACCTGAGTGTGCGTGTGTGCTCATGCAGGTGTGTGTGTGTGTGTGTGAGTAGGTGTGAAAATGGCTTCATTATCAGCGGACGGAGAGCAGTCTCTGGAGGGGACAGAAACAGAGCTTAGCTTCTGTCCAAACAGCTGGTTTCCATCATTATAATTTTAATAGTTTGCATTAAATCAGTCTGTATCAGGTATCTAATGCATTGTGTCTAATGGGGATGGAAAACAGAGGACAAAATTTCCCAAATGTCAAATAATACTTTTTCATAAAAGCTATTTAAATCCACATTATTATGTGATCATTTGATATTGGAAAGTTTATTCCAGTGAATAAGTTATGTAAAGGCCAGCAGAGTAAAGTTAGCTCTATTTATAGTAACTACAGTATAAGGTTATATGCCTTTATTTCGGTATCCTCCTTGTGGGCGGAAGTATGGTAATGGAATTCAGCTTGACGTAAGAAGGAAGACGAAAAGTGAAGTGGAAAAGGGTTAACGGCAACACAGAGAAAAGGGCTGCTGAAAGGGTTAAAAGCAAGTCAAGTTTAGCTTCAGTCGATAAGGGAACAAGGTTTGTAACTGTGATTAAAATATATTTGAGTAACCTGAAATGTTTATGGGAAAAGATGTGATTGGTTGGGCTATGCATGACGATGGATAGTGAATATGATTGTAATTAGCGTTATTTGCTCTTGCTTAGCTCTTAGGTTGGTTGATGACACGGACGGCTTCAATAAACCATCAATTAACCATCAGTTCTGGCCTTCTCGATATTGACTGGATGCTACAAGTTACATGTTGTATGTTGTTAAAATGAAACTGTTATCGCTGATAATTTTAAAAAAGTGAATACTACCAACTTTTTTTTTGTCGTTTTGCCTGACCACACCACATTCTTCCAGTAATCTACAGGCTTCTCCAAAGCTTGGTGAGTGGCAAACCCCAGACAAGGTTCAACGTATTTTCTTCAGTAATTAAGTCTTTCTGTGAAGACCCACAGATTGCAGTGCTGTGCAAACACAATCCCATTCATTTTCTACAGGGACAAGAGCAAATCACTTTGGAAAGGGACTCAGGACGGACTGGTGAGGTGACCAAGGAGTAGGGCTCAATGATGCACTGTTTGCTAAATAACAAGCCACCCACTAGCTTGCATGCATTGACTCTCCACAGCAATGACTGAAAAGTAGTGGAGGGGATGTTGAGCAATTTGTTCGCTTCCAGTTGGTCTTCACAGTTATTTGTTGATGGTGCGTGGTGGTTTTCTCTGTGTACTACCTGCTTTTCCTTATGTTTCTAGAGCTCTTTCTGAGTGCTCCTTGGATCTTGTGCTGACCAATTTTCTTGCTGTTTGGTCAGAAGTCTTGCGAGGAGCTCCTGTGTGTTGATGCTTGGAGTTGCTTCTTTCGTTAGCAAAACTGGCCAAATGGTGCGAATATGAACATTTATGATTTGAGAAATCTGTTGATAACCTGTGTCATTCTCAGCCCAAACCCTAAATCCTAACAGAAAATGAATATGTCTAAGACAAGGGTGAAGACCAGTGTAAAGATTCAAATCTCTGACCCCAGATTTGTGTGCATTGGACCAACAGCCAGAGAGGAGTCCTTTGTTTCTGCTGGACAGACATTCAGATAACTTGTACTCACAATACAATTAAGTAAAAAATGTTGAATGCTTTTTTTTTTTTAACTGTATTTATTTATTGTAATGGACATTTTGACAAAGACTGTCTTGTACTTCTGGGTGTATGATGGGATCCATTCTTTAAGCTCAGTTTAGTGCCAAAATGTCTTATAGACATTTATAGAATAAGCTTCCATAAGCTCTGCGTAACTGCATTACTGCCAAACTTGGGGCATTTAACTTCTTCAGTGAAAGAAAGTTGTCCTTTGACCACATGTTTAAATGTACAGAAATGAGATCTTGTTCAAGGTGAACTGAAGCTGAATTCCACCTCATTGTCCAGTGGTTTATCAGGCCACAATCAGGCCATGGGTCTCACTTTGTGTGTTTCCTGAGAACCACAGGTGCATTTCCAATCACACCGTCAGATATTCTTGGAGCAATCAAAGAACACACAAAAAATAGGTAGAGTGTAGCTGAAATCAGAGAGCTTTGTTAAAAGTGAAAGTGGGGATTGAGGTATAAGAGGAGGGTTGTAGACAGGAGCTTGTATCTGTAGCAGTCAGGTACAATATCATGAGACATGACTGCATAGTTTTGCTTCAACTGATATCAAGATGCACTAGCGCAATCTCTGTTGTCTCTATTGCCAGTGCGTTACCTCACATTTAAAATGTAATGAATTTAGTCCCAGAAGATAAATCCTCTTTATCCTGACATGATTTTTCCCCAAATCAGGCAGAGCCAAAAAAATCCCACTGCAATGTCTCTTTGATCACATGCTTTCATCATACATACGTAATATTTGTATTATTTTCTGTACATCAAAGCATCCGCCCTGCTCCACTTAGAGATTTCTCCATCTCTTCTCTCCACATAGTGTGTTAGTGAGTTAGCATTTGCACAGAAATAGCTCTAATGTGCACCAGAGCAGATGCAAACGCAGTGAGGGGCTACTGGACAGTCTTTGTGTTTGTGTGTGGTGAATATATAGTATGGGCTGTACTCCATGTGGAAGGGTGAGAGAGCACACCTGTTCAGCTCAGTGCTGAACTACACACACACACACACACACACACACACACACACAAAGGAAATTTGGGCTTCTTAATAAATTCCATTTCTATCAACTGAGGTGCATTTGTCCATGTACACAAATCATTTTTATACATTGTATAAGGTGAAGCTGTACACCAGTGAGGTGCAGTTTAGTTTCACTCTCACCTGTTTGATATATTTTAGTGAAACACGGTGGCAGGGGAAGCACAGTAACGCAGACAATCCAGCTGTGAACTGAAATGATGGTGTCAAGATTCACTGTATGTTGTTCTGTCCCCCACCTAGCTGCACGGAGCAGGTCAACATCACACACACGTTAGTGTCATTTTTGCCACTTCACTGTGTTCAGCCAAGTAGACTTTTCCAAAATTACACATAACGCGCATGAACTTTAGACTTTAATATGTGTTGGCGTGTGTTATGGCACAATACAATTCAATACATGTATGGTGATTACTTTACTCTGATGACTTGCACTGAATGGAGTCACCCAGGGTTGCACAGTAGTCAGCCTCAAGCAGGCTTCCAAATGATCATCATCACGGTGGGATTGTATTTGGACTTTATAATCTTCATGTGGGAAAAGGCTGAGTAGCATAAATAAGTAGAGCTGAATACTGCAGTGAAGGAAGCAGCGCATTTTGTCATGTGCATTTTCATCTGTGAATAAATTCCAACACTGTCTGTAGGCGCTCGACTTCAGCTGAAAGTCAGCCTGTAGTGTCATATCGCATACCGGTCGATCGCGATCGACGTATTGGGCACCCCTGCTGTGAGGCGTCAGTGCTAACCACTGCACCACAGTGCCAGAATAATGTAAAAAATAACGCTTAATTCATGGAGTCTGTAACGGAGTCGATTTGCGAAAATCTAAAATAAAACATAACAAATGAAAAAAACTGAAATAACATGCATTTATATGGAAAACATTGCTGGTTAGTAATTTGATTGTTGACCAGATAAATACACGTGGCACACACACAGTTCTGATGGTACACATGTACATTCAAGGTTACTGCAGCACCCACTGTCGTCTCTCACAGTGTGTATCCATTAGCAGCAGCGCCTCATGGTGAATTCTGGAGAGCATTTGGATGATAAAGAGATTGTGACACCGTGCTCGGCACTTTCCATCTCTTACTCTTTTATTCTGTTTCCTATGTTTTTCATTGCTTTTTCATTCCTCTTTTCAGTCTCCGTACCATCTGTAACCATGACCACAGCGGCTGCTGCCTTCTTTCTGCACCTCATTTCTGCCTCTACTTCCCTTCATCTAAATCTCCTGCTCTCTCACTGTCAGGTTTTGTACATTAAAATGTCATGTTTTATAATGCTAGTACATTTGCAGTAATTCTGATTAGACAAATAAAATCAATAAATATCTTCCACTTTTATAACCCTTTCAGACATACGCCTCATTATGCAAATGGAAAATTTGAACAAGTCAGTCTCATGCCGGAAAAAGGGCCAGCCACATTTATGAAAAGTCACATGGGCAATTCTAAGAGGTCGGACTGAGCAACATTTCTGTAAAACAGTCAGATTTGAATGGTGTCAGATTAACATAAAAGCTGAAGCAACACAAGGAGAGAGATAATAAATGCACATCTTGTCCCAGTTTTTAAGAGCACTCCAATAAATGCATCAGTTAAACATCATTCAGCTGCAAAGATAACAGGATCTACAGTCTCCCTCCTGGTATTTTTGGAAGGCAGACATACAGCATGTGAGTAAATTGGAATTTGTCTCGACTTAATGTCTTGTCATTAAATGCTTAGGATTTTATAAAATAGGCAGCAGTAATTCTATAATAAATGGTGAGATTGATTCACAGTTGATTTTTGAAACGCAATTGTGTTAAAATGAACCTCCAAACTGAACCTAAAGTTAAACCTCTTCTTCCTCATTTGTGTTTTCAGTTATAAAACCATCCCAGCTGATTAATGGTGACAGCCCAAGCGACCAAACACAGCATGTTATGGCCATGGCACCGCAAAATCAACATAAAATACGGTTTTGACCTGTGCCAGACCAGAGAGATTTTCAACTTAATGCAGAAATGTAGAAGCTGCTGTGATATATGAAATATCCCAGTAAAATCACTAAAATATAAAATATATCAGTAAATTAGCCAGTGATGTAAAGAGTATGAAATCATTTCACTCACTGTTACTATGGTGAAATTATACTTAATTTAAATGAAAAATTATGTGATATAGAAAAGTAAAAATAAAAAGTAGAAAACTTTAGTACTCTAGATTTATTTTAATATTAATTTCTGGTGTCATGCTTTTATTTTGAAGTATTGAAGCAGCTACTTGACCATACTTGACAGACTCAAAAAAAAAGTATAACACCGATTATGTTATAGTTGGTTTTACTTATTTAAAGACAGACGAGGGAAAAATTCTCTGACAGCACATAAGCTGTAGGAGTAATTTAAAAACTAGAAACGCAGAGATGAGAGGGAATGCAAGAGTTGAAAAAAAGAGATGTTCAGCTCATCAAGCTGTCATGTGACAGAACCCTGCTGTTCATTTAATGTTTTCTGAAATAATTTGAATGTGTTAATCAACCTCTGGTGTGAATTGTGATCTGACATGGACCTTGAGGACCTAATATAATTATAGGTCTACATTATAATGTCATATCTACAGTCAAGCTGATGGACTTTTGTATTATGTTATCATCAGGACAGAAATGATAACAGAAGCAATGAGTTACTTTTGCTTCTTTAAGTTAACTTACACACTGAAAAAGTTACAAGCTGATTTTATAACAGGAAAGATTAGCTCGTGTTAAAATGCTTATTCTCATACACAGCTCAACCTCCATCTGGTCTGAGGTCTAATAAATTAACTGAGCCAGAATTATGATGTCTCTGCATGGTTGTAGCTTAAGCTTGTAAAGTATGCAACTTGGAAATGAGGCTAGCTGTACCATGAGACATCTCATTTCATCTTAAGCACCTGACACGCAACAAGCAACTGACAATTTTATTTTACAGATCATATCATTTCCTAACGCTTAATTCATGGAGTCTGTAACGAAGTCAATTCACAAAAATCTAAAATAAAATGAAAAAAAATGTAATTTGTTACAATCCCTTAGCAAGTCATGATGGTGACAATATGTTGAACAGTGGATTAATTTAGCATTACGTTGTTATATAGCCTAAGCTGTATATTATAATTGATTAATGAATTTCTACTGCGTGTGTGTCAGCATGTCAAGGTTGCGGCGCTTTACATAATCAAAAACAATAATATACATAATCACTGAGACACAATCAGTGTCTCTCTCTCGTACACACACACGCACACCTCATTAACCTTCATCATAATTGTTGTGATGTAAGTAGTAACACATAATTCCCTACGGTATTATACATACTGTCATTTAATTTAGGTTCCTTATTGGTCGAGGACTTGATGATATTTGGTGCTTTACTAGTTGTCATGCCAACCATTATGCCGACCAAGATTGTATGTGTAGGTTGTCACCATCATCAACATTTTTGATTGGTGCTTCATGATCTCTGATTGTGATATGTATGAAAATAATAAAATAAAGAGCTCACATTAGACACACACATCCCAGTGTGCCAGCTATTTGCTTCTGTTTTATGAATGCACACAGCTTCATCTGTATAATCAGAAAATATTATGGCTTTTGCAGGATATTGCCTAAGCTGCATTCTTCAGTCTGCATGTATTATTGCATGCATGTAATTATAGTTGTAACGTTTCAGGTGCCTGATGCTTTTAAACCACTGAATTCTTTACAGCCTCATATCAGGGCTTTACAGCTGCTATTGTGGCAGCGAGCACCCTGTTGGCTCAGCAACTCGTTACTCACATGGCAGACACACATGAATATATGCAAACACACACACATACACACACAGATTTTATTGGTATTGATGAGTATGTTTGGGCACAGAGGCCATGAAGAAAAGTCATTACATCACTGAAAGCCTTCTTGCAGCTGGGAGGCTTTGTTTTATTCTCACAATGGTAAAGTAAAAATCAATGTGATGTACATCCAGTGTTAGCTGGCACGCAGCTAGATGAATGTGCGGGAGAGGAGAGAAATGGAGGAGATGACAGGGAGCAGAATTACAGTGTGTCTGCACAAATATGATCAGTGGAGATTTTTTCAAAGTAATCTGTTGCATTTACCACATGTTGTTTTTGTATTAAAAGTTGTTTTTGTGCCTAAATCTAACCAAACTGTAATCATAAAATGATTATTTTTTATTGTTGATTTGTGATGGTTTCAGAAGGGACAGACAAATAATGTTCTGCTGATTGTGGGCACCAATTAAAAAAAATAAAACAGTATACACAGGCAGTGTGATTTATCAAGCCTGAAAGTGATTTGCGGTGGCTGGGATTGTGTCTGAATTTAATACCTTTGAAGGTGTGAAACAGTCTGCTTGTGAACAGGAGGCTGGTGTTGTTTTGGGGGAGTAGGATGCAAAGTAGAAATTAAATAATGGGTCATAAATGATGTTCAGGTCGAATCCATTGATTTCCTTTATTTTCTGTATGTAGTGCTAATTTTTCACTTTCTCTTTTGCTTAGTTGACTCGTATTTTTAAGAAGCACATTCTAAAATATGACCACCGCTACCCAGAATGCAATGCACCATGATGTTGTTACCCATTCTCTAAAATGCTGCAGATCGGCTGAGTTTGTGACGGCTGAGATGACCAGCTGCCTGTGAATTTGGCACATTTCACTAACCTCAGTATCTAAACTCAGAGTCGCTCCTCAAATTATTTTTACTCTCTTTCACTCTCCTGTGCAGCAGAGTGATGCACCGTAGAGCTCGGCTGTGAAGGACAGCAGCCGCAACACAGACAGGTTGAGACGGACAAAACACGCTGGAGTTCAGCTCTTAAAAATGTTCTGAGTCGTTGAGATTACTGCAGCTCATTCAGTTATTTTTCCAGGTAGAAATGATTCAATTTACGTTGAGTATTATCCTAAAAAAAATTTGAATATTAATCAGATATCAAGTGAGAATGCGGCATTTTCAGTCAAATCTGGCAACAAACCTGAGCGGGAAGTGAAGAGATGTAATTCTGTTCTAAAAACATCATGTGATTTGATTTGTCAAATTAAAAGTGTTATTGCTAAGCTTCAGAATTCAGTCAAGCACAGAACAAGTACTGTCAATTTTGTTTCCTATTTTTACAGTGTAATTGTACCAATCAATTAACAACCAGTAGGGACAGCAAGAACAATTACAACTACAAAAAGCACTTGAAACTTATACTTTAGTATTCTGTTAAAATAAACTTGGGGGAAAGAACAAACTTCGTGGACAAATATTCGTGTGTATGAAATCACATTTAGACCCATTAATCATCTGCACGAGTATGAATCAAAGTGAATATGACTCACTAAACAGGACAAAACTGCCATTTCCAGAAAAGCCTCTTGAGAACCAACACTACATCACAGTGCCAGTTTGCCTAATTGAGCTGCAGGGACACCAGAAAGCTTTTGGGTGAACAAAAAGAGAAAAGTTGAGTGGCAGACGGGGGTGGTGAGGCTTTGCTCTTCGAGGTCTTTTCCTTTGCCAAACAGAAAATTAACGATGCAACAACACTCTTCAGCTCTCTGCCTGTTTATAGCTCAGAATCAAGTAATGTTTGTCCTGCTCTCTCAGTTCTCTCTCCGCTTCTGTTTCTCTTCTACCAACAGTCACAAACACATTTGTTGATTTTCTCCATCTCTGGTTGCAGCTCTGATGCTTTCTCTAAACTTTCTGCTTTGTCCTCTGTCTATTTATCATGTGTTCTCGCGTCTTTCAAGGCTGAATCCTCTTCTGCTATGATAACAGAGACATTTCTTACTCAGTTTTGGCAAAAAACAAACAAAAAAACAGTCCCTGTATCATTACAGCTTATCAGACAGAAGTGGCAACAGCAGTCCCACAGTATGTTAAAAAAAATGCAGGAAATGAAGATGTAGTAGTTGGAAGCTGATTTATTATTAAATAGACTGTTCAGGAGGATTTGAGATTTGACAGAAAATTTTATGGCTCCATCTGTAGCTGGCATGTGTGAAGGGCCTGGAAGAATTAAACACACTTCGAAGTGAGGGCATAATGCATTCTCTAGACACCAACCCAAGCCCTAATCTAAATCTGATTCTAACTCTAAAACCAAGTCTTTACCCACAGACAACCCTTTGAGGGTGTGCCAGCAAGTGAGGACCGTCCTCACTTTGTCAAATTGTCCTCACTTCAGTGGTATAAAATTTAGCATATGAAGCATATGATGGGCCCCTGAGTGTTGACTGACACAATGACATTTGCTAATTACCACACAGAATCACTAATATTTGCACTGTGCAGTCCACACATTGTGCAACCACTTTATTATTTATTGTCGTTTAGAGTAAGTAACCAGTGTCTTCACTGCTGGTGCACACAACCTGTATTTTCTGTATGTGAAAATGACAAATATCTGCCCCTCAAATAATTTTTTATTAAAATGTATGGAAAACCCACCATAGTTTAATGCAGGAGATTGGGATTTCTTTTACCTGACACTAACGTTATAGACGAGTTGTCTGACTGGTGCAGTATTATTACTTGAGCTCCTACACACTATCATAGAATATGGTGAGATTTTTATATGTGTTCCGTTTAAAATGCACGGAGGTGTGTTTGTTTAACAAAGATGTTACTATTATAATCACACAGTTGAAATCTGTAAATAATTTAAGGCTATATATATCAGTCAAGCCATGAGCAGAGAGAGTAGAGAAAAAGCTTGTTCATGGACTGACTGACAACAGATCCCAGCCCTCCTCTGCCCTTCTCAGATTGGTTAGAAAGGTGAGGCTCACTCAGAAAGTTCAGAAGGGAGTATCTCTGTATAATATGTCGTAGTGTTGACTATTTGATTATTTGACAAAGGCGCTTATGCATATGGAAGACTAGAAATAAAAAGATTGCTTGAAAACTAATGAAAGAAATCAACTGATCAATTATACACAGTATAATATACATTAACTGCAGGTGGCATGGTGTTGCAGTGGTTGGAACTCTCGCCTGCCAGCAAGAAGGACCCAGGTTCGAATCCACGGGTCGGCTGGGTGTGTATCTGTGTGGAGTTTGCATGTTCTTCTCGTGTGTGTGTGTGGGTTCTCTCCGGGCACGGTCCAGACATGCATGTTAGGTTAATTGGCCACAGGTGTGAATGGTTTTCTCTATATGTCAGCCCTGTGCCCCCCCCCCACCTCTTGCCCAATAACAGCTGGGATAGGCTCCAGCACTACCATGACCATTAAGGGGGATGCATTCACTGCCTCACTATCCATCAGGAAGTGCAATAAAACGGATATTAATAACCCCTCTCACACTGTCTAGATGTTGACTTCAACATCCTGTCAGAAGTCTGAATTTTCTGCTCTCTCCTTTTGGTCTCTCTTCCCACTCACAAGACTGACAACCAGCTGAAACCTGTCTTCAACAATCACAACAGACCTCGCTGTTACACCACTTCATATTTCTGATCACTAATTGTGTCCTTCTCCCACTGCTCTGTCCACTCACAACCCACCCCCACCCACGATATCTGTACTCACCAGAACCTTCACTTTCTTCTCCCCACTGATCCCTCCTCCTCTGTCCACTCACCTCCAGGCCTGCAAGGTCATCTCCATTAGTCTGACTCACAGCATACTGTAGCAGTGACTTTGGGCTACAGTATAGCTTGAGAACAGCTGAGTGTATATGGAGGGAAAAAAGGCTCCTGGAGTACCTCCTAGTCTTTCCTCTTTGCTTTCTTTTTTTCTCTATAGTGCTAAAATTGCTTTCTACAATTCGAAGCGCTAGACTTCTTCAAATCCGAGAACTGTCTTTGAGGCCTTTTCCTGCCCCAGCACCTACGTCCTCCTCTACCCTCCAGAATTTCTTCCTCCACAGAGCTGCTCTGTGCACTTATCGCCCTCACACACCATTTCCCCTTCCCTCAGCCTGCTTAGCTTCACTCCCTCCAAATCAGATTCCACTGTCTTTCTTCCACCAGCAAAATGCTCAACCTCAAGCTGATCCACCACTTGACCCTGTTCGCTCTGTATTTCTCCAGTCTCTCTCCTGGAGTCCCATTGGTCAAAGAGCAACACATTCTGACAACAGGAATACCACAAGGCTCTGGCCTGGGCCATCTCATCTTCTTTCACGCTTACATTCTGCTTACAAAATGACACTTGATGCTGTCAATCACTCACGTGGCATCTCCTACTATCCCTATGCTGATGACACCCAGCTTTTCTTATAATTCTATGTATCTGATACTCACTCTTACACAGTGCCATGTTTGTCAGTCTGTGAAGTAATGTATTTTTGTTCTTTGTTGCACAAAATTTGTAAGCACGACTGTTCAGTAACTATGAACCAATGAAGATATATGAAATCTAGCAGCTCCAGATTGGCATTCACATGGTGTAGTAGAGAGTGTGGGTGGAGGGTCTTTGCAAATGTTCATGAGTTGGCATGATAATCTCAAATCCCTCCACTCACCTGCCTGCAGTGTTGCTTCCAGATCTCCCTCCACTCTGCCCGATGCCTAGCGACTCATCTCAGTGGACCAAACCCAGATTCACACAATTGGTGCCATCGAAACTTCTGTCAGAATCTTTTACCTTCCAATTACATTAGTACACAGAGGAGTTTATTTTTCTGCACCACATTCTGCTGAAATTTTAGCAGATATTTCACTATGAAAGAAGACATCTACAGTGAAAAATAAAATTACTTTGAAACTTGGCATTGATCAGAATGATGGATGTAATAAGTATTCTCAGTATTTGGCACTCTTCATGAAAAGATCCTTTTTCATGTAAACATTCACATAGTAGAGAAAGAATTGAAGGACACAATGGCCCCAAAAGAGACATCACTTGCAGTTATTCCAGAGTTTCGTAAGAATATCTGGAGTGTTTTCTTTTAAGATCTGAAAATGCTGATAAAATTATCTAAACTCAAGGTCTATTTTCTACCTTTTTTAAACCTTTCAACCACGCTTGCTGGTGTGTATCAAACACGGGGAGATTCAGGTGTCAATCAGTAGTCAGGTAACCAGTGGTTGTATATCGAAAAGAGCTTTCTTGGTTCAAGATACTGTAAACTCTGAAAAAGCTAGAAAGTACTAATGCTGATACTACTAATTAAGTGTAACTTTCATATTCAAGATACTATACTGTAGTACCATCAAAACATAGAAGCCGTAGAGTTATCTGGACTCTATTAAGCAGTTATCGGTGCTAAAATCTGTGGGTACTCCACAGCTTAGTTACTCGTTACAAGGAGTACTATTCACATATAAAACAGGACTGCAGCCTTAAATGGAGTTTGAGCTTCATATGTTGTGCCTTGTTGTGCTTCTATTTTCTCGTACAAACCAAAGACATATTCTCATAGGTGAATGAGTGTGAATGATCAACTTAACCCAGTGTTAGCTGGTAGCAGCTTCAACCTCCTCGCACGACCTGTGAGGAGGCTTGGTATAGCAGATAGAATGGAAGGAGTAGTATGAATTCTGAGCTCTGGATGGAGATTTCCAAAGTTTAAAAAAAATAATCCTGATAATAGCAATCAATATGTCATCAGGATTATCTCAGCATAAATTTGAGAATAAAAACAATTAACCAAAAGCCTACATTACAAACTGGAGGTGTTTGTTGTAGGTGCACAGGACTAACTTGAATTATTGGAAATTTGACTATAGTGTGTTTGACCATAGTAAGGACAAAAACACAAGATAATAATAAATCATTGTACTAGAAATTTGTGAGTGGAAAAGCCAACATGTTCTCATCCCACATACATTACAGTAATGATGCTTCCCACTTGGCGTCTCTCACTTGATCCTAAAGGTAACCCTTTGGCATCACTATTTGACACACCGGGTGAGTCACTCTTGGTGCAACAGCCTGGCTGCTGGTTGGATCTCTCATCATAACAAGGTTCGGCACAAAAACCTCAGGGATAGGTTAAGTAAAAAGATAAAATAACAACTTCTTGGAACGGTCTGTTTACAGCACACAATGCCTCACACAGTCACTTGGCATCCCAACACTAAGGGCATCACTGTATGATGCTAAAGGACATGACAAAGCGTCTGTATCTGATAGCCTTGGAGTGAGAATGGGCTGTTTAAGCTGACAGATTGAAACTATTAGCTGAAATATTAGTGTATTATTTAAAAATGTACATTTAGTCTAAATTAATTTAAAAAATGATTGCAAGTGTACTGATTGAACAGGCTCCATTTGCTCTTATTAGTACCAGATTACATAGTTATTTTCAGGCACTTTCCAATTAATCTGTTTCTTGTGAGTAAATTGATTGAAGTCTGGGATAAGAACACTTAATTCTGTCTGAGCCTACTCTTTTAAATGTGCCACTAGTTAATCATGTGAATACAAATGTGGTGAAAGGTAATAGAAAGTAAACAAGTCCTGGCTGTTGGCAGCTACTTTATGCAGTCTGGGTTTAGACCGATGCTCTGTCATTTTAGTATTTTCCTTTTGGTCCTCGTACCCATCCTGACTACAAAAATACCAGTTTGAAGAATATTTTGGGGGAAAAATCACACCATGTGGAAAGCCTGATGAGCATTACTTGGCATTAGTAATTAGTGATTGTTTATAGCTGTATCCAGTAAGTACACAGTTGTGCTGTTTTGCTATTTTCTCAGTTTCTCAGATTATTTGTGATCAGATCTATTTGTCTTTAGCTCTTTTTCTTCTCTTTGTCTTGACATAAGATACAATTCTCAGCATTGTGCACCAGTGTTAAAGCCAGATATTATACTACCCTAGTCACAGTTAAGCCTGAGATTTTACTCCTGTTCATTGTGGTTGTGTGTTTGTGCATCTGTCAGGCAAACACACTAAAGTTTACCGAAGTATTGTACTGTATGTAGCCAGGGCCTGCCAAAGCCTGAACTGGAACACAGCAGCAGAAATTCTTGTGGAGGCAGAGACGCGAGATGGTGGAAACTGCTGATAAAAACAAACAAAGGAGCGTCTCACAAATTTTTTATTTTTTTTCATGATCAAACTTGAGAAGCTTTAACCAGTGTTTTTTGCTTTAGCTGATATAAAGGAAGAGGATTTATATATGATTAGGAACCCCAGCTTCAATAAATGAACTGAAAATTAAGACCATTAATTATTTATTGACGTTGGTTTATTTCCTGTTAATAAACAAATTTTTAAATGAATAAATCAAGTTTAAATGTATTCATTATGTTACAAAGAATATCTGCTATCATAAGTAATGTATTGTCAACAAAATACACAAGGCCATTTTCATACAGACAGACAAATATACAACAGTGACTTATGGGGGAAATTTAGTGATTTATGAGCTCTATCTCCAACCAGCAAGAACTGCAACATCTGCAGGGTTTGCTTCTTCCTACACGAGAATCCTCACATCCCCCTAAAGCTACACTTGCTTGCAACTCACATTTCCACAAAAGAGAGAAGTAGGACAGATGTTTACAGCAGGAATTCAAAAATAAAGTAAAGTGTTAAAATAGCACAGTGAAATTAATAATAGTTACTTAATAGATTAATAACACTGGGAACTGGAAAAATGTGTTTTTAAATATAGCACCTTGAGTAAAAAGCCTCAAATGAGGCTAATAGACAATTGTGTCAAATACTCAGGGACACACATGTCCTGTCATCTGTTCAGTAATCCTGGAAGTCAAGAGTGTTGAAGTTTGAAAGAGTCTTCAAATGTCCTCTTCAAATATCTCTCCCAGGGAAACGTGGAATAAGCCTCTCCCTGTCACAGCTGGTATCCAGCCGCAACCCTGCTGGAACACAACAAATGTTGTTACTATTGACTGTGTAAATCCACTCATCTCCTCTCAGCACCTCACATAGGAAATCAATCAAAAGTTAATCAGGATGAAAGGCACTCAGGCGTGTGCAATTAGATCTTCTGCAAACTTTAAATACAATTTTGTGCATCATCTTCATATATGACAAATTAATTCTCACCATGTGTGTAAAGGGTGACCCTAATAATTGTACACACAGAGCGAAGTTTATTCAGGAGGAGTGCCTAAGGTCATCTATGACCTCATAGGAACTTTCTAAAGTGTGAGACACCTCCTGATGAAGCCATTAGAGTTATCATGGCCTGAGCTAGAAGCCTGTGCTACAATTGGAGTGTCAGTTTGAAGGATGTGAGTATTTACCGGGGAGTAAGCGTCTTGACAGAAAGATGCAATTCATTTGGAACATTGCAAGTGCAACATCCAGTGTTTTTGGAGTTTGTTCCAAACTACAGACAAAAAAGAAGGATATCTCCTGCATCATCTATGACGAGAGATGATCCTCACATATTTGAATGTGCAAGTCTAATGCTAATACTTTCTTCACTAGACTCTACTGTGTTAGGCCATCTAGACTATGGGTCAGGAATGTGGTGTCAAAACCCAACCTACACCCGACAAGCAAATCATATTTCATGTCTGAACCCAACCTGAGCCTGATACGGTTGAGTTTGTGTGGTGCTTTTCTAGTATGGCGCTTGTGTGTCCCTGGTGCTTGACTTCTGGCCTCCTGCCATCTATTTATTTGTTTTGTGTAGTCACATTTTGAACTGCAATTATTCTTACTTTAAGTTTGACATACCACACTAAACCCACCAGAATCCGAACGTGATTACCAAATTCCAAACCCAACCTGAACCCTGGGCTTCCAACGGGTCCTATCAGGTTCGGTTTGGATGTCCACCCAAAGTCCATCTCAGCCTGCTAGTTTTACAAAGCTATTCTCCTTTGTCACAGCTGGCTCTACAGTACAGCATATGGTGACATACACTATATTGCCATAAGTATTGGCTCACCCCACTAAATCATTAAATCCAGTCTAATTCATCCCAAAGGTGTTTGATCGCGAGGTCAGGGCTCTATGCAGGCCAGTCAAGATCCTCCACACCAAACTCTCTCATCCATGTCCTTATGGACCTTGCTTTGTGCACAGGATTGATTGATTTGGTGGGTTGTCCCAATACTTTTGGCAATGTAGTTTATATGTTGTAAGTAAAAAATGTGTTTGAGTGAGTGACTAGGGAATCCAAAAATAAAACTTTTAAAAATGCGCAAACATGCTAAAATCAAATGCTAAAGATCATTGTACAAAACATTAATGCATCAGGGCAGCAGTAACTGATGTTTTCATTAATTCAAACGATAATTACTGGCATTAGATCATGTCAGCTTCTGCCATTTAATGTTAACTCCCTGAGTAAGTGTTTCTATGTTTACAAAAACTTCAATGGATTGTTAAGTCTTTTTCATTTCAATAATTTCAATAATTTAAGTTTAAGAAACCTGTTTTATGAAGGACCATCAGTATTTGGATCAAAATTAAGATGCCAGATTAAGTAGCAACAGCTGTCATTTCAGTGTGTCAAAAACTAATTTAATCAACATTCGGATAACTTCAGAATACCCAGGGTAAGCAGATGCCCAGTATTAAAGACCTTATGATGCCCTAGAAACAAACAAGCAAAAAAACTTATGTCTTGCTAACCTAACACAAATAATCATTAAAATGTAATGCCTCAGTAATATTAAGAACATTCAAGGATGTAAATGATTTCACTTGATTCCATCAGATTAACAAAACATTTAGCATCTTATGTATTTTACTTATCATAGGTTTGTTAATATTTATTTGTTAATAATTTAATTAATATTTTAGTTTTTAATTTGTTAATATTTACACTGTATGTTCTTGTTGAAAATAGAAATTATTCCAAGAAGGATAAATCACCTGTACAGTCTACATGTCTACTTCAGCAGTGCCACTAGAGGGCAGCAACAAAACTTGTGAGTTTATGATCCTGTGCCAGAATCTTTGCATTGGAGACTGTTAATGTGTAAAGTGTAATTCTCCCATAAGTTTCCCAACTTCATAGTACAGTGTTGCATTGCTGGATCACTACTTTAACTGACTGTGATCAGGAAATGTCATTAATAATGTGGTTTTGTTTTAATTTGCCTAAAATGCCTAAAAATCCAAATCCTTGTTTTTTTTACTGGGAGAGTTATATGACTTACCAGTTTCTGTAGTATGCAGCCTGTTCTGTTTGACAGTCTGATGTGACTGTCTCACTCTGGTGTAAATGTCTTCTTTAGTTTTGATGGGAGCAGGCTTAGAGCGTTGGCGTGAATGAGCTATCAGTTGTGCTATTTGTCTTGCCATGGAAGTTTTGGCTGGGACAGGTGGTGGTATTTTATGTGGCTGAGTGGTCGCATTCTCCTGCCCTACATTCCCGTCACTGAAGACATCATCAGACTCATCTGAGTGGGCGACTGGGCGGAGATGAACAGCACAGAGTTCCTCAAGCGTCACCCTAGTGGCCACAGGGGTCGCCAGAGATCTTAGGAAGGCTGAGGAGTCGGAGTGGTGGCGGCGGAACGGTTTAGGTCTGAGAGGGGGTTTGGTTTTATGTGAGGGGTCTGAATTAGGAGTGTTGTCTAATGGAGAGTTGGGTGCAGGACAAGATTTGGGGTCAGGGAAGATGACAGGGAGGGGAATCTGCAGAGAAAGTCTATTAGTGCGAGCGCGGGGGGAGGTGGAGCTGGACTTGGGATGCAGCTTCCAGCCTAGAGGGTCGTGGCCAGTAATGACAGATGTCCGCACAGGAGGAGGAGAGGAGCAGGAGGAGGTGGTGGAAGAGGAGGAAGAGGACGACTGACTTGGTGA
The DNA here is from genome assembly GCA_032362345.1 of Sandelia bainsii. NCBI lineage: Eukaryota > Metazoa > Chordata > Actinopteri > Anabantiformes > Anabantidae > Sandelia > Sandelia bainsii. The sequence continues at coordinate 3,653,927 of JAUMHL010000012.1, forward strand.
ATGGAAGATCCCAATGGGGGGGCACGAGTAGCGTTTGAATGAAGAAGGGGATGCCGTGTGGGGCCTGAGGAGGGATACGCCTCGCTGAGGAGGCTTTGGCTCCTTCTTGTTCTTCCTCACAATAATGACATGGGAGGTGTCACACCTGCAAAGGTCAACGGACCACCGTCGCTGGTGAGAATGTGGTGTCACATATGAGGTGGAGACTGTTGACGAAGCACTCTCTCTGGGCTCCTGAGGGTGTGTTATGACTTTTCCTAGTCCCTTGTGTTTCATCTTATTAGACATGTTGTTACACTTAGCATAGCTGCCACTGGCACGGCCTGATCTACCAGTGCCATTAACAACAGCGAAGCCTTTATTCATCTTGTTTTGAGGAGTGGGAGCTTGAGGTTTATAAATAACTCTGTGAAGAGAAACATGTTGAAAGACAGGCGGGGTGTTAGCATGCTTGAAAAGAGGAAGGGATACACCCATGTCGACTTCTCAAATAAAGTTTCACAACAAATGCAACACCTATTGTAAGCCACTTGTTTTAATTTGAAAAGGCACTCCAAGAGGAAAATTGTGCTGCTCGCAGCTCACATCTTTCTTTTATCTCATCACAAGTAAACTGTGATCTTATCTTGAGCTTCATGAAATCAGATTTTTTTTTCTTCTAAAGTAACAGCTAAGATTATTTAAGACAAAAGACATAAGGGAAATATTTCTCCTTCACAAACATGTTAACAGAAAAAAGTAGTTAGTTAGTCGAGTAACTTAAATGTTTTAGCGGGTTTTTACAGTATCTGATCTGCACACAGAGAAACTGGTGATTCAGTGTCTTTGTCGAGGATACTTCAGCATGTGATGAGGAGGAGATAAAAGACAAAAGAAAAAATTTGACAACCAAAAAATTGAAATAAAACCAAGTAAAATGAAATGTTATCCTACTGAATGGTGACAGTGTTTCTGTCTTTGATGTATGATGTAGTGGCTTATATGATTTTATATAATTTTGTTGTAAATGTTTCTATTGTTGAATTCTCCACACAGACATGATTTGTCCCTACATCGGAGAACCACAGCTCCTCTCTGATTGGTCCAGTCTGGGAGTAGATTGACTTTTAATCAAGTAGATCACAACCACCTGAGTGATGAGGGTCTCTCTGCCTTTATATTGTTGCCTGCTCTGGTTTGTGGTGCTCAGTTGCCAAAACTGTGATATTCTGCTAGATCTAAATCTTTACAATAAAACCTGCTCATTTGTGATAGTACGTAACCTAGTGGGACTAAATAACTCTTCTGAAGATGATGTGATCTTTAAGAGTTGTTAAAAACAAACATCAGTCAAAAAAGTTCTTTCAGACAAAAGGTGGGAAAGGAAAAGTCTTTAATATTATAAGGATTTAGAGAAGGAACGGTTTGATACAAGAAGAAGGAGATACGCATGTTTTAAAAGTATCAAAACTTGACCAACTTCCCACAGTGTTAAATCAAGCTTAAATACATCTAGAAGAAACAATCTAGACAAACATAACATCGTCTTTAATGTCATCAGGTTAGCAATAGTTTTAAATTATATTATACTTTTTAACTACAGATAAGGTTCTTCAACAATAGCCCACAAGCTCAAATTTTATTCTTTAAAGCGTCTAAGTAATAGATCCAAAAACTGTAAATGTAAATAGAAAGTGTAAAACATTGTTTACCTGCAATGCTGAAATGTTGATCTCACTTCTCGTCCAGTCTGGACTAATCTCTTCCCCTCATCTCTGTCTTAATATCACTCTCTCAGTACGTTTCCCCACCCAGGAGCCCACCCAGGTTTGACCACAACTTCCTCAAATTAACGCCTAGAAACCCGCAGAGTCCCCGTTGCTCACACCAACACCAGAGGGGATTGGCTAACAGCTGTTTTCAGAATATCACTAAGTAGGTAGTAGTGTGGGAAAGTGAACATTGGCTCATGAGACATTTCACAAAGCTCAAAGACATTTAAACTGGTTTAACCTGTTGCCAGTTCATTAAAGGGTCAGTTCACTCAAATAATGAAAGAATATATTTTACTTCTGTGCCCTGTTTTTGATCAGTCCAGCTAGAAAAGCTGTGGAGTGTTTTAAAAGTAACTTTACAATGTTTTGATGCAGTGATTAATGTCTTCTGTGTGGTAGCCAAGGTCTCAAGATTTTGAATGTTACATTGATTGCTGTTTTAATGCTCTGCGGTTTGACTGCCTCCTCTTGTACGGCCCCTCAAATCAAGCGCTCCCTGTTCTCGCCACTTACTGGCATTTGTTTTCAAGCGTGTCATAAATAACCACTTCCACTTTTGCTTCATAAACTCAGCTGCAGCTGCAGGCAACAACATTTTCAGCCACGCTGGTGGAATGGGATGGTAAAGTCAGTCAGTATCCGAGTCCTCATTTTGAGTTCCACACCACCTTTTTCACTCCGGATGCATTTGGAGATATTTGGTATTTTGGTATTATGGAGTGACACATTTTACTTATTTACACACAAGTGTGACATCATAGTGACCCCTGCAAACACTCTCTATAATTTGTTAGATTCCACCATGCACTTTTGTTTTCCAGCAGATAAAAATAAACACGAGTGATGATGTGATTGTGCAGTCGTCTCTTTGTCTGGGTTTGTCTTACACCCTCTCTCTCTAGAAAACATAACGGCTTTAAACAAAGTGTCAAATAAAATCTAAACTGTCACATGTAGATCAACACATACACGTGTCCTCCCCTCATGCTCCCACAAACTGTACGAATTCAAATGCTTGGCATCGACAGAGACTTCTTTGAAGTTTGAGCAGCTCTGAAGCCGTGTTCCTTTCTCTCACTTCATCGTAATCCACCCACAGGCCGCTGAGATCTTTAGAGGCTGAGTAATTGGCAAGTTCTCATGATGTTGTCGAGAGTCAGGGCTTCTAGGTGAGAGCTCGCTACATTAATCTGTGTGTAATAAAGTGATGTAAACCCCCAGGGAGGAAGCGCATATACTGTAAACCTGCAGACGAGGGGAGGGATTTCCGCTGATCCGAGCGGTATTCATGTGATCACAAACACACACACACACACACACACACACACACACACACACACAAACAGATATAGGGGGGCAGGAGGAAATGTGTGTGAACTGTACACTATACGTGTGTGAGGGAGAGAGAGCGAGATCTGACCTTTCTCTTGCTGTTTCATTCGATAGCAATGAAATATATTTGCCTCTGCTCCCCACCAGTCAGAAGAAGTCAATATGTGCTTATTGGCGCTTGAAATGATAACTGCAGCCCTCCACCGTCTCTCTTTATGTTATGTTGGGGCCTATATTTCTTTTGTATACCACATCACTGTTAAAACTCATGCTGGGAGGTTTCTATTCAGCTTGTTCTATTAAAAAATGCTGTTAAGATGAATAAGTGTAGTTTTCTCCTACATTCTTGGTCAAAGACATCCCAAAAAATGTACGTTTCTGTACAACTAAGCTGCAGTCACATACATTCATGGCCCCGCAGTCTTGTGCCTTTTTATGGGCAGTTTACCTGTGCAAAATACTAGAACACGCTTTCAATATATGAAAACAATGGCATTCATCATTGACAGAATGAACGTGTAAACAAATATGCAGTTCAAGTCCAGTATAGATTTTTGAGTCCAACATAGACAAATTTTCTTCTTCAAGAACAAATTTAAGAATAAAGTTAGGAAGATATTGATGAATGAGGACGGGAAGTATTAATAAATAATAAGTTAGTGATACTTTATAGAATATCACAAGAAGATGATATACCTCATGTTATATTATTACTACTTGTGATACAACTGCTACATCACTAAAATGAAAGTTAAGACTGCATCTACATTATTCTCTCGCTGCTACCTGCACAACCTTGACCCACCGGTAAACACTGTTGCAGAAGTTCTACATTTCATCACCCCGAACTCCATCATCTTCTTCTCATTATTATCCAGGCTTAATAGCGGAATCTCAGAATATCTATCCGTCCCTCACGATGTCCTGTGAGAGAATGAAGAAGGCAGGAAAGTTAATATAAAGGCTGTGGTTTTCTGTGGCTCATGTTAATGTCTCCACTATCTTAGAATTCATTTTACCAAAATGATGCCAAAAATTACAACTATTTAGGATTTTTTTTTCACACATTAAGCACACAGTAACTTGTCTGCTTAGAAAGTGGTAAGGGACAGTAAGTACCATTAATGAAATTAATTCCATACTGTAACATGAAAGCAGGGCAGTTACCAGGCTGTAACTTATTGCCACAGCCAGTTATTAGTGTTATGATTGCTTCCTGGCTTGATGTGTACACACAAAGGTCTGCAAAGTTGTGTTTTTGTTCATGGGCCAAATTATGAAATATTAGCTGACACTAAAGGCGGGCTTTCCCAATGCTAATCAGATCTGGAGGGACTTGATCTGTTTCTCTTTTCTAGCTTCATCCGTCATCTTGTCTGACCTGCTCGGCATCGGGCATTTTGAAAGTTTGCACAAAAGTTGTTTGAAAGTTGGATGAAGTCAGACTACATCCCGGTTTCTGTGTTTTGTGTGTGTGTGTGTCCTCCACATATGCTATAGTAAACTATATCTCTGAGGGAAGGTGTGTGTGGTGTTCTTGTGTGTAGCTAAGAGACCACTGCATTAATTGGAAGAAGATGGATGGATAGAGATGCAGGAGGGGAAAAAAAGGTGAAGATCTGGATGGAGGTGGAGAGGGCTACATGAACTGCAGCCAGGGAAAAATACGTTTATATTTTGTCTTCCTCCTCTTCATTCATCTCTTCTGTCACCCCCTCTTTACATCTTTTCCTCTTTCCTTGTTTTTCTTTCCCATTGTGCATTCCTTCACCACTTTGTTCTCTCTTTCCATCTCCAGGCGTGGTTGACAGAGATCCATGAGTACGCTCAGCAGGACGTGGTCGTCATGCTGCTGGGCAACAAGGTGAGACCTTGGACAGATGGAATGATAGAGGGAGGGAAGGAGGGATCATGTAGGGTGGTATGTAGCAGGAGTATAAAGATGGATGAATGGATTTGTCTAGAAGAAGGTAGAAATGTGAACTTATGTACAGTATGTGTTATTGGGAAGTATTTAATCATTTAAGTCGTTGGAAAACTGACAAATACGTGCAAGGATAATATGAAAAGTTGTGAAAAGCAGTGAGGAACCCACAGAGAATTACCACCCAACTCCAGCAGAATCTGGTTGCAGACAAAGATGTTGGACTGCAGATCTTGGCAGGAAGTTAGCCAGGAGTTGTTAATTTCAGCAGAACACCTTAAGACACAGGTGTTGAGTTCAAGCATTTAATGTTAGGGAAAGCCATTGGTCAATGCGATAAACCCCAGAAACATTACAAAAACTCTAACTTCCTGAAAAAGTTAACGACTCCCAGTTAGAAGAATTTTGAAGAGTTTTTGTTAAATTTTTTGCATATGCACCACTGAGCAATTTTCATAAGAATAAATAGGCACGCAAGTTATAGCTTGGTAGGAGTGCACTGGTAGTCTAATGGTTTGTGTGCATGCCATGCACAGTCACAATGTTTCCGGCTCGAGTCCGGCTACATGGGGACCTATGTTGCATGTCATACCTGCTCTCTCTCTCTCTCTCCCAATGTTTCCTGTTTGGCATCAAAATAAAGGGTAAGAATGGCCAACAAATTATCTTTAAAAAAAACTATAGCTGGTAAATTATATAATATATTGTTAAAAAGCCTAATGTTTTTCTCTGGAGTTGGTGGAGACCAAAACTGAAATAAAAGAGTTCATACTGGAGATACAATTTTAAGAAATACAATTTCAAACAAAAGCTAAGTTTTTATCTGTTCAATATGCAAATATGTAATTGTTTTGTTATTTTCTAGGCTGACTCGACACATAACAGAGTGGTGAAACGAGAGGAGGGAGAGAAGCTGGCAAAGGTGAACTTCATCACACACACACACAATTTGACACATGTAACAGGCATGAAAGACAAGCTGTACTTAATCTGCCCACACAGACATGTGGACCCTAAATCTCCTCCTGATGTAGCTGCTGTCTCTTGATTAGTACGTGTAATTACTTATTCATGGAGGCACGTAATGTTGTTCTTGTTTGGGATAAATGACGACGGCTTGCTAACTTAATTTTCCAGGCCGTTTCGCTCAGATAAGCCCTGAGAGGCGTGTTAGAGTTAATATGACAACAAGTGGGAGAGAGTAGCATGACAGAAGAACCACAACTGTCAAGGTAACGCACAGACAGTGGGAATAATGGCGTGTACACACAAACACAGAATGAGACTGCAATACGTAGGAGGATCATTCATTGTGTTCTTTCATACTGTGTTCTTTCTCTTTCTTGTAATTTACAACAAATTGGTGAGAAAATTAGTTTTGAAAGCATCGATCAGCAAATCCTAATCATTCCTCTCTACGTATTTTGACCGTAAATTACTTACAAACCTCATATTTATTTCAGTGTCAGGGCATTTTTGTCCTCATAAGGGTGGATATACTGTACAAGAGTGCCAGACACACACACATGTATGTAAACACACACACCTAACAACAGATGTTTCCCTGTGCAGGAGTTCGGGGTGCCCTTCATGGAGACGAGTGCCAAATCTGGACTGAATGTGGAGCTGGCCTTCACTGCTGTGGCCAAGTGAGTGTGTGACTTCACTTTAAAGGCACACAGAGTTTTTGAGTTTCGGCAGTCGGCTGGAACCAAGACATCACAATCTAACAGTCACGGTGAAATTTGTACAGTTTGTGAAAAGTGTAAAAATGGGGCAAGTTTTATCTGCGTTGCTAATGAAGGGCAGGTGTAGGAGGACTGCAGTGCCATACGTTTTTTCACATGATGTCCATTTGCATTTATTCTCTATAGCTAGGGAGATCAAACTTAAGCATTTAAATAAAGAGACATAAATGACAATAATTTTTTCTGGACGACAACACATCAAATAGCCATGTCTGTCCAAAAACAAGAATACTATTTTATGTTTTATGTGTGTATCTTACTCAGATGTGTAGTGTCGGACACAGTTTGTGTGGGAGCTGCTTTACATTTATAGCCTTGTTATGGTAACAGGCTGGCATGGTGGGGTGTTGCCAGGAATAGCATGACAGTCTGCCACATAACACCCTGCAGATACAGGATATAAAACCAAATCTTGTTGTTCTCTTGATCATGATGAAACCTTTTCAGTTTTTACATCTCTTGCTTATTCTTGTTGTTTTTGTTGTTTCTCTCTTAGCTTCAGTAGTGAAAGTCACAAAAAATACAATTCAGATGGAAACTATGACAATTACATTGACTTCTGTGTTACTGATCCACTGGTCATCATGTATCCATTTATATGCTTTAATTTCCCATGTAAATATATTTTCTTTACTTAGAATATGTTGCTTGCATTTTTTCAATCTGAAGATATTATTAAGATATTACAGAGGTCAGTAAATCACGATTTCAGCATTTTCCGATGAACGAATAAAGGACAAAAGACTCGTTTCACATTTTGAGAAATCTGCATATTTGCTTTCTTGAGTTGAGAGCAGATGTGTGAGGTAAATATGAAGCTACCACCTGGAGGCGCTTGGCTTAATTTAGCGTTAAGAGTCTAGTCTGATCCCTCAGTCATTTTTAATGGCTGTTATCAGTTGTTTTTTTGCCCATAATTATACTTACCTAGCATTAGGAGACTTCTAGCGACTGTAGTCATTATAAGAGAAAAGTCACAATCTTTCATTAAACCTTATTAAGTTGTATTGTACCAAAACATATGCGTTATTTAGTGAACTTATTCACCTTTACTGAATAAGTGCAGACACATAGAGACAGACAATCACAGGCATTCACAGTCACACCTATGAGCAAGTAGCAGTAACACTAGTATCAATCTTTTCATCTTACTTTTTACATGCATTTTCCTAAACTGTATATAAACTATTGGCAATAACAATCACATTAAATAATGTTTCAAAGTAGCATATACCGTATATGTCATATTTTGTTATTTGTTGCATGTATCTCATCCAATAGAAATTTTCTTTATCTTAATAAGCATAATTTTACGTAATTGTTTTTTAAATTGACTCTAAATTCAGCCAAACATATTTGGCATCTTTAGAAAGTTCAGGATCTTCAAACTAAGATCTTGAGCCCAGTGGTCAACCAGTGAAGTTAAAGGAGTTAATAACTTGTCAATCATACATCAAAAGGAAAAGCTAGGGTAGAGCATTGCTCCACATTTTCTAAACTGAGAACCAGACAATTTGCAGCTGTAATAAACTACGGGGAATAAAGATAAACTTATTGCAAAAAACCAACAGGGAAGCAATTAAGTTATTGATGAAATTACTTGAAGCTCATTGCACAAAGAGAAACACAATTAACACCTATTTAGTGAAAAGAAAATCAGGTTTGAGCTTCTTGTTGCTTTAGACAACCAACTCTAAAATCATGATGTCAGGGCATCCTTCAGTTCACTAACTACATGCATCAAAACAGTTCTAAGCATTATATACATTTCAATTGCTTTTATTGGCAAATAAATCTAAAAGAGTTAATATTTACAGTGTTGACCTTTCTTCTTCATGACTGCTGAAATTCGCTGTGGCATATTGGATAACAGGCTCTGGACAAAATTCTGACTGACCTGCCTTGTCAGTGCATGAATTGAATCACAATTTGTGGACTTGCTTGAATCTTGTGTCATTGCCAAAACTTTTGGCCGCGACCGTATATCAGGAAAAACATGTCCAACGAATGTGTTGTTTTATGGAGTTAAATACATTCTATGTACAAGTTTATAATATATGTTTGCAATATAATTGTTTGAAACTTGAAAGATTGATTATAAAGTCTATTACAATTAATGGGAAATTGCAGCTTCATCATTAAGTTAAAATGTTATGTATACTTTAGTAAATGGTCTGCAGCAACATTCACTTGGTTTACAATTAATGGGCTAAAACATACACAAATACATTTTACATAAATCATGTAACCTTAAGTCTGGCTAACAGCGACCTGTAACAAAAGGGGCACTTGTTTCAATGACATTATCCCCTGTGGGTTTGGCGAAAATGTTAGAGCACAGTTTCATGTTGCTGTCGCTGTCTCTGTCTCTCTGTCTCTCTCTCTCTCTGTCAGAGAACTGAAGCATAGGACCATGAAGGAGCCTGATGAGCCAAAGTTTCAGCTGCAGGAGTTTGTCGACAAAGAAATGAGGACTGTTGGCTGCTGCCGCTCGTAGACCACATCCTATATGTGTGTGTGTGTGTGTGTGTGTGTGTGTGTGAGGGAGAATAGGTACATTCTATCAGACAATGTAATAAGTCTTTGTGCATGAGAATTTTTGATGAGATTCTCAGTGTTTGTAATATTTTAATCAGTGGTGATATGTCAAATATGTTCTTTTTCCCAGCCCACCTTTCCTCTGCAACTGTGAATGTAATATAAATCCTATTTATGTGCTTGCATATGTGCATGTACACACACAGACATTTGTAAGTCTACTTCACAGCTTTTTGATCCATTCTGTGCAGTTTTCCATGAGTGTGATGTACATATTTTAAATGTAATTTTGTGTCCTCTGAAGGCTTTGTAGTTTGTAAATGCCTGTCTTGTTGAAACTAAAGTATATCGATACAAATATGTTGAATATGAAATCAATCTATCTTGTTAAAGTAATGAAGAACTTATGAACATATTTGTACAGATGCACTTCTGCACCCAGTGTAAGCTATCAGATAGCACTGTGTGCTGTTTATGTACAGGATACCCTATGATAACTGTTTTTATTACTTGTACTTGTGACCATAACTGTCATCTTACTGATGTGTCAGTGATATATAATTTCAGCTCTTGACCTTTGATATATAGCTTGTTCAGTTCACACATTTTAATATGAAAAAATCTCACTCAGTTATTGTTAGACCATATTAAATATAAAACACGGCATCATCAGCAACAGACTGTAGACCACCATTCAACTCCATTGTATTCTGTATTATACTTTTTGGAAAAATAGTTTATGATTGTTTACGTCAAAAGACATAAAGACCATGTTCTTCCAGAGATGCTCCCAATATGTCAACCCTTTTTAAGAAAGAAAAGAAAATGGAAATGATGAAAACCAATAATATATTTTTTACACAAAGCAAAGGGATATTTGTAAAATCTGTTCTAAAGTTGCACAAAAAAGTGAATTATTGAGTGTATAAATTTGGTAGAGTGGCCAATGATTTGCAGCCCAACCGACTCCTTCTGGCCACATGTCGTAGTGTCCCTGGACAAGACACTGAACCCCCACAATGTCCACAGAACCCCAGCTGAGTTGTACAACTGAGGTTGCACAAGCCAGTGCACTCTGGGTGCCGTCGCAAGCAACAAAATTACAAAATTAAGGACGGTTGCGTCAGGAAGGGCATCTGGCATAAAAACCTGTGCCACATCTACATGCAGACCACGGTTCGCTGTGATGACCCCGACCACTGGATAAAATTTAAAATTGCAGCATCCAGCATCCTGGCAGATGTCACTTCAGTGCATGAAAATATTTGAACAACACAATACAAAAGCAAACACAGCACATATGCAAAGTGCCATTATTGTACTTCCATCAGGATACAGAAATTTAGAGGACTGCCTTGAAAAAGTGCTGAAAATGTTAAACCCAGAAGATTTGGTTACAGTGATATAGTACAGTGGTGTGAAAAAGTAATGGCCCCCTTCCTGATTTTTTACTTTTTTGCATATTTGTCACACTTAAAAGGTTCAGATCATCAAACAAATTGAAATATTAGACAAATATTACCCAAGTAAACATAAAATGAAGTTTTTAAGTGATGATTTTATTTATTAAGGAAAAAAATTATCCAAATCTACATGGCCCTATGTGACAAAGTAATTGCCCCCCTATTTAAAACATGAAGTGACTGTGGTTAATCGCGTTTTTTAG